>CM052200.1:7679458-7712099 GCA_028455805.1 Lasioglossum figueresi
TGCTACGTTCCGGAGGCATGCTGGCATGCCCCGTTACGGTTCGAACACTAGCGTCTCACCCTGTATAGCACGAGATTATTTTTGACTTTTCCTCGTAGAACCTCGAAATGCTCGGACAATAAAGAAAATAAAGATGATTCTGATGGAATCTGGACGATGTAGAGGTAAATAACTTTTTGAAATGTATTCGGGCGTGACTGAAGACATTTTTAAGAATACGCAAAGACCTCCGGCGAGACCTGATAAGTGAAACGATTGAATGTAAACGATGGTGGCGAGGATCGATGGCTTACAGTTCTCCGGGCTTTCTTTCCACGATTCTTCACGAGCGACGGGTTCTCAGTCGTGATTGCATTCAGGAAGGAAGCCCGAATCGCCGATTATGAATCACCGATTCGTGTAATCGGTGCCTCGTGGGACTCCGTTAAGAATCGAGCTGGGTACGCGGACCTCGTCGTCATCCTTCGGCGAGCAACGTGGGAGGATACGGTACGCCGGGTATCGCAATTCGAAGACAGAGGCCCTCGGTTCTGCCGCAGGAAATGGAAGATCAATATTGTATACTCTCCTGTTTCGCAGTCTCTTCTATCTTGGACGAGGCCCACACGATCGCCGACCGAGGCGCGTCCATATTCTGGTTAAATCGAGTGTTCCCAATAAAAAGCTATGGGTCAGCTTGCCGGGGCTACCAGCGTTTCTTTCGTTGTTCACCTTCCTTGTTAAAATGTTTCATTAAATGCAACGTGTCCACCTCCTTTACGAGATACGTTCAAAATAATTTGAAATATAACAAGCTAAAATACAGTCAAAATGACTGGTCATTTATCACTTATTTATTTTGTGCTCTTTTGTATTTTCCGTGCTCCAATAATAATCATTTGTTTCGAAAGAATTCTATGAACTATTTGCAGGCTCTGATAGAATGGCTTCCAATTTTGAAACGCGTTAAGCAGTGAATTCGCTGTTTATTTCGATACGTGAATGGCTTTCGTTGCCCGCAAACCCCCGTATAACCATGCCTTCTGCTATTGATGCATCCGAGGTAGGATTGGCATCAGAGACCAGTCTGATTGGTCGGAAACAGGTGTCTTATTGTCTGACTACCCGAAGGGTCTCATTGTTTCGACGTCCCAGATGTTAATACAGGGTGCATCTGCATGAAACACGAGGATCTTCGCAGACTACGTGAATGGGAAACCAAGCGAACCATGGGGAAGAGTCTTGATAAATAGTTGACATTCCGAGTTACCAATCGTCTATCCACCGGAGCAATTGATTCGCAGAAATCAGGAGATGTGGATTAAAGAAATATACTGTAACTTACTAGCAGAAGCAAACATTATTCAATTAGGCCAATTTGAACGATCAGGATGGAGGAATGGAAGTCAGCGATAAACGTATCCTCGTCGAAGAAAAAGGAATTCTCGCTGATGCAGTAGGAAAGATGATTTCTTCGTTGGAAGAAAAGGAATCGAGCGTTGGGAACAGGGGGGAAGTTTGATTTCGTGACATCAGCTTCTTCGGCGAGTGGGAGTATTTCATTTGGTTAGATGAGGAGGGGCTGGCATAAACCGCATTAGTCAAGCTGTCGTGCTTCGTTCGAGATCGCTTGTCAGCCGGTCCTTTGACGGGGGCTGCTGGCCGAACAATAATTTCATATCTCTGAAAGTGCCGGCCAATCTAGCGCGCATCGTTGCGCTCCGACGCCTTGCATTTCTGATGAATATCGATGCCTTCCTTTTTCTTCCTTTATTCATGGCATCACGTATCCTGCCAGACTCGCTACGCGTGAACTACGCTGCGAATGCTGCTTGTCAGCTTCCCTCTTTCCCCTAACGATATTGCGAACCCGTGAATTTCTATCCCGAGAAACGCATAATTCCGAACATCGAATCCAATCTATTTTCATTATTGAATTCTTACCGGTACGAAATTCGAATGTCCCGATTTTAACACATTACCGACCGGTGATTATTACATAATTTTCATTGTGAACGAGCAGGTCACCCTCGATAACGTCATCTAATAGTTTCATTTCAGATTGTAATGTAAAAGAAAATTTCTATGCTTTCTTTCGGTACAGCACAATTATTGAAAATCCTATTGATAGGCTTTCGCGGTAGGTAAAGCGTTAACATTCGAGCGGCGGATCATTATTACAACTTTATCGTTGATAATGTTCAGCACTGTTCGCTACTTTATTTATCAATTTTTTTAAACGTTATAAGGATTTGACACGGAATTGATTGACACTTGAGACGACGCGATGTTCCGTCAATCGCTCGGAGAAGACTGTTTTTTTTATTCTAACAAAATCATAACGTAAAACATTCATTTAACAAAACATTAACGCAACATGCAAATCAATAAAAATATATATAACATGTAAATCAATAAAAACATATATTACACTTAAACATATATACGCACTCACATTCAGTCATATGACATGCATACTTATATCATTCTTACAACGTATATAATATAAGTAAATTTTTATTGAATAGAATAACTACTTCGATGCAAAATAAGTATTTGCTAGTGTAGTCGACACCTTTGTTTAGGCTCGAAACATTAAATTTAAAGTTTCGACTAATTGAAAGTTCATTACCGAAGATGGTAAAGTGTTCGGATAGAGTTTCCGCGATGAGAGAGTGTGACCAGCACTTTAGAAAATTGTGACGAGTAACGAACGGTGGAGGTGGAATGCCAAACGTCAGATTTGGTCGGTGACGAATCCGCCAGGACCTTTGTGCATCCATCAGCCGAGCTGCCAGATGAACAACAAAGGGAAAAATGCAGGGAGGAAAGATAATTGCGACGGGGCGGATGGAGCTGTGAGAAAATTCAGCTTGACCTCGTCCGTCTGCCACCGCGCGCAACGAAAGGAAACAGACGTTGGTCTAATGAAAACTGTCAAAATTCGGGCCTGTGGAAAGCGTTAATTGAAAACCAGAGGAAAAGAATATTTCCGGCCGTCCTTTCACCTATTTTAGCGGTAAAAGTCCCTATTTTTCAAGCAACACCTCGAAATGAAACTTTTTTTTTATCTGCGGAAGCCATTGGTCGGCAATTTCGATTAACCGTTTTTAGGGTGATTGAAATTTGCGTATCGTTGATATAAATCGATTTCCCGGGAATACTCGATTATTTTGGCGAACACGAGGCTCGCATTAAACTCGGCGCGGTGCGGCGGGCGCGATCATGTGTTCGACGGGAAATATTCGTCGCGATTGAATTCCATTGCTCGTGTTTCGCCGCGATTCAATGGAGAAAGTCAGACGAACGGGGCCCGAGCCACGATTTATCGTTGCGTACCAACCCGTCAATCCGCTTGCGAACGTAGAGCACGTATAATTGGGAGGACTATCGTCCTGGCCGTGTTTAGCTACCTTTTGTGGGATCAAGGTATTACTACGAGCCGCGCTCCCGTGGCATTGTTATCCGGGCTGGCACGGGGTGGCTTCCATTGTGACTCGCGCCACCCCTATAGGGGCCAGGGAACCTACCGAAACGCCGGAAGTTACGGGCCGGGCGCGGCGTTTGCTGTTAAATTTTAGCGCTCAATGAAACACCAGATCCACCGAAAGAAATTTCATTCCCGGCGTAATTTCCTGTGAACGCTTCAACGGGAATTTTGCGGCGCTCTTACATCGCCGCTGGAAAGCAATTTTCCGTTTACTGCTCGGTCCAGTTTTTCACAGAAAAAGTTATACTCTCCTCGACATTTTCAGTTTTTACCAACCAGAACACTCAGAAATTTTCGAATTGGTCCTGACCAAACTGTTGGTTCGCCAATAAGTCGATTTGACGAAAACGTTCTACTTCTAGAAGTACAAATAAATTCCAGTGTTCCATCTCAGGGCCGAATCTTGAGTCATGGATGAAGTCTCGAGTGAAAGATGAGCGACGATAACGCGTGTCCGATTTTAGATAAGATTTCAGCGAAGCTTAATCCTTGCGAAAAAGAACCAGAAAGGAAGAACGCGAATAACAATTTATAGAACGGAACTGGCTCGTGACAGCATCCGTGCAGATTGTATCTAACAAAAGGGCGGATTGACGGGGATCGAGGCAGAGCATGTCGTATTTCCAGGCTTTTCTTTCGGTTTCATCCTTGAAAGGCGACAGATGGCTGGACAAGCGAGCGCCGTTCAGCTATTCCAGAGGGAGCCTCTTCTGTTCAACTCCCGAGGGTACGAATTTGAAAATAATCATAATAATTACTGGCTGCCACGAACGAGACAGTTGCACGAGTGAAGCGAAATCGGAGATTACTCATCCGCCTATTCAGTTCATTGAAAGACAAGTGGAGCTGTCCGTGTTCGTACAAAATACATATGTACCAAGAACTGTGTTCAGCTCTCGTACAAGTCCTCCAAAAATAATTGCACGAAAGACCCACGTATAAACTGCAAACTGAAGAATTTGATATTTTTTAAAACACAATTTGCAACTGGATCGTGGATCTTTATACAAGATACAAGTTTTCCAAGTTGACTGTAAGGCACAGAAGACGATTCACTGTTTATACTGTTGCTTTCAACAATTTTAATTTGATTTTACGCATTTATGAGAAAAATGAGCAGGACAAATTTCAAACAAGAATTTGTTTCTTTCTTCAACAATTTTCGAACTTTCAAGATCGACTGATTCTTTTTGATTTCATTTCATTTGTCTCGCGTAAGAAGCAGCGACCCGACGCGGCGGAACGCGTTTCTGCTTCCTAACCGCGAAAAGAGACCATTTGCAGCAAAATGTAAGCAGAAACTGTGGTTTCTGGTTTCCTGCGACCACCTCGCCCAGATGGGAACATCGAGATATAACACCTGAGGCTACTGTAAATTTAACGGAACATAAGCGAACCTCGAGAACTTTTGGAGAGCAAGTTTCCACATACTGGCCTAATTATTTGTAGTATGATAATAACACTGAATCCTACTTGGCACGGGAAAGCAGACCACAGTCTTCTACGCGATCGTTAATTCATCTTCCTTATAAAAATAATTCTGCTATACCAAATAATCCAGAAAGTTTACGAACAATGCTCATTTTCTTATTTGTTAATATTTGCGTTTCCCAATTATCTTGTGTCAGCCCTGAAACCCCTGTTTTTTCCTTCGTATCGACATCCAGTTGATTATTTTCCAGCGCTACCAGTACCGGTACAAAAAGGACTCGGGAAAATGAAAAGGACGAAGGGAAAGAAAGCGAGTCATGGCCCTTTGAAGTAGATTAATCCCGGTGTGGGTCAGACGGACGGATATTGAGCTAAACGTCACACGCACCCCCTGCACAGGGCACAAGTGCGGTTGATTCAGCCCCCCGTGCAGCTTCTCGTGTTCGATCCCGGATTGTTTTGATTGACAGGAACAAATACGAGTGACGTGCATCCGTGGGGACATTCTGTTATCGCGTCGAATCTTCTGCTATCGTCTCCCAAGGGTCGTTTAAGCGAAACCTCTTGATTGACTGTTTTACAGCGATGCATATCCGTCCCCGACTTCTCCTGACAATTTTTCCTTGGTTTTCCAGCGGTAAATTCCGACGCAAATGCGACACAAGAATTCTCACGATTTTCTTTCCATTGTATCTAAACTAGATCTACTACTTCAGAAACTGCTCCGCAGACCTCTACACTCGATACAGAACGACAGTGTAAAATAGGAAGCAATCGCTTCAAGCGCAAAAACACGTGATCGTTTAAAACGTTAAATAAACCTTTCGTCGAGCGTTCGTTCGTCGCGGCAGTGTTTAAAAGCTGTTTAACCGGGTTCTGAATCGGCAACAATGCGCAGAGCAGATTAATATCCTCTTCGGGAGGAGCAATGTTGCACGGCGCGTCGTTCCGGACAGTTGCAAACATTACAGAAACCGGGGGCGGGCCGCTGGAGCTCGTTAGCAGTAACCGCGAGCGATTTATAATTATCGCGGTATCCCTTTGGCGAAAGAGAAACCGAAGCCAAAGTGAGAAAGCGAGAGTACGGCTTGATAAAAGCCTGACGGCACAGTTTCTCGCGTTTATCCTGAATCATTGGCGCGTACTCGATTCTCGTGACTCTCGGCCGAGAGTACATTTACCATTCCGAAATCTCCGAGTATCGCTACGCGGAACCGGGTTCTTAATCCTCTTTAAGCGGGTACACGCTACCCGGACGGGTACGATAAGTCGGCTGAGGCTGTTTTCGCGTAGATTAGCCATCAAATTCGTATCGTTACGCGGTCGACCTCGGCCCCGGCCATATTATCGTTACGTTCTCGAAATATAAATATACAATTATTGTTGAAATGTATTTTATACATGAGAAATGAAATGAATCTATTATTCCACGGAAGGAACGATCGGTTCAATTCCAGTTTGTTTGTAAATCCGTTTTTTCCGTGTTCGTGCGATCGTCCCACAATCTTTGAACTGTGTTTTGAATAATTGACAATTACCCATCATCTACCCATATGGCACTCGGACGTCCGATGGACGTAAGTATCGGAGCTATGTACGAGGTGTGATCAAAAAGTAAGGTGACTTTTTATTTTTATCAAAAAATATTTATTTATTCATCAATATTTATGTTGTCTACTTCAAAGTAATCCCCCTCAGATATAATACACTTGTGCCAGCGCTTTTTCCAATCCTCGAAGCACTTCTGATAAGCACTTTTTGGTATAGCTTTGAGCTATTCCAGCTATGCTGTCTATGCGGTCTCTTCAGTTTTGGGAACAGGAAAAAGTTGCAGGGGGCCAAATCCGGTGAATATTACAACACCGAATCTGTTATTATGTTGTGTATCGCGATACATTTGAATGTATAGCAGCTCGGGGGAATATTTTCGAACATTTTGCGTAACAGAAATACAGAAAATGAATCTTACACGTTGAATTTTATTTATTTCATTTTTCTGGGTTGGAGCCATTTGTAGGTCGCATCGTGTTACATGGATGAATTCGTTATTTTGTCAGCTACGACACTACGTTAACGAAGATATATCGTTCCATTTAAAAGAACATCGATGACCTTGAAATCTCATAAAAAAATTACCTTGCAAATTTTTTCCCTTACACCGTTACATGCGGCCCTTCAAACAGTGTAACTTTGTCCTAAGAAGTTTTCTTGTACAACGAAAAGTAACGGAGATATTTAGGTGTTCTGTTTCTTCGGACTCACCCTGTATAAATGTGTCCTATGCATGAGAAAGTCTTGAGCACGGCTATGAGACTTAAAAAATAGACGTACTTGGGAAGTCCGAAACTCAAGTCCCACGGAAGTCCCTGGGACGAAAAAAATGGACGTCTCTAGGACATCCGAAATTTAGGTCCCACGGACATCGGTAGGACATGAAAAACGGACGTCCGCAACGGACATCGGATGTATGGACGTAAATTGGACAAAAAACGGACATTGGACGTATGGACGTAAATTGGATAAAAAAACGGACGTCCGTGCTATCTGGGTAAGAATTATATTATCGTGAACGTGATCGAATACCGTAGTTCAACATCCTGAAAAATTCCTCTACACAAAGCAGGGAAACGAACATTCTATTCAGATAGATAAACAGCATATCCAACGAAAAAATGTCGTGTATCGCGCCCACGATCGAAAATCGTTGCGACCGAGAAACGAGAAATTGGAACCGTGCGTGTTATTAGAACGAAAGATCGTACGCCCACGCGATCGATCTTGTTGCCTTCGATCCTTAATTGCCGAGGATAATTGCGCGGACAGGCAGTTTCTATGCTCTGTCTGGTTCACGTAGCTCTGTTTCAAGCGTTCTTGGGATTTTTCTACGGCAGACCGATTGTACCTCCGGTAAAGAAAACATTCGGACGGAAAAGACGGCCGAAGGCGGGAGAAACAGAGAGCCGAAGTCACGGTTTGCTTGTTCGTCCCACGCGGGAGAGCCAATATCCAAAGCGGATACGCGATATTGCGATCAATGCCATTGGCCTATCTGGAATACGATCCCGCGCGAACCAACGCAACGCAACGGACGAACGATCGTGGAACGTGTGAGAATCCCGTCGCGACGCGAAGCGACGCGTTTCGAGATCGATTACCGGAGATACACGAGCGCGGTCGCGTCCGTCACTTTTCATTCAAAAACGAGCCGAGGATCACCGAACCGTGTTAACCCCTTGTCCAGCCGGTAATCCGCCAAGACTTACCAGACAGTGTTCCGAGCTCGGAGATTCATCGCCTCGATCGATTTACCGGGGAATCGATTTTCACGTCTCGTTCCCGAGCACTGACAAGTGTGTTGCGAAATACGATGGTCCGATGCTCCGTCCTGTTGCGATCCGAGAGATTAGAACATGGTAAATGACCTTGGGTGGTCTTCGAACACTGGTGAAGGGTTACTGACATGTGGAGCCAACAACGGTTCTTATACATTTTTTATTATTACTTATTTATAACTCGATTTCAAGCAATACCTTACGAATAGACTGCGGATGTGTACGCAATTTTTCATTTTTCCAGGCAAATTTCAAGATAGTGGAAATTAATCAAATCATATTTTCAGTGGTAGTAGCCTTTGTAGATCTGGAATAAGTCAAAATCGTATTCATCTCTGGAGAATTTTATATTCTAGCATTTTTTGAACATTTTTAGAGACCATAAATGCATAAAGATCCGCAGTCTACTTATGAATATTACAAGATTAACCCTCGGACAACGGACGATTTTTATAGCTACATAATTGACGATGCTTAAGACCGTTCACAGCTCTAGTTAATAATATTAAAAAATTGAATTTCGATGATATTTCGTGTAGGCGCATTAGTCTTTCCGATATCTTTCCGATTAATCGCCTCGAATTGAGCACTTAACGTGATGGAATGAAGGAAATCCAATAATTTTCAATGAAAGTATCATCGTTATTTCGATAATAGTGGAATAGAAAACATGAAACCAGTCGTCTAGATTCTTGAAAATTTCAGCAGAGGACAGATAATAATCGCGCTATAACGTGGGAGGAACGTTCGCAATTTTCCGGTGGAGGGTCAAGAACACTCGATGGCGAACTTTCTCGTGGTACCTTTCTCGCCAGCCGTAAAACCTGGTTAGCTTCTCGAAGCCACGAGACACTCCCGACCAAAATGAATTTTTTTCTTTTTCATTGCCATTAACAGGGAACATTCGAGTATCTTAAGTAATTATCAAAGGTAATTCAATGAGCGGTTAAAACCCCCGTGAAAAGGCTAGCGGCAGCCATAAGTACTAGGCGACTTTGGGGAGCAAATTAAGGGGTTGGGATCGAAGGTCCCGAAGAAAGGACAGTGGTATAAGGAGAAGAGAGAGTTGACGAAGAGAGGACAAGGCTTTGAGGACAGAACTAGAACCGGTACTGGGTCGAGGGTTGCCGTGAATGAAACCGTGAAGGAGATTGCCTCTTATCTTTCATGTCGTACCGAACCGAACCGAAATTGTCTCGAGAGTTTTCCTTCTGCTAATACAGTTTCCATGGCGCTCGTCATTCTCCACGATAATCAATTTTCTCGAATTTCGGCTGTCAATGATACAATAAACGTTAACCCTTTCCACTCGGAACTATTTTAACACGAAAACTAAACATTTCTTCTGATCTAGACATTTCTCTATTTTATGCGTATCGAACTGATGTAATTTACTTGTGCAATACTCAAATGTTTAGTAATTTATTTGATATAAAATAATTTAATAACGTCTTTTTTAGAGCGTCCCAATATTAATTCGAGTCACTGTACGTGACACGCGGCGTTCTTCCTGACAACCACAGAGTTAGGAAGGATGGACTCTATTTAGAGGTTTTTAAAAATTAGGGATAACTACAATAACTACAAAATAACGATACTGTGTCAGCGTGTCGCTTTGCATACCTCACACGATCGCATGCAAACATCGCTCGAAATCGACGAGAGCAACGTCGAACGATCGAATTCTCTGTTCGGAAACGGCGGCGGTGCTATAAAAAGAATCTGTCGGCTCGAGTTTCGGTATCGTTTTCCTATAATTCTCGTTTCGTGGTCGGTCGCAGAGTTCCATACACGAGTTCCCGACGAAACTGTCTGTACACTGTACATGCGCAACGTTTTCCCGTATGCTCGTTTCCCAGCACGCATCGGGGAACACGAATCGATGAAAGTACTTTCGGTGCGCTTCTAATGTAAGCCAAACGAATTCTGTGTGCCAAGCACGCATGAAAAGGCCCCCGACATTACTGGAACAGTTTTAATCAAAGTAAACTTCCCTCCGGGTATTCTCGACGTTGTCGTCGCTGTCGGCATCGTCTCTTTGTCCCGCGTACAAGACGAGAGGTTCCTCCTCAGTGGTTTCATTCATCCGAACCCTCGACCCAGTACCGCTCTTCATCTGTCCTCGGAAGATCGCTATCTTCATCAGTATCCTTCGTGTGCGTTACATCTCTTCCAGTCGTGTCCTTCGAGGTTCTTTCGCTTCCTGAATTTTTTCCCTCGGTCTTGCCACCGGAAAAATGTTCTCCACCTTCCTTATCCGCTCGAACGGTTCTTCGGGATGCACAGTGTGACGAGTACAGTGACTCCCATCAGAATTTTCGGACGCTCTAAAAAAACCGATAACTTTTTTAACCTTTCGACTACGGCAGACTTTGAGGTGCACCAGCCGTACCATACGGTAGGCATTGAAAGATGTAAGAATCCTTAGATTTATTGCAGTTAAGGGCCGAAAATGGTAAAGACGTAAATCCTATAATATAAAACACAATGAATGCGCAAACTCAAATTTTTTGAAATAGTGATACGGAGCGAGTTTTTCCTGTCAACCACAGAGAACTATTCATGCAATGTTAATGCGACGTGTGAACTAGAATAACTAGTAGAACAATACAACAGGTAAAATGAAATTAAATATTGAAAAACTGAAGCGACTGTTACGAAATCATTGACGCACATTGCAGTTGAAATGAATCGGACTCGTGCAACGCACGCGAATATATGAATATATTTTCGAGCAGTATGCAGGGAGGTGGGAGACGGCTGAAGCATTCATTACGGATTTGATCGAGGAGTTGTGAATTTCTAAAAGCGAGATAACCAAAATAGCGGCGGGTTTCGTGAAAAAATGCCGGCGTGTTCTTGATCAATTATTTCTACCATGTCCTTCGATATTTATATCGTCATGCACGGATCGTTGAAATTCCAATTGGCCTCCGCTCTACAGCTTCCACGGCCATAAATTACAAGGGCCACGGACCGGCATACACATTGCTAGCATGCACCGGGCAACAAGTTGCAATTACAAAGTGCCCCCGGTGCAGCGCTCGCATGACTGCCGAACAAATATTTCCTGTCGCGTGAAAAGTCCTTCGCGCGACCTTTCCCTTGGCCCTTTGATCCCTCGCGAACCTCCGTCCGCTTCGCCAAACAAAATCTTTTATTTAAATTTCATACTTGTTTCCAGCATTCGATGATTTTTGCAGATTCGACCGAATGCAAATTCTGTAATTACCAGCGCGCGGTGAATGTACTTATTTATGTGTAAAGTTTTCCCCGGTGAACACGCGATCTCTTTGAAAATTCTGATTTTCAAAGGTTCACGATATCAAAAATTAATTACCATTTGATTCTCGAGGTAATTTGTAAACTGTAAACTGCAGAAACTGATGCAAATTCATATTTTCAGAGATCAGTTTAAAATGCAATAAAATATTCTTGCGTATACATGGTTTCAATGGAAAATTGATTTCTTTACATTCCAATGCAACGTTGCCACAATTTACTAATCTAATTGCGTAACGAAAAGAGGGAATTAGAGGTATGGAGAGGTAGATAGTGCGAATCAAGCGACACGAAACATTTTGTTTGGTTCGGTTTACAAAATTATTATATTCGCGGAAACTAATAAACGAGTTTAAACAAATTTGTTCACCTGTATTGTAGACATCTTTATTTAGAATATTCAAATGATTTATACTAATTGTAAAGCGTGTCGAATATAAGTGATCCACGTTTACAGTTTAACATTGTCACTTTTTATGACTGCAGTAGAATCCCGTTTGTACAAATTTGTTCAACTGTATTATAGTCATGATTATTTAGAATATTTAAATGACGTTGTGCCACATGAAACTTGAGTTTTCTCTTACGACTTTTACTCGTTGCAAAACGTGTCGAATATAGGTGATTCGCGTTTAGAGCTTAGCATTGTCATTTTTCATGACTGCAATCGAATCTCCGTATCCACGGTTTTCAATATTAACGGTAAATCGTGGAACACGGTAGCCCCCCGTAAATACAGAAATGGTATTACTATCCGGCGTGTGACATAAACAGCGCCTTCATGGTGGACCGTGTGACGACTAACGTCTAAAGTATGTACATATGTACGTGACTGCGCTACCTCGAGGCTCTTCTTGTCATCACACCACAATATCTCTGCTGGAACTGTCACCCGACTAACCCGACGATACGACAGTTACGCAAAGAATAAACATTGGATGCGTTGAGGACCCTCTCTGACCTTTTCGTCTGACAGCATCTCTCAAAATGTGGTCGTCGGAAGGAATGCGAAAGGAATCCGTACAGAGACCGCCTCATTGGACAAGTGCACAAAGCAGTGTGGCCAGATGATATCCAAACGGATATCTATCATTTCCTATCCTCCTTTTCCTCTTCCACTATCCAAGAAAATTAATAATCTTCAGATCCAATATCGATTCCTAAAATGGTTAATATATTGTATAGTACTATTATTACTTCATACTTCATTGTGATACCTTAATAAAACATATAGAATAAACATTTGTATCTAAAATACAGTTTATATATTGATTATTTATTTATATTATCATAAATATTTATTCTTTCTGGACCTCCTTATTCTTTTTATAAATGCAAAAAATCTGCAGTCTCACTGTAATGATTTTAATTACAAGTCATGATGAATGAACGATTGAAAAAGACTCAAACTTTTGCATACGCCTAATACATAGAATGTGTTTCACTTGCTTGTAAATAATCAATAAATTCGATAAGAAAAGGCTACAAATTCATTTGTACACCTAATGAAAGAACAAAATTGGGACTTGGTCAGAGGGCGTGCAGGAGTATGAAATGAGTGTCTAATAGTGCGAAAATTCTGTAAGGAAAATAAAGACAGAACTTGTCTGAATAGGTAGGTGTTAGGTCGGATAGGTTTCAGGGGGTGAATAGCCACCGTGAGAAAGAAGGGACCAGTGTAATCATTAGGGAAGCGAATTTAGTGAGATAGTGAATAGGAGAAGGGAAGTGAGGTTAAGTCACGAGAAAGCGTGGGTGGAAAGGACTGGTCGGTAAAGAAGGCAGCGACAGGTAAGGATAAGGTCAAAAACTGTTTTCTTACTAGATTTTGAACTTCTCAGGAAGTAAAGCGGAAAAAGAAGAGAGAGAGAAGGAAGAGATGAAGGTTAGGGAAGGAGAAGTAAAGAAAGATGAGAAAAGGGGGAGGAGCCAGAATGGGAAAAGAGATTAGGAGACACGATAGAGGAGAGGCAGAAAACAGAAAAAAGAAAAAGAGATAGTCTTAGTGACAGAAAGTTAACTGATCTATCGGGGAGCGAAAAACAAGAAGAGGCAGAAAAGGAAGTTAGCTGGGAGAAACGCAACAAAAAAGATAGACTTGAAGAAAACACCACAGAAAGAAGTAGGAAAAGGGGAGGTGAAACAAATGCAAATGCAAATGCAAGGATTGGTGGATATACTAGTGACGAGAATGGAGAGCCTAAAAGGTGAAATAATAGAAGGAAGAGAAGGACTGGAAAAAGAAATCAAGAAGGAAATAAAGAGCCTGGTCGATAGAATAGAAACAATGGAAGGCCGTTGGAGAAAGAAGGAAGAGGAAATACGTATGGAAATGGAGGAAATGATGAGGAAATGGGAGGAACAGGAGAGGGAGGAAAGACAGAGAAGGGAGAAAAAAAGATAGAATTCATGGGGGAAGTCTTGCAAAAGGTTGAAGAGAGAATAGAGAAAGGGTCAAAACAGGGAGAGGAAGGTAAAGCAAAGAATGAGAACGGCGCAACATGGGAAGAAATAAAGAAAATTAAGAGGAAAATGTCGGAACAAGATAGGAAGGATAGGAAAAACAAAGTTGTCATTAGAGGATTAAAAGTATCGTAGGAGGAGCCAAAGAGAGGGGTTGAAGCATATTTAAAAGAAGAATTCCAGATTGAAGGAGGGGTGAACACAGTGGAAGCTAGAGGGAAAGAGGAGATAAAAATATTGATAGTGGAAATGGAAAGTTGGGAGATAAAGCAAAAGATAATGAAGAACAAATATATGTTACGAGACAAGAAAATATACATAGATCACGATCTGACTGAAGAGGAGATGAAAGTGCAGAGAACACTAAGAGAGAGAGGGCATGGAAAGAAAAGTCAGAGGGAAAAGAAGTGAAGGTAGGCTACAGTGAAGATGAGCATCCAGGGGAAATGGTACAGCTGGAACGAGGAGAGGGAGGTGTTAGAAGAAAGTAAGGTTTTTCGAAAATAGTCTTACAGGAAGATAAGAATGGGATGGGAGAGAGAGAGGGGGCAAAGGAGCGCGAGGCAAAGGAAGTGGAAACAATCAAGGAACAGAAATACGGCAAAGTACGGGAGGTAAGGAAACGGAACATGCGAGAAGCAAAGGAAAAGATAGGGAGAAAAACAAAAAGGGTAAAATGTTATTCTGGAACGCGAGCAGGAATAATTAATAAGGAGAGAGGATTCTGGAGATTTGTGCAAGGATTCGATTAGGTACGATTAGTAGAGACCTGGGTGGATCAGAGAAAATGGGAAACACTAAAGAAAGAGCTGCCAAAGGATATGTATGGAGCAGTGAAACGGCGATCAAGGAGAAAAGGAAGGGGAGGCCGAAGGGTGGGATTATAACAGGAGTAAGAGAGTGCTGGAAGTCATTGGAGGTAAATGATAAAGTAGAAGGTCTGATAGGAAGAAAAATAGGTGTTGGAGAAGAAATATGGAATGTATGGACGGTATACGGTAATCACTAGATGGATAGAATAACAAAAGCACTGGAAGAGCAAGTGAATCAAACAGCGGGCGGAGTGGTAATTATAGGTGGGGACTTCAATGCGAGGATAGGAGAGCAGGGAAGCCTATATAACGGAGAGGAGGAAGGAGAACAGGAAAAGAGGAAGTCAAAGGACAAGGTGAGAAACGGTCAGTGAGAAAAAATGTTGAGAATGACAGAGGAAAATGGGTTTCACATTCTAAATGGAAATAAGAGAGACGAAAAGGGGGAGCTCACCTACGTGGACAGGAAAGGGGTATCGGTTGTCGACTATGCGGTAGCCAACCGAAAAGGTTGGGACAGGGTAGAAAAGCTTACCCTCCTTCTGTGAGGACGTTATGTCTGAGAAGGAGGCGGCGGAGAGGGAGAGGGAGAGGAACCCCCTCTCCCAGAAGAGAAGGGCCCCTAGGGGACGTCCCCCTAGAGGCAGGCGAGTCACACCCTTTACCCTTTCCTTGGTCAGATAGCCTGGCGGCGGTGGGATGGTCTAGGCCACTCTCACCGCCGTCAGTGTGGTCCTCCGTGGGGGGGGGGGGGGGATTTTTTGTTGGGATGGGTGGGCCGTGCGGGCGGGGTGGGGGGCATGTCTGCCTCCTGCCCTGCCCCGTCCGTACGGTCCTACAACCCCCTTCTGGGGTGTCTTGTTGGAACGGGTGGGCCGTGCAGGCGGGGTGGGGGGCATGCATGCCTCCTGCCCAGCCCCGTCCGCACGGTCCGATAATCCTACCTGGGTTAATTTTGGGGGAGGGATCCGGGGGCGGGGGGGTTGGGTCTCAGGGGGAGCATTTGCAGTTCCCCCCCTCACTTCTTCCCCTTTGCCTCCCATATGGAGTCCCCTTTTTCTTGTTAAGCGCGTGCGGCGACCTCCTCCTTCGGCCGGATGTCGGCCCTCGGGCCATGCGTCCGAGCGAGGGAGGGGGTCTCCGGGTGGACCGAGCTGGGGCCTCGGGAAGCTCAGCCGAACAACTCCTGGGAAGGGGGACACCGTGTAGTGACCTGCACGAGGTCCAAATAGAATAGACTAGCGTTTTGCTGGGGGGAGCTTCTCTCCCCCCCAGGATGGGGCTCTTAAAGCCAGGGGCTGGAGGTGGTCGGTGGTATTCGTTCACGAGATCCCGACCACCTCCTACTTAGCTCAGCGAGGTCACCGTAGGTATAGGTTAGTGGGTATGTCTGACCCTTCAGGTTAGAAGAGCCCCATAGCATTGGATTCCTACGTTAAAAAAAAAAAAAAAAAGGTACAAAAGCTAGTGGTGGGAAGAAGGACAGAATCCGACCACCTACCGCTAGAAGTAGAAGTAACAGCAGAGGGAGGAAAGTACCGGGAGGAAGAACGAGTGGAGAAAAATGCGGTAAGATGGGACAAAGACGCAATAGAAAGATATTTAGAAAAGACAGGCGAAAAGATATATACACAGAATGAAAGTACGACAGAAGACTGGGAGAAGGTGAAGGCGGCGGTGACGGAATCGATGGAACCAAGAAGGGTAAAAATAAGAAAATGGAAGATAGGAAGCAAATACTGGTGGGACAAGGAATGTACCAGAGCGAAAAGGAAAGTGGACAGAAATTACAGAATGTGGAAAGTGGGCAAAAGCGACAAGGAAGTCTACCTGCGGGTAATGCAAACTTTAAGAAGTTATGCGAAGGTAAGGAAGCAAGGAGGAAGCAAGAAGAGAAGGAAATAATTAGGAGGGCAAAGGAGGAAGGACAAATTTGGAAATATATTAATAAGAAAAGGAAAAGAAAAACGAGGAACGAAAACAAGATTCAAATAGAAATTTGGAGGAAACATTTCAAAGAACTACTGGGGGGGGGGGGGGAGATAGGAAACTAACAGGGACCAGGAGAGGGCAGATGTCAGCGGAAGAAGATGAAGAGAACTTGACAGAGGAGGAGCTGGAAAAACAAATAAGGGAACTAAAAAAGGAAAAATCTCCGGGAGGAGACGGAATCCCAAACGAGGCCTGGGTGTACAGCGGGGGTAGTACAAGGTGGAAGCTGAAGGAAATAATCAGGAAAGCGTGGGCAGGGGAAGGCTTTCCGGAGGACTGGAAGAAAGCGATAATAAACCCCTTATACAAGAAAGGAGACGAAAACAAATCTAGTAATTAGCTTACTAGGCACTGCATATAATATATACGTTTCAATACTGAACGAGAGGCTAAGAAACGACATAGAGGAAAAAGGAATTTTACCAGATACACAAGCCAGTTTTAGGGGACACAGGGGAACAATAGACAATGCATACATCCTGCAGCACGTAGTAAAGAGGGAGCTTAAAGAGAGGAAAGGCAAGATTTACGCCATGTTCGTGGACCTTAAAGCAGCCTTCGATACGGTAAAAAGGTTCCCCTTTTCAGGGGATGTGGGAAACTATGGAGAAGCGCGGGGTAAGAAAAGGGCTAATCGAAAGAGTAAAGGAGGTATACGAGGAAACGATGAACGTGGTCAGAACAGGGGAGGAGGAATCAGAGGAATTCTGGACGGGGGAGGGGCTCAGGCAGGGTTGCCCGCTCAGTTCGACTCTGTTCACAATATATCTAGCAGACATGGAGGAAGAATTTAGAAAAGGACTGGTGGGAGGAATAAGAGTAGGAAAGGAAAGATTCTGGTCACTAGCCTATGCAGACTACGTAGTAGCGGTGGCAAGTAAGGAAGAAGACCTGAAGTATGATGAAGAGACTGGAAAGGTATTGGGACAGAAAGGAATTGACGTTAAACGCGGAGAAGTCGAAGATAATGATTTTTAAAAGGGGGAGAGGAAAAGTGAAAAAAGCTGAATGGGCCTGGAAGGGAGAATCAGTGGAGGAAGTCAAAGAATTCGTGTATTTAGGAATAAAGTTTGAAAGAAACGGAAGGATAGCAGGACATATAAAGGAAAGGATAAAGGGAGCGAATGTAGTTTTAGCCCAAGTATGGGGAATCGGTGAAAGAAAATTCAAGAACGACTTTGGAATGAGAATGTTTTTGTTCGACAGGTTAGTATTGGGGGTACTACTATACGGGATGGAACTAAAGAGCAGAAGTGGAAAGGATACAGCTGAAATATCTAAAGTGGACGCTAGGTCTGGGCGTACGTACGCCAGGATATTTGGTGCTGGAAGAAACAAAAAGAGCAATGCTCAGAATAGAGACTGGAATGAGGGCCTGGAAATACACGGAAGGATTAAGAAAAAACGTCGGGAGAAAGTTGGTCAACGAATGTCTGAAGGAAAAGGAATCAGGTATTGTGCAGGGCGAAAGCGGAAAAGAAAGGGAGGAATATCTAAAGAGAAACGGCTGGAGTCAAGTAGGAGTGGAAGAGATGAGAATCCAAGAGAGGGAGTTAACGGAGAGGTTAAAGGGTAGAGACAGAGAAATACAACAGCAAGAACAGCATACGAGGATAGAGCAGTGCAAATACAACGAAAGATACAAATACATTAGAATAGGAATGCTACCGGAATATCTGAGTAAGGAAGGTAGAGGGGACAGTCATAAAACGCGAGTAAGATGCGGAAATTCAGAGAACTGGAATAAATACTGGCTGGAGGAAGAGGCAAGAGGATGTGACCTATGTGGGGACAAGTATGGTAGCCTACAGCATTTAACAAGAGAAATTATCAGGCTCGAGGATGTAGTGAGCGGGAAAAAAGATAGAAATGTTTAAGAGTGGTTGGAGAAGTTGAGGAAAAAGAGAGAAAAGAGAGCATAAATATACCAAAGAACATACCAAACCAACAAAAATGCAAAAGTTAGGGAATGAAGAGGGAAGCAATAAGTAGAGAATTAAGTAGGTTAGTGATAATTAGGATGCTAAAAGAGTAGGACAGAGTAGGAATGAGAGAGACATAGAAAAGAATGAGAGAAGGTATGGACCGAATGCGTAAAATAAGATAGTTCTGTACAGATAGGCTAATGTAAACCAAGTCACATTTCTTAGCTGTAAGGCTGAAATAAAGCAAATTATTATTATTATTATTATTATTATTATTATTATTATTATTATTATTATGAAAGAACAAAATTATATAATGTTTCTTCCGTTTACAGAGAATTATTTGTAATCAACGCAGATCATTTCTAATACAAACGGCGCCCATGATCCAGATCAATCAACCAATTGCGACTTCAAAGAGACGGCTGCAAGACCGTGTGCTTACCTTGAAGACTTTCGAGCAGATCTATAAACCGCGATTATTAGTTCGCCATTCTCGCTATGCGTTCAAAACATTGCCATAACTACATCAGCTGTATCGAAGGCATTAGGATAAACTTTGACCACCTCGTCACAGTACCGTCGTGTGTATCACGTTAAGAGACAATGGTGTAAGCTTAACGCAACCGCTTTCCGTAATACGAAGAAATCATTCGCATACCGTATTAATTCAAATTGAAATGCATGCGTTCTATTTCCCATCACATAAATTGTGGGATAGCTAGATAGGATAGCGAGCCTTCAGTTCATCCTGATCAGTGTCCGTGGTTTAACGAAAGTGGATTCTAGTCTGATAAATATACTGCGAGCGGAGAAACGAATCGAACAAAATGGGTATCGTGGAAGTTTTAAATGAGTGGAACAAAGATCTTGGTAAATACACGAACTTGATAATAGTTGGTCCATTTCTTCATCATTACTACTACTTATCATATTTACTCGTTCTCTTGTATTTCTAGTGAAACATTTTTTGAGAACACTATATTATTTCGAAAAATAGCGTACGAATAAAAATGATAAGACTGATTACTAGACTGCACTCCAGTGTGTTGAAATTCACGTAGAAAATGGTTACTTTGCACAAAGACCCGCCGCCTACTGTACGACGATGATATTCGAACATAATTCCAGATCCGAGAACTAAGGATATGCCGTTTGTAGCATCGAACTATCAAATACCATTAATCCTGATCGTATATCTATACATTGTTCTAAAATGGGGACCGAAGTACATGAAGGACAAAAACCCGTACAACTTGAAAACTTACATCAGGTGCTACAATGTCCTCCAAGTTTTCGTGAACGGGTACTTAGTCATATCGTGTGTTCGATTGGGTTTCTTCGACGAACATATAAGATTTGCGTTTATGGCAGATTATTCGTCTGATCCTATCGCAATAAAGGTATTTGAAAACGTTTACAGTGATGTCTCGATAAATGTGAAATAGATGATTACGTCATTTGCGAACTCTGTTGTTTTTAACTATGTTTTTATAATAACCGTGGCCTCACATTCGTGACGTTTTTCTAACTAAAACGAGACCAAACATGACATTATTCGCAGCATGTTTGCTTGTCTAATTGACGATTCGGTAGACCCTCGATATATTATAGTAAAAATAAAAAAAGATCAAGAAACAGTGGTTGTACACGTAATATGTGCAAGTTACACTTTGTGTCTGAAATTTTCACATATACCGATGCATTTCTCCATCTTTAAATTGAAAATTGATATTTTTTGTATGGTTACAACAATGAAACGTAACGCTTGTAAAAAGAAACGCGTAACATTAATATCTGACTCGTTAATATACGGCAACTGGTTAACCCCAGCTATCTGCCAACAATCAACAATCACGGGTCAGAATATTCTCATTATAATTATAGGAATCTTGCAAAGTTGCATACTTAAGTTTATGTATGTAGTGGGCTTTTGATTGTGATTTAAATTTTATTTTGCATAAAGTGTTACAGTCTTACAGACGCCATATAATTGTTGAAAGTCTAACATATTACAGAGCATTAAATATCCATAATGATAAAATAAATGTGACCCATTTTCACAGATAACGCATATATTCTGGTTCGCTTTCATGACAAGGCTTTTCGACCTGTCTGAGACAGTGACATTTGTGCTCAGGAAAAAGGATAGGCAGATCTCCTTCTTGCATCTGTACCATCATGTAACAGTAATATTAATCGGGTGGTATATTATGAGATTCCATGCAGTACAGATGGCCATGGTTTCACTTGTGGTAAACAGTATCGTTCACATGATCATGTATACCTACTACTTCTTGAGTAGCTACGGCGACAAAGGGCCAAAGATACTGAAGAAGGTGAAACCGTTCATCACGATAATACAATTGGTAAGTGGAGGTTGACGTGAAACATTCATTAACACATATCCGATCAGACATGATTTCGTCTTTAGTTAACGCTCATAGATTGTTTGACCTAATTTCGATTTAAAGAAACAAGTGCCATTTATCTGCAGCAAGGTACAACCGATTAATATATCTAGTACTACGACCAATACTATGATTGATACATATATTATGATTAAATATTGCTAATATTATGAATAATATTGTGGGATATATTATGACTAATATTAGTTATAATTAGACTGCCGATATTTATGCATTTATAGCATCTGAAAATTTTCCAAAAATGGTGGAACGTAAAATTCACTAGAATTTGGTACGATTTTTACTTATTCCAAATCTACAAGGGGTACTACCACTGAAAATAAGATTTTATGTAATTACACATTCCCAAAACTTACCTACAAAAATTGAAAGTTGCATTAACATCCGCAGTCTAGGAATAATATATAGTAACTTTAGTTTATTATGACTAACTTTATTAATATGCCTAATATTACTCATTTCTTATTTCTTGACTAATATTAGTTTAATAATACTAAGGATATGTATTAATGATTCTCGAACCAGATGATCCATAACTGTAAATAATTAATTTTTATCTCTGTCGCAATAGACACAATTTGTAATCCTATTCTTACACTCTGCATTGGGATTACTTCCATCTTCCCCATTGAGGAGTATGGCGCCAGCAGTTATATCAATGACCAATCTCATAATTAATTTCATACTTTTCTACAACTTCTACCGAACTACCTACAAGACTCTACAGAAACAGAAAATATGAAATGTATGGGTTTCGAAATTATTATAATATTTAATGAACATGTATATCTTTAATTAAAATAAAAGTTGTTTCTGCATTTTGAAGATACAGGAGGCTAATAGGAATTTTGTATCTTGCTTTGTTGATTTGAACGAACAGCACTATACTGCGTTAGTTCAAATATTCTAACGACGCACAGTGGACCGGGAACGCGATTTGACTGGCCAAAAGTCAAAATGTCATTGGATCTTACTAAAAGTTGTTAATCAGATGTTTTTTAAGGTCACTGATAACGAATCTGATATCAGAAATGAAAAATTCAAAATGGTGGATTCAATACTATGCATATATAGCCTAGAAATTCGTTTTTCGTGGTGAAAATTAAAGAGACACATAGTATATAAGACAAAAGTGTATAATTATATTTCTGAGGTTAATTCTAAATTATTCAAATATTTCAACATCGGTAATTTGAATTCCTCTTCATCCGAATCTTCTTCATCATCAGTTGATTCCGTATTAATTGTAGAGGATACAGACGCAGATGATTTTTCTTCAATAGACGGAGGACATATTAGTGCTAACACTTCAGAAGGCAAATTTAATTTCTTATGGTATTGTTTTTGTTTTCGATTGTTTAAAATTATTGTTGATGCGAAAGGATCCGATGTTCTCATAGCCCTATAAAAATAAATAAAATAAAAATAAAACACCGTGGGACTTTATTTCTTAATTATCGTATAAACTACAGGGCTGCAGTTGGCTGCACCTGAAATTTATATGCTCTTATTCGAAATTGTTTATACTTTCATATAAAACAAGTCCGATGCTTGACACTCTTATTTTCATTTTTTTGAAAGCCTTCCCATAGTTTAAATTGTTAATAATATTGCAGCATTTGTACAAGGATTAAATAATGCTGAGAAACTAATTAAATAATGAAAGTACGCCTATTAATATATATAAAACATTTATTCAAACCTGTTACATAATTCCAATACGCTGTCCTTCCTTGCGACCGAAACTTGAATCGTCGATTTAACCACTAAATACAATTGGAATTATATCGTGTTTGGTCTTATATTAATCAGAAAAATGCCAGAAACACGATAGTGAAATTTCATTAAAAAAAATAATGAAAATTAAGAATGTTGAAAATTTCGATTCATTCGAGTCAATGTGTGGTGTTTACACCGATATACCCGAGCCGAGATCAATCATCGCCGCTTTCAGCGCGGCGCGGCGTCGGCCGTCAGTGGAGTGGGTAGGCACTCGTCAAGGAACGTGATCTAAACACACGACAGTAATCGAGACATCATTGTACAAGGTAGTGAAAAAAACGCAAAATAAAACTAACGCCGAATGGTAATGCGACATAATTAATCGACTTCTTGATTTTCGGTACCAATCGGAAGGATCGCGAGTTGTCTGACATTACGTTTGTAGAGGCCAGTTCTAGTGCCGACGGTTGCTGCTCGGATTACGTTGTCCTTTCCGGGATGAGTCTCTGTCACTCGTCCAAGGCTCCACCGCAACGGTGGGAGGTGATCGTCCTTCAGAACGACGATCGTTCCTTCCCTGAGCGCGTGCGATCCCTTCGTCCATTTTGATCTAACGTTCAGGTGGTGAACATATTCCTTGGACCATCTGGTCCAGAAGTCCTGCTTAACCTTCTGAATGTGCTGCCAATTCGACAGCCGATTGCTCGCGATAGCGGTGTAGTCAGGCATGCTCGTCATCGCGCAACCAATTAAAAGATGGCCAGGAGCGAGTGCAGCGAGGTCATTAGGATCGGAGGAGAGGAGCGTCAAGGGACGAGAATTCAGGATTGCCTCGATTTCCGTAATAAATGTGGCAAATTGCTCGAAGGTGAACAGCTCGTCGCCGACAACGCGTCTCAAATGGTGTTTGCAGGATTTTACTGCTGCCTCCCAAAGTCCCCCGAAATGCGGAGACAATGGCGGCGAGAAATGCCATGTAATTTTCTGGTCCACAAAAAATTGGCAAACCCCCTCGTTTTCGCGCAAAGTTCGAAGGAGTTCTGTCAATTCGTTATCGGCGCCGACAAAATTCGTGCCGTTGTCGGAATAGACATTTTTACAAATTCCGCGTCGCGCAATGAATCGTTTGAATCTACTTTATCTTTTTCTAGAAACAGATAAAGATCGTAACGTAGATTTTGATACGTGTGCGGTTGCGATGTCGCCGCGTTCCTTTATATAAAAAAAGACCGCAGCAATCCTCTCCGACGTTGGTGAAGGGTCGAGTTTCTTCGACTCGTGCAGCTGGCAAATTACCCATTACATAATTGGTCGTCGGAGGGTTAAATCGAAAACACTTCACGCATTGACGGATGATTTTGCGTGTCGTGTTTTTTCCGTCTATTGGCCAATACGATTGGCGAACGTTGTACAAAGTGGCTGTCAACCCGGAATGATGGTGTCGAATGTGTGACTCGCGAATAATGAGGTCGGTTATGTGACTATTCCTTGGTAGGAGGATCGGATGTTTTTGACTGAATGGCAAATTGGAGTTCTGGAGTCGACCCCCCACTCGCAATATACCCTTTTCGTCAAGGAACGGAGCCAATGGCAGTAACTTGCTCTTTGAATTTAATTCGGATCCCGTTTTTAAGTCGTGTAGCTCTTCCGAAAACGATTGCCGTTGCGTTAAGACAATGAATTTTTCCGTTGCGCGTCGCAATTTTTCGATAGAAAGCGGTCCGGTGTAGCGAGGTTTCGACATGAATCGTAAGCAGTACGCGATCACTCTGCTTAAACGTCGAATGCACAAGTATCGTTCTAATATTTCCAAAGGTTTTACGACCGTGGAAGCTAAGCACGTTAATTTGCGTAACTCCGGTGTATCCTTTGGAGCCTCAAAACACGATTCCGGCCACATTGATTCGTCAGACGCGAACCAAGTTGGTCCGTAACGCCAGAGTTTGCTCGAAATGAGTTGTTCCGTCGTGGAACCACGCGAAAGTAGATCTGCGGGATTGTCGTTGGATCGAATATGTCGCCATGCTTTGACTTCTGTTTTTCCTTGAATGTTTGCTACGCGATCAGCGACAAAGGTTTTTAACGCGTTTGGAGGTTTCTGTAGTCAATGTAAAACAATTGTGGTATCTGTCCACAAGATCGTACCGTGGACTTCTTGTCGAATAATTTGTTTTACAGAAGTACATAACGCGGCGAGTAAGTTGGCTCCACACAGTTCCAAACGCGCGAAACTAATTGTTTTTTAGCGGTGCAACGCGAGATCTTGCACATATTAATCGAGTTTTAATGTTTCCAGACGTGTCTATGGATCTAATATAAATGCTAGCTCCGTACGCGCGTTCGCTAGCATCGCAAAAACCATGCAATTCGAATCTTTTAACCGATTGTTGAGAAATGTGCCTTTCGAAGGTGAAGCCATCTAATAAGCTTAATTGCGCTTGGCAATTCGACCATTCAGTTCGAATATTTCCAGGCAGAGATTCGCCCCAGTCTAACTGGAGTTGCCACAGCCGTTGCATTAATATTTTCGCGACAACGGTAACTGGACCCAGGAGACCAAGAGGATCGAAAAGTTTTGCGATTGTGGAAAGAATCGTACGTTTCGTATGCGTTTGCCCTTGATCGATGAATACGGTATATCGAATGGAAACATCGCGTGGATTCCAGGCAACACCCAAAGTTTTAACGGTCGAGTCACCGAAATACTTAGGATTAGGGATTGCAATACCGGACCAAAAATACAATACCGGTATTCGGTATTTTTTTAAACGTTGTACCGGTATACCGGTATCAATACCGGTATTATGAATTTTCATGAAGGTTCAAAAACACAGTTGTTTAATAGAAAAAAACATTAACTAATTTATTGACTTCATATCTTTTAAATGTGATTGTAAAAAACATAATGCATCTATTGAACTGTCATTAAGCCTCGAACGTATGTTTCTGCACAAATTACCTGCGGTTGAAAATGCTCTTTCCGCATCCACGATGGTTGGTGGTACCGTTAATAACGAGCGATATACTTTCTCTAAATATTTGCCTCGATGTCCTTCATCTTCTAACAACTCGGTCTCTCGTCCGACGGTTTTGGATAAATCTATTTTTTGTATTATTTTTGTATTATCGTTCGTGGCAATTTTTTTATTTATAGCTAATTGTAATTTCTTCTCGAGAGACAATTCTTTTTCGATATTAACATCAACATCATCTTCAACGAATTCTTCTGGATAGGTTTGCGTTTGGTTTTCATAAATGTTTTTGTGGAAATTGACGACGAACTTAATTAAATTTAACCTTGTTAGCTTCTTTTCTTCCTTTCCGTTTTCTTTTTTTAAAGTCGTTATAATTATGTAAATACCTTAAAATATTTTCTGGTTCGCTATGCCTTTCCTGTATACGAATTTTCAATGCACCGTATAATTCCTCGGACTGTGGCGTGTCCTGATTTTCAAGCGATCGCAACATAAAATTTATTGCTGCATTCGCTGTTAACGAGTTGGAATCCTTCCGACATAATGCTTCCACAGCCAGCTTTTAATTTCAAAAATCGTTCCATCGTTAATAACAAACTATTCCAGCGTGTTTTAGAATCTAATATTAGCATAGGTTCTTTTTTTATTTCGGTAAGTATATATTTTTGTAAAACGGCATTTTTAGTTGGGGAACGTTTAAATATTTTAACAACTTTTCGGATTTTTTTAATTACAGGAAGCAATCCTTGGTAAGTTAATATTTCATCCTCGTTACTATTATCTTCGTCGTATTCAAACGAGGTACTTTCAACAATTGTATTATTATTTTCTTCGTTGTCGCTCTCTTCGAAATCAGAATCAGAAGTTTCTAAATCCAGAGTATTTTGCTTCTTTTGCTCTTTATTTTGTTGATATAGCACACCGATTACTCCAAGTTGAATTCCATGAGCATAACACAATTGCTGATTTGCATCGATCAACTTCCCAACTTTTTTCATCGCCGTTGCTCCATCGGTAGTTACGCAGACAATATCTTCTTGTAGAGATAATCCATGTTCCTCCAATTTGCAGTTGACTACTTCTACACATTTTGTAGCTGGCATACTTCCTGAGACATGCGCGAGTCCTATATTCCAAATTTCTACGCACAGTTTCACTAGGACAAACGGAAGAGCCAATTTGTTCGCAGTCGAGCGACAACTGAACTGTGATCATCGAGATCCGCCTTTATAGGTAGAAAAATGCCTCAAACGTTGTCGTTCATCGCCACAATGTTGCAAAAAATACAGCGGCATCGATACCACGCCGAAGAGAGCGCAGTGTCTTCAGCAGTCACCGCGGCAATGTGCTTTGATCGGCAAGCACAAACACACATCGTGAGCGGCGAACGTATTTCAAATAAGAGTAGATGCCCAAAAAAAATATTTATTATTTACAGCTAATACCGAAAATACCGGTATTTTAACTTAGCAAATACCGGTTTCACAAAATTGCAAAATAGCACGAAATACCGGCATTCGGTATACCGATATACCGGTATTGCAATCCCTACTTAGGATGGATCTGATCCTCTGAAAGACCGGATAACAGTTGTGGGTCGTTAGATACCCACTGACGAATATTTAGTTCCCCCCTTTTCAATAATTCAATTACGTCGTTGCGTAACTGGAGGACTTCACGATATGTAGCGGCAGCAGTCAAGAGATCATCTACGTAGATGTTTCTTTTGATGACGTCGGATGCTGCGGGATAACTGTTCGATTCGTCGTCTGCCAATTGGTGTAAACACCTTGTCGCGAGGTATGGTGCCGAGGATAGACCGAAAGTGACAGTGTTTACGATCCTCGGGACGTATGAGAAATTCCGGGTACATCTTCTCGATGTCGCCGGTTAACACATATGCATGTGTTCGGAATCGCAGCAACAATGAGAAGATGTCGCCTTGTATCGTCGGCCCGATTTCGAGGGCGTCGTTCAACGATACTCCGGTATTCGATTTAACCGATCCATCAAATACAGCTCGACATTTCGTGGTCGAGCTGGAGGGTTTGAGGGTTTTTATGGCGTGATGTGGCAGGTAAAAACCATACGAGTTGTCAGGTGCGTTCACCTGTGTCATGTGACCTAACGCGAGGTACTCGTTCATGATGTTCGTGTATTCGGTCTTTAGATCGAGATTATTGTTGAGGATCCTTTAATAGCAGAATAAGGATTGAACTCAATCGACTGTAAAAGAAAACTGTTTATTGATAAAGTAAAAATGTAAAGACACGGAGATCACAATTCGAATGAGCAAGGCGTTGCTCGGTTGAGGACTGTTGCACGACTACTAGCTAAAAAGGCAGAAGAAGGGAAAACTTTGCCGTGAACCCTGCATCGCCGAAACGGTCAGCCTGCGTCAGGCAGGGAAACTCGCAATGGAAAATTTAGAATTTCAAAATACAATCTCAATCATTATGAGTAAATCTTCGTTCCAAAGACAAGAATCGATTCAATGCGCGTGTATGGGATTCTCCGATGTCTCGCTTCTTCTCGTTGAACGGAAGCGCTACAACGTATCTCCGTGAATTTTCGCGGGGTACCGTTCGTTTGAAGTGATCCTCTACTAAGTAGAGTCTACTTCATTCTCTATCGGAGAGAAATGAACTTGTCGAGGGTCCCTCTTCGACTTCCCAAAACCTTCTTAGATCGAACTTGACGTTATTGACGAATGTGCGCGCTTTCACCGTTGAGACGGTGGGCGCGCTCCCCCCCGATTACCCAACCGAACTGCGTTTTTTGCAGTATCAAGTCAGATTTTCCCTGAGAAATCTGTACTTGACCGATACTAAAACTCGCGTGCGTTGGTCCCGTACCAATAAGCATGTCGACGCGTGATGGCTTGTGAAAGGTCGGGTCCGCAAGTTTGATGTTTGGGGGAATTTGCAATTTGCTTCGGTTTATCTGGCTATCGGGTAAGAATCTTCGTATCACGAAGAAAGTGAGGGTGCGGTGAAATTGATTCAAACGGGATTTAATCTTGACCTTGGTGACCCGATTCGTTACCGTGTGTAATTCATTCAGCACTTCGATATTTACTGGTTGTTCATACATGGGCAAATTTAAAAGTGATGCGATGTCTTCCGTAATGAAATTTGCATTTGAACAGGTGTCAAGCAACGTGCGACCCTCGACGGGTTCCTGCTTGCAATCGGAAGCGTCTACAATTGGCGTAAGCATGAGATCACGAGTTGATCCATCGGAGATTAGTGTCTGATATTTATCGAATCTGTTTTGAATATCGAACTGCGTGGTTTCTAGTCAAGGCTGGGTTTGGTCTGATTGGGTATCCGAACGTGACGCGACTCCTTCCGTTTTTGAATTTGGAGGTTTGTGCAACCTGATGTTGCGAGTCCCGTTAAACACTGTGCATCCTCCCAGGTTGCAATTTCCCGCTGAATGGCCGTGTACGGCCTCAATTCGTTTATCTACGCTCATATCGAGAAACGTTCTGCATCGATACGTTCTGTGTTGTCCATTTTTGCAAAATGAACAGTTTGACGTTCGCGTGTTTGTGACGAAGGCCTTGCGTTGAGTCGCGACCTGCTGCGACGATGGTGGCGAATTTCGAAATCGTGTTGTTCGAACTGCGTGGTTCTCGCGACTGTCAGCAACGGATCTAATTGAGTTATTCGCAACGGAAGGCTTGTTACTATGCGTGCCCGATTCATAATCTTTAGATTGATGGGCAGCGTTGTGCAAATGTTTGAATATATCGTCTACCTTGGGCAATTCTCTGTCGGTCAGAGTTCGTTCCCATGTCCTTCGCGTCTCGACACTCATTCGCGAAATCACTATGCTGGCCAGAAGATCATTCGCGATGTCTTCGGGGTTTCTTCCTAACGCGTGTAGGGAGCGTATATGTGACTGTACGTGATTCACCAAATCTCGAATCGCGTCTGACGAGACGCTCTGCATGAGTGGCGTATCGCGCAATAAGGCTGCATGTCTTAATACGATCGCGTGTTTATGATCGTAGATTTCGGTAAGGTGATTCCATGCGGCCTCGTAATTTTGATCGCTGACAGTGAATGCTTCTATCGAGGTTGCGACGCTACCGGTTAAAGATAATTTTAGATAATTTAATTTTTGTACTTTGCTCGAACCGACGTGCGAGTGAATGATAGATAAAAATGCGTCTTTGAACGTGACCCATTTTTCGAGTTGTCCGTCGAACTTCGGCAAATCGATTTTTAGAAGGTGGACCGGGATTTTTACGGATGCTACACGTGTTTCGCGTGAGTCCGAGCTGTCGCTGAAGCTAGTACGTCATCGTAAACGTTTGACAGTTCTTCGCGGACCTGTTCGATGTCATCGTATTCCTCGGTTAGTGATCCTAACTCATCTAGATTCTCATCGAATCGTTGGAAAAGTTCTCTAATTTTGCCTATTTTTTCCCGGACCTTTATGCGTTCCTTGGGGGAATCCTCAAAGCCTTCTAGGTAGTTACCTAGCGATGTGAGTTGGGCCTTGGGACCTTCTGTTTTAGCGCACGGATCTGTTTCTCGACGGATTTGTCGCTTGTTGGCTTTTCCGGGTTTGAGTTCGCCATTTTTACGCGGAAAATTCGAGACAAGGCAGAGAAAGGATTGGGCTAGGAATTCTAATTGGCGCGAAATTGGGAACGAGCCTACCGTCGCTGAGGATGTCCCTTTGCCGCGTGATGAAAGAGACGTCTCTGGATCCTCAGAGGTTGACTGCTTGATCTTCTCTCGTGGTTTCTGGAATCGACTGCCAGTGCCAAATCTTGGGTTGATGGACGCGTCTCTAGGCCGGACGATGTCTAGGACGTCTGTACCCAAGGTGTTGATCTATGTGGCTTCCAGGATCACTTGTTCGTCACTTGTCACGTTGACGCGAATGTGTGACGAATATGTCCGTTTAACCTTTTTCACTTGACCCGCACACCTTACTTGCTGGATCCGGCTCGAAGGACCATGTTTTGTTTCGTGGTGTTGTAAATGACGCGCGATTGAATTGAATCTAACAATTTTATTTACAGATGTTTATACCACTGTCACCTGCCGAATTAACTTACGGTGACTGATTTGTTGATCCGAACAATGAAATTGCGGTAAGCGAAGGATAAAGCGCATTTTGCAAGTTTCGGTACTTGTCACGGTTGCGAGAGACTCGGCTCTAGATCGAGGTTACTAGAGAACAGTTCCGTCGAGATTCAAGACTGTAGTTATTACAATTAGTAATAGCGTTCTCCTTAGAGATGGTGTCTATTTGACGGGGCGTGCTTGACGATGAGATCGAGACTATGACCGGGACGTTTCAGCCCTCTTTTTATATTCGATGTTTGCTGCACCGCTTGTGCAATCCCCAAAAGGACGCCGAATCTCCACTCCGCCACCCTTGCCGATGTCACGGTCCGATAAGACAAGATGCCGACCCTCACAACATCACCAGGCCCAAGTCAACATTCAATACTCTGAATCATCAAATAGACCCAAAACCTTGATGAACCCCAAAAGAAGATTGTACATTAGTATATAAGACCTCAAAAGCCCTGTATCGAGTCAGTCGAATGTTACCTCTGCTACGGCACGTCACACCGATTTATCTTTAAATAAAGTTGCTTTGTGTTCCTGAAAAGTAGTGATTCGCGAAAGTGAAATACGTCGATCTTCACGAAGTCTCCGGTTTCACCGTAACACCGACAATAATTTATAACATAGTAAACGCTGGTCGCACGAAGTGACAGATGTCCCAGAGAAAGGCAAATACGCGACCAAGAACTGTCGATGTCGCGAAACGAACAAGCAGCATAACTGATCACACACAAATTTCAATCCTCCGAAGACCGTGCCTGAGAAAGGGCCTAGGCGAATAAAATGGTCAAAACTGCCCGTAGAGATTTTTCAATGTCTATTGAACCATTCGAAAGCAGACCAAGGAAAACCACTCTGAGTAAAATTTCAGCTCTCTAGCTTGCCCGTGAGGGTAGTTACACGGTAAATTAGATTTTGCACTTTTCTGCGCATTTTCCGATCTCAAAGGCGTCCTAAAATTCTGAAAAAATGTGACATACTTTGGATCCTAAGACGCATTTTTGAGAATTTTTTTAGATGTTTGTGTTGCAAACTGTGGTTGTAAAAAATGAAAAAACCCCAAAAAAATATGAAAAATAATTTTTTCTCAAAAGTAAGAAACCATATACCGTTGATATCTGAAATGTCGCTGAAAATAAGTTCTGCATTAATTAACAAATTTTAGAGTTCACGGTAATATCAAGGTCGTGCTATTAAACATGGATTAATGCACAATAATGTTTGCTATAACATACAACAACAAAAAATATGTGTATATATGTAAAAAAAACACGAGTGACCTTGAAAATCGATTAAGAAGTTACAATTCATAAAAAGAGATTCTTCCATCTGATTCGTCTTTTGAAACCAATAAGATTACGTTAGGAACATTTTTTGTATTATCATAGATAGAGGAGATATTTAGGTGTCCTGTTTTAGACGAAACACCCTGTATAATATGTTTCTTTAGTTTACAGAGAATTATTTGTAATCAACGCAGGTCATTTCTAATACAAACTGCGCCCGTGATCCAGATAAATGAACCAATTGCGACTTCAAAGAAACGGCTGCAACACCGTAGGCTTAAGGACTGCGTCTCCTAGACAGACGACACTCGCGCGTGACTGCACACAATCACCACAGTACACTCACACACCGCTAGACCACGTATACGTACGCGAGGATTGCAAGGGTCCGGGATTCCACTTCTGATTTCTCAATAATGCAAAG
>CM052200.1:7712199-7723296 GCA_028455805.1 Lasioglossum figueresi
CTGCCGATATTTATGCATTTATAGCATCTGAAAATTTTCCAAAAATGCTGGGACGTAAAATTCAATAGAATTTGGTACGTTTTTTACTTATTCCAAATCTACAAGGGGTACTACCACTGAAAATAAGATTTTATGTAATTACACATTCTCAAAATTTACCTACAAAAATTGAAATGGAATTGGAAGTTGCATTAACATCCGCAGTCTAGTAATAATATATAGTAACTTTAGTTTATTATGACTAACTTTATTAATATACCTAATATTACTAATTTCTTATTTCTTGACTAATATTAGTTTAATAATACTAAGGATATGTATTAATGATTCTCGAACCAGATGATCCATAACTGTAAATAATTAATTTTTATCTCTGTCGCAATAGACACAATTTGTAATCCTATTGTTACACTCTTTATTGGGATTTCTTCCATCTTGCCCAATGAGGAGTATGGCGCCAGCAGTTATATCAATAACCAATCTCATAATTAATTTCATACTCTTCTACAACTTCTACCGAACTACCTACAAGACTCTACAGAAGCAGAAGAAATGAAATGTATGGGTTTCGAAATTATTATAATATTTAATAAACATGTATATCTTTAATTAAAATAAAAGTTGCTTTTATTCATTTCGAAGATACAGGAGGCTAATTGGAATTTCTTTCTTGCCTTGTTGATTTGATCGAACAGGAATTAGTACCTATGTACATATATTGATTTTATTCGATTCTTTTAATCTGTCTGCTGCTTTAAATTTCACTTGCTTCGTTTCGCTATTAATAGATCCGTGTGACAATTACAGTTCGTGTAGCAGCATAACTGATCATACGTACACTTCAATCCTCCGAAGACCGTGCTTGAGAAAGGGCCTAGCCGAATAAGATGGTCAAAATTGCCCTTAGAGGTTTTTCAATGGCTATTAAACCATTCGAAAGCTAACCAAGAAAAACCTCTCTGAGTAAAATTTCAGCCCTCTAGCTTGCCCGTGAGGGAAGTTACACGGTAAATTAGATTTTGCACTTTTCTGCGCATTTTCCGATCTCAAAGGCGTTCTAAAATTCTGAAAAAATGTGACATATTTTGGATCGTAAGGCTCATTTTTGAGAATTTTTTCAAATTTTTGTGTTGCAAATTGTGGTCGTAAAAAATGAAAAATCCCCAAAAAAATCGGAAAAATCATTTTTTCTCAAAAATATGGAAACATGCTAGTTAGCTGTTTGATTCCACGATAAAGTACTATAACAGGCGGTGTTGTCAATTCTTATTAGATTTTGTGTTGTGAGACATCATTGTCAAAAATAATAAAAACCGAATTTTTTCGACGTTTCTGCTGTGACACTTCTTGGCTTTACCGTGGGTGTATATTAAGTCATTTTTAACATTATTACATTGAAAAAAGCAATTGTTTGACCTAAAAATGTGATTTCAGAGAAAAAAATCATATTGTGTGCAATATATTCCTGAATGTTCGCAACGTTTACAACATCGCCGGTTGGTAAAGCGGTTAAGGCGTCGGGTTACATACACTTGGGACGGAATAAACTCTCTATCAAAGAGAGACTGCAGCAAGGCACCGTCAACTTCCCTATTCTTTTTAATATCTTCACCAGCGATCTTCTCAAGTCCTTTGATTTTAATGAACCGGACAAGGGATCTGTGCTGGCTTTTACCGATGATCTTGTTACTTATATTTCTAGCAATAGAGTTTCTATTGCACAGTGCCAACTTGAAACAATAGTTAATAAAATAAACAATTATTACATTAATTGGAATCTTAAATTAACCCCTAGCAAATGCGAAACTATTCTTTTCCGTAAACCCTTCAATTCTCTCAATTCGAAAATTAATGCTGGCAGTAAAAATTTTCACATCATGGTAACAATACCAGGTACCAATATCAGGAATCCAATCCCTCATAAAAAGATTATCAAGTACCTTGGGGTTCACATTGATTACTTACTAGATACTAAATTGAAGAAAGCAAACGCTGCTTTTAAATCTAATTGTAGACTTCTTCACAATAAGTACCTCATTCACAGAGCAAAAACCATTTTGTACATGCTATTAGTAAGGCCCATCATAACTTACGCAGCCCCGGTTTGGTGGAATACCAATCATACTACTATGGAGAAAATTAGAGTTTCTGAGCGAAAATGCCTACGAGCCTGCAACAATCTATACAGATCCAAAAACACTAATTGGCAACACTTTGTAAAAAATTCAATCCTTTATGACTGTTTGCGATTTTGTAATGTCGATCGAATGCACTGTGATAGAAGACGATAGTCTCGACGTGTAAATGAATATACGCGAGTCTGGCGAGCGATTCACGGTGGTCGCAATTGGCGAGCGTCGTTGTGGAAACGGTTGAAAAGAGGAGAGAGAGAGTTTTTTAAGAAAATGACGGGGATTGAGAAATGTGTGAGACGACGTGAGGTTCTTCCGCGATAATTTATAATTTCAGTTTTATTTTGGTCTTGAGTGTTCCACCAGTGATCCCGAGTAATGAGGAGTTTTGTACACTCGGTTCGGCAAGACTTGGATTTTACCAGGCCGGTTGCACATTTGAGATTCGAGGGCATTGGAAGCGTTGAAGCTCCTTTGCAGTGTATACCGAAACTGGGACGGTTCGCAAGGCTAGTCGTAGTGTTGCCGGCGAAGGAGTGTCCTAAGGGCAAGCCGGCATTCGTACAGGGAGTTCCAGTGGAACTCTGCTAAATAAACGGTAAGAGAGCTGTCTTAGTTTCAAATTAGAATTTGCTCAAGATTTGCTGATTTCCTGAAACCGCGTTAATTTTCTTAAATGCGGTTTGAATGCTGAGCTTTCGTACGATGAAATTTATGTATTATTTTATTTTGATTGAATAAATCTTTGTGTGACTTGCTTCGGCTTTTCCTCGTAATCCGTCGAGGTTTTTACGCCGAAGCAAGAATTTTGTTTAACCGGGAAATGGTGTATTTTTATTTTAGTATAAGCTCGAACGTTGTTCAATTTTTAACTTCGGTTTTGTGCTAGGAGTTCTATTTCTTAAATTACTAAAGTAATTGCAAACAATGACACAGCCGACATACCCGTAATTTACATATTTCTACTGCGACTAACTAGATACTATTTTAGCAAAATACCATATATTAACAATTCACTATTACAACACCTTATCACCCAAAATGACCCCACTTCACGCACACAACTTACCACAGGCTACATCCCCCCTCGGACATTCTTATATTGTGACAAGACTGGACTTATACAAGACGAAAATAATGTCACTATTATATACCACTGACGTAGAAATAAAGCCTCTTTAGCAAGATCGTAAGGTAGGGTCTATTAAATAGTACGCGATGGTGTTATGCGTAAAGTTTAATATGAGAAAATGCTTTGGAAAGCAATAACCCGGAGAGTTTACAATCTTCGGTACATACGCGCGATCGAACGAAGTGCACTCGTCGACGTCCGCAAGCTTTCTGCCTCCTCTGGCAAGGGACCTTTTTGGGGGCGGTTTGGTGGCGTCCCAAAAAAAACGGTTGAAAAACGGGAAAAGGAAGTTCCCGTTACGCACCATCGGTGGAGAAAGTTTCTTCGCCAAAACAATGTGCTTGCCGTCGTAAACCCGAGGACATAGCAACGGTCGGGTCCGACGTTCTGGCAATCGTCACTTTAATGACCAGGCCCTCGACCCGACTGCCCAACATGTGCTTACATTTCCACATCCGGAAAGTCTCTCTTTTCCAAGCATTATATTCACTACACCTCTTTGATAGAGAATTCTATTGAGGATGAGTTTATTCCGTCCCAAGTGTAAAAAGTTTTGTTTGATATCATGTCCCAGATAGTATATGTCAGCCATAGTGGAAATTTCTTTTTATTAAATTTATATAATAGCCCGTTGTGCCAGATCGAAGCGAAAGCTTTTTCAATATCAAGAAGAGCTGCGCCTACTAATTTACTGTTACTAATTTTAGTGTTGATATCTGAAAGAAATTTGTGAATTGCTTATGTTGTAGAATGTTTATGTTTAAAACCAAATTGGCTGTCAAGGATGATTTTGTGCATGTTACAGAAAGCGTTAATTTTGTTGTTGATTATTGCTTCATAAACTTTACTAAGACTGGGTGTAAGGCTGATGGGTCTATAACTAGCTGGGTCTGTAGGTTCTTTTCCTTTTTTAAGAATAGCAAGAACTTTAGCTTTCTTCCAAATTTTAGGAAAGTAGTTGTTGTTTATTGCGTTGTTGAAAAGAATAGTTGAGTTAAGTGTTTCGGTAAGTGTTTTAGTGTAATTGGTTGGATACCATCTGGACCACGGGAGGTCTTGTTTGGAAGCTTTTTTAGAATACTCTCGATGCAAAGAGGGCTGCAGAAGGGAGATATTTCGTCATCGGTAGGTGTTGGGATTTTAGAACTGTTGTTATTATTAAACTGTGTGATAGTTGTATAGGTTTGTCTGTTTAGAGTAAATTGTTGAATGATATTATTGGCAGTTGTGTCTACAATGGTTTTCAGTCGAGTTTCTTCATTTAGGTATCGTGGGGAAGTAATTAGTTCATAGTGTGCACCTATTACGTTAAGTTTGTCTATTGGTGAGGTAAGTATGTAATTGTCGTCAATTTTTTATAGAGATGAGATATTACATTTAGTTCTGTTCAGGATCAAATTGTCATTAGGATTGATGTGTATATCGTAAATTTTAATAGGTTGTTTGCGTCTAAAAATTGCATTGATTTTTGGGAAGATGGAATCAGTTATTTGATGGTTAATTTGTTTAATGATATTTGTCCAGTATTTTTCAGTTGATGTTTGAAATGCTTTATGGAGTGCAATTCTTAGGTTTTTGTGGATATTTTTAGCAATTTTAGTAATGGCAAGTTTAGAGTGCGGGTCTGTTATGTGGAGATTGTGTAATATTGAAACAATGGATCGTTTGTTTTTTTGTAGTTTAGTAATTTTGCGGTTTATGTATTTAGTGGTGTTGTCTGTATTTTTGAAACGTGGAGTACATTTTTCAATAGCTAGGCGGATAGTGCTAGCTGTTTTTTGAAGTTTGAAATTAATTTCCGGGATAGTAATATTTGTGACGGTTAGTATGTCATCGGTATACGTTTTCGCTATAAATTTCGTGTATTTCTTCCATTTAGTGGCTTTGTAATTGTATTTCAGATTGTGTGTTTTAGGATGTAGGAGAGGTAGGGTAAAGTTGAAGAGTTGAAATTCGGGAGATATTGCATGATGGTCACTGTCATAAGGTAGTGCGCTGGCCCTGCCAAGGATATTGTTAATTAAGTTTAGTCTCGAGTCGGTAAGGTAAATGTCTAGGTAGGACGTTGATGGTTTAAAAGATGGGATAGAAGGGGTTATGATTTTTAATCTGTACATGAGATATTTTCTGTTTTTAAAATGTTTGCCTCTTTGATTGTTGACTCTATCTCCCCAATCTTTACGCCTGGCGTTGAGGTCTCCAGCAATTATATAATAACTTTTTTCATTTTGAAGATCTAGGCTTTTGAAAAGATGATCGAGTTCTTTTATGAAAAGTAGTCGATTGTTGTTTGCGGCATATACACTTATGATAAATAGCTTGTAATTGTTACTTAGGTTGATTTTGACGATAGTAGTATTCGAGGATTTGGTTTGAAGATGACGATGGAAAGTTAACTTGTTCGTAATTAATATGATTTTTAATAATAATAGCAGTGCCCACTTCTTGTTTAGATTCGTGTCTACCTTTCCGGACAATGTTATGATTTTTGATTTTTAAATTATGAGAAGAGTTCAACTTTGTTTCTGAATGAAGGACAATATCATGTTTGCGTAAGTTAAGAAACTGTATGAGCTCTTGTCTACGGTATTACGCAATGTGTTTGTCAAAAAGAGAATTTAAAATGAATTCGATTTTTTCAGAGTTCGCAGCTACCTGTGCCGCTAAGGTTTGGAGTTGGGTTGAGATTAGAGATGAGATATCTTTCTTGAAATGACAGCGTCTTATGATATAACAATTTACTCATGATTATACATTGTATACACTTCATGTATTTTAATTCTTAAATGATCACGATAATAGAAACGAATATAAATAAAAATGTAGGAATTAAAATTTAAAGTTATAATTTTAAATGCAAGAAATATAAAATGACTCCAATTTAAAAAAAATAATTTAATAATTCCAAAATATAACAAAATATAATTTAAACAAAGAAAATAGAGAACACGATGCAGAAAAACTACAAACTTATTCAACATGGCATAGTTCTTCATCTCTTAAATATATTAAATAGGCCGAAGACAGAATCGCAGACCGTGAAGAGTGCCGCTTTTGAAACTTGAAATTGATAATGTGGAAATGTCAGGCTATGGATAGGTTAAAAAAAAATTGTATCATTTTCGTACTTACCAAACAGAAGAAAATTAAAACAGCATACAGAAAGGCACTATAAAAACTATAAAAATGAACTGCAACTATAACGTGTAAGAGAGTAAATGCACGAGAAGGATTAAACAATATTTTATTCCGGCCTTTCAATAAGCTGTTCCACAAAAGAATGAGAATTCTACGTACGGCGTTGCCTACGAACCCTCGGCCGATCGTCTTTTTACAACCTGAAATTCTATTATTTTAACGGACATTCAGACACACACGCACACACGCATTCTTTCGACGCGTTTGTCGATCGTTATTTCGTCAACGGACATTCGTTGGAGCCAACGATAACTCACGCATACACACCGACATACACGTATCTCCGTCTCTATCCTACAAACGAACTATACCTATAACGAACTACATATAATGCCTCGATCACACCTAAACATTTCTCCGAACAACACACGCTGCGCGTACCCGTCGCCGACACCGCTGCCCTATTGTAGTCTCGCTCGGCCCGAGCGGAGTGGTAGACGCAGCCATATATTAGAAAAGCAAGGAAGATCACGATTCCTTTCCACTTCGGTGAACCACCTCCTGCCCAAGAATCAAGGGATTACTGTACTTCCTAATTTGTTTCAAATGATTAACAACGATGCCATTTTCTTTTAAACTAATGCAATGTTTTTACAGCCGACGTGCCGTTTAGCTGGGTCATTGCAATTGTTTTAAACAAATTCAATGTTTCATAGCAAAGGCCTCTTTAATAATTTGAAACAAATTAGAAAGTAGAGATATAATTTTTTCAGATAATTTAAATCACCGATGTCTTTGTTTATAAATTTCATTCTATTTTCGAAAGAACAAAATTATATAATATTTCGTTCGTTTACAGAGAATTATTTGTAATCAACGCAGATGATTTCTAATACAAACTGCGCCCATGATCCAGATCAATCAACCAATTGCGACTTCAAAGAGACGGCTGCAACACCGTGTGCTTCACTTAAAGACTTTCGAGCAGATCTGTAAACCGCGATTATTAGTTCGCCATTCTCGCTATTCGTTCAAAAGATTGTCATAATTACATCAGGTGTATCGAAGGCATTAGAGTGAACTTTAATCTTCTTGTCACAGTACCGTCGTGTGTACGACGTTAAGAGACAGTGATGTAAGCTTAACGCATCCGCTTTCTGTAAATCGAAGAAATAATTCGCATACCGTATTAATTCAAATTGAAATGCATGCGTTCTATTTCCCATCACATAAATTGTGGGATAGCTAGATAGGATAGCGAGCCTTCAGTTCATCCTGATCAGTGTCCGTGGTTTAACGAAAGTGGATTCTAGTCTGATAAATATACTGCGAGCGGAGAAACGAATCGAACAAAATGGGTATCGTGGAAGTTTTAAATAAGTGGAACGAAGATCTTGGTAATTAAGTTTTATCAAAATAAATGACAACTTTTTATGAAAAACATTACTCAATAATTTATTAAAATAAATTTGCGGCTGACTAAATGTAAAGAAAAAAATACACGAACATGATAATAGTTGGCCCATTTCTTCATCTTTACTATTACTTATCATATGTACTCGTTCTCTTGTATTTCTAGTGAAACATTTTTTCGAGAACACTACATTATTTCGAAAAATAGCGTACGAATAAAATGATAAGACTGATTACACTGTCCAACACCAAATATGTTTCGCTATAACTGTTGGGCGTCCCTTATAGAGTTTTTTTGCGCTGATGCGGAATCTGATTGAAAAATAACCTCAAAAATAGGCGCAAAAGTGGCGTCTCTCCGTCTTTAATCATTGTTTAAACATGTTTAAACAATCATAATGTATTAATATTGGATATCACTGTATTTGGTCCACAGAATCTTTTGCTGCAAAGAACAATTCAACATCTTATATAATAACATCACAATATTTGTTTAAAGTTGAAAAATAGGTTTTTTTTTCAAAGTCATGTTTCTCAAAATCTGTGCGTGTAGGAGAAAAATTAAGGACAGATTCGGAATCAGCGCAAAAGACTTTATATGGGACATCCAACAGTTATAGCGAAACATAAAAAATGTTGAAATTTGTTGGACAGTGTTACTAGACTGCACTCCAGTGTGTTGTAATTCACATACAAAATGGTTACTTTGCATAAAGACCCGCCGCCTACTGTACGACGATGATATTCGAACATAATTCCAGATCCGAGAACTAAGGATATGCCGTTTGTAGCATCGAACTATCAAATACCATTAATCCTGATCGTATATCTATACATTGTTCTAAAATGGGGACCGAATTACATGAAGGACAAAAAGCCGTACAACTTGAAAACTTACATCAGGTGCTACAATGTCCTCCAAGTTTTCATGAACGGGTTCATAATCGTAAGGTTTGTTCAATTGGGTTATTTCAACGAACCAACAAAGTTATGCATTCCACCGGATTATTCGATGGATCCCATCCTAGTACAGGTATTTCAAAATCATTACAGTAACGTCTCCGTAAATGTCAAAGAGATCTGCACGACATTTGCGAACTCTGTTGTTTTTAACTATGTTTTTATAATATCCATGGCGATATATTCGTGGTATTTTTTTTAACTAAAACGAGAACAAGAATAACATAATTCGTAGGATGTTTGTTTGCCCAGTTGACGATTCAGTAGAACCTCGATTATTCGTACTTATTTTATCTGAATAGTAAAATAGTCAAAGATCAAGTAAGAGTTCAAGTGAACTTTTGAAATATGACGTTGTCATTATAATTATGGAAACTTTGTATTGTTTTATTGTTAGGATTATGTATGCAGTAGGATATTGAGTTTGATTAAATTGTATTTTGCATAATGTGTTACAGTACACAAACGTCGTGTACAGTAACAGCCATATACTTACACTTCATATTTTAATTTTAAAACCTGATTTATTTCTACGGAACTCAAATACTGGTATCAACAATTTATGTCTAAGTGTGTCAGACCCTGATGTACATATCTGCAGTAGAACTTTGACATATTTTAAGAAATTAAGTATTTTGTAAATATTCTGTTCCAATTTGTTGGTTTTGTTGCGGACAACTAGTTACGTACGCTGCTGTTTCGCAAAGCTAAGCCAAATGTAAACAATATTTATCAGAATCTGCTGAACAGTGTTTACAGTTAGACGTCTTACAATAGTGCTGTAACGAGTAAAAGAAGAAATATCACGCCAGAACAACGGCGACTAGTGCAACAGCTTCAGAAGGATGGAATGCAAATGTCCTATCGAAAGATTTCAGCAAAATTAGAAATATCTGTTATGGCTTGCCATCAAGCTATACAACATATTAAACTTTATGGAACACCAGACAACGTTCCTCGTAAAGCGAGACCTCGAAAATCTCATCAAAGAACTAATCGCAAGATTCACCGATTATCTGTAGCGGACAGATTCAAAACTGCAGTTGCTATTTACAATGAAATATCAACAGATCTCCATGAAAAGATAAGTGTGAGAACTGTCCAGCGAAGAGTTAATGAGATTCAATTCAGGATTGCTTACGCGAAAGAACATTTAAACTGGACGCCCCAGCAATGGTTCAGAGTAATTTTTACAGATGAATCGAAATTTAATTGATTTGGATCCGATGGTAAAGTATACGTGAGACGTCGCAAAGGAGAAGAATTTGATATAAAAATTGTATTAAACCGAGTGTAAAAGGTGGTGTTGGGTCAGTACTAGATTGAGGGGACTATGACAGTGAAAGGTACAGGTCTTATTCATCGGATAACCAGAATCATGAATAGATACTTGTATTTGGATATTGTCAAATATGTATTGCTACCATTTGCCGAAGACTCGTACATTCCAAAAGAGTGGATCTATCGAGCGGATAATGATCCGAAACACTCCGCAAAAGTCGTCAAGACATTTTCGAGTGACAATAATATCCACTTAATGAAGTGGCCGGCACAATCTCCGGATCTGAAACCAATCGAGATGCTGTGGATTGATGTCGACAAACATATAAAAAATTAAAAGCCGAAAAATACTGATGAATTGTATACTATTTTACAGGAAGCATGGAATTCGATGTCTGCTAGTAGATGTGCTTGACTTATCGAATCCATGCCGCGAAGGTGTGCTGCAGTTATAAAAAATAAGGGTCTACATACGAAATATTAATGTATTATAATAATAAGTTAAAGAAACATGTGAAATCATAGACATTTCGATATGTACTTAACTATGTGTCCGCAGAAAATTTAACACTTCGGTATAAAAATATAAAAACCTGTTTAATTATAGTAAATTAAGGGAAGCTATTTTGATATCTTATTATGTATATTGTAAACTTATAAAAAATATAATTGATTTTCGTATACTTGTATAACGTATAAGTGTACAGGAAATAATATTTAATTTTATTACCAGTACGTAAGTATATGATCACCACTGTAATTGTTGAATAATTGTTGACAGATATCGTATACAATGTGGATCGGGTTGATGATAAGGTTCGCGGATCTGACTGAGACAGTGACATTTGTGCTCAGGAAAAAGGATAGGCAGATCTCCTTCTTGCATCTGTACCATCATGTAACAGTAATATTGATCGGGTGGTATTATATAAGATTCTATGCAGTAAAGGTTGCCGCGGTTCCACTTGTGGTAAACAGTATCGTTCACATGATTATGTATACCTACTACTTCTTGAGTAGCTACGGCGACAAAGCGCCAAA
>CM052200.1:7723396-7744257 GCA_028455805.1 Lasioglossum figueresi
ATGATCCATAACTGTAAATAATTAATTTTTATCTCTGTCGCAATAGATACAATTTGTAATCCTATTGTTACACTCTTTATTGGGATACATTCCATCTTGTGTACCGGGGATGATGGTTCCAGTGATCATAGCTGATATCAATCTCATAATCAATTTCATACTATTCTACAACTTCTACCGGACTAACTACAAGATTTCGCAGAAGCAGAAGAAATGAAGTAGCATCGAAATTATCACAACATATCTGCAATAAACATATTTATCTTTACGTTCCTTCTTGCTTTGTTGATTTGAACGAACAGAAACTAGTACCTGCATTGTGTGATTTTATTAAACTCTCTTAATCTGCTGCTGCTTTAAATTTCACCTACTTATTCTTATTATGAATGCATAAAATCCGCAGTTTAATCGTAATGGTTGTAATGACAAGTCAATAAGAATAAACGATTGAAAAAGACTCCAAATTTTGCATATGTCTAATGCCTCGTCCAGACCTGAACATTTCGACGAACCGCGCCGCGAACAGCGCATTACGGCGCGCCGAATGCCGCGCCTCGGCCAACGGCAAACGGAACGGATTTGTGCTATTTCTATAATTTCTTGCGAACAAATACGCAAGCTGCAGCGGCTTATCATCTTTTTTTTCTTTCTGTGCTTTCATTCACGACTAACGCACAATGCATATAAATATATGCCGCTGCAGCAGTTTCCATTATTATGCTGGGAATAGCACAAATTCGTAGTTCGTCGATCGGACTGCACACGATAAATTCTGATTTAGTTAAAATGGCTGGAAACGAATAACAAAAAAAAACAAGAAACATCTTGCAAAATAAAATTAGTTGTATCTTGCACATGTATTTACATATCAAAAGACGTATGCGATTTTCACAACATAGAACGCTCAGCAAACCCGAAAAGGGCTCGATGTGTGACCGACCTTGTTGTTGTTTACGCAACGCGCTCTCGGAACTGAACCCTTTCGTTTTTATTCCGAATATGTATCGTAGAATCATAAAAAGACGGAAATTTATTAGGTCATAACATCTCCAAAATTTCAAGTCGTTTAGTCTCGAATATATATATATAAATATATTTAAAATAATTACATTTAAATTAAATAATTATAATTTATTAATACATTAATTATATATTAATATAAATATTTATATATATAATTGGTCGAGGCGCGCCGTAATGCGCTGTTCGCGGCGCGGTTCGTCGAAATGTTCAGGTCTGGACGAGGCATTATAGAATGTGTTTTAATGGAAGAATGAAATTATATGTTTCTTCGTTTCAGAGAATTATTTGCAACGAATATAGATCATGTTTAATACAAATTGCGCCCGTAACCTTGATCAATGGAGCAATTGCGATTTAAAAGAGAGGGCTAGAACACCGCGTCCTTAGCTTGAAGACTTTCGAGCAGATCTATGGACCGCGGTTGGTGGTCCAGAATGAAATGACCGGCGAATGGATTTTTATGATCCAAGCTAAAGATATTGATGATCATTGAGGGGAGGAATAATAATTCACTAAGACAAAAAGTGCAGAAATAACCGGGAAATCTCATCAATCATCGGGCCGGGGTTTGTATTCGCTTGCGAACGACTCTATCGAGCACGAACGATCGATATCGACCTTTTAAGGTAACCCTGATCCAGACAGACAATTTATCACCCGGTACGCGATGCGTGAAACGAACGAAGCCGTCCGATCAGCAGGTAGAGACAGATAAAACGCAAGACACACCGCGTGGAAAGCTGGCCGGCATTGAGAAATCAAAGGCAACGTGTCGGGAATCGGAGAAACCATGGCGTTAACTGTTTTATTAGATTGTTTCGCGTGAAAATTACTCCATATAATAATAACATCGAGGCTCCGAGTATAATAAATTCAACCACCACGTCGATCATGCGCGAGCGATCAAATTCTTCGTCTATCTAACCTCGTCTATCTAACGTGCCAACACGTTTTGCAGCCACTGTATGTACTCCAACTATAAATTGTTAAGAGTTATAACTACTCGCGTGTCAACTGATTATATTATCATATAATAACCAGTTAGGTTCGCGGCTTAAAGATTTCAATCTGACTGTGAAACACGTGGATATTATTTCTTCCCCGCTGGGCGAAGTGTAACATTATTTAAGTGATATCAGTATTTAGTTCTTATGCTGTAGCACGCGTACGCGCAGTGACTGTATAATTTGCTTTCCTCCTGATAAAGTGCTTATAGTAGTGTGCGTTGTGATTGTACGATTTTTACGCGCGTGTGAATCGGCAAAGCATCAGGTTGATTTAGAAACTAAACATTGTGGAGATTCTCGTTGAAGACTAGTGTAGAAATATTCTGGAAAAAGTATACAGGTTGGACGGGAACTGAAAAAACATAATTCTTTAAGGCACAAAAAATTCAATTAAAACGGCCGAGTAATTTTCAATTCGCCTGAAAGGGAGTTCGGGGCTGACAAAGGAGCGGTTGGAAAATTTAATCGGCGATAAACGCACGTAACGTTTAAACGAAGTTACGTCGGTCGAACGAGAGTTTACACGATTACGCAATTCCCTTTCCTTTTCGCCGTTTCGCATCCTGTCAGCGGCAGGGCAACTTCTCTTTAGTCTCCCCCCTAATTATTTTGTTTCCGTAACCGTGGTGACAAACGCCGAACCACGTAGGGTTCCAACGACCGTCAGGATCGTGCCTCGTGTCGTAATGCATGAATTTCCATCCGAGGAAATAATATTTTTCCATTCGCTCGGATAACTTCCATGAAATTGTTCTCGACAGCGTGAGATCGATCCACGTGCTGGTTAACAAGCTTCCGTGGCCTGGAAGTTCGTCAAAATCGATGCTTTCCCGTATTTTCTCGAAGAACATCGTTCACACAACTTTTCCAAATTTTCTATTCTCACCTTTATGTTTACCATCTTTCGATGTTTAAACTTGGTAGCGTCGCAATTAAAACAAAATCATTTTTATATTCTTACATATTGCAAAAGATAAAGAACTACTCTTTGACTATCGTCGCTGTGATCTTCATTTACGAGTGATCACTTAAATTTGATCATTTAAAGCAAACTCTATCTTCATGCTTTCCTTGTCGAAAAATTTGCAAATCTCGCTGGATCTCGTACGAAAGAAACAGCGCGTATATTAGGTATTTGAAAGCGAATCGAGGCCCAACACAGATTGAATTATGAAAATTGATTTATAGCTGTATAATAATCGCGCGACTCGAGAGTGGCAACGCGATTATGGGCGTGCGGAGCTGAATGAAATTTTTATTATCGCGGTGTGGTTAAGGGTATTGGAATTCCGCGAAGCGATTGCATGTGTAAGATTTTTTCGTGGCATTCCGAGCTGTCGGACGATAGAAAATTAGAAAGTAAATGGGCGGTAGGTCCTACGCGAAGGAGAAAAAAAATGTCTTTTACGACCATGGTTATCACCGTCGCCTATAAAGACGAACGTTCGGTGCTCGCGGTAATCGAACGAGAATTGCTGCGTTTACGCAAACTGTGGGGCTTATCTGCTTACCATTTTCGTCCGCGAGTAGGGCATTTTTTCACGCGACCATGGAAAAAACGAAACAAACGACTGGAAAGCCCGATAAATGAATCGTAAATATTTGTCTAAAAGCGAGTCGCTAGGAAAGTATCGATACGCGCAAAATATTATCGACGTCCTACTTTTCCACTATTCGGAACTCGCTTTCCTGGAAGTACGATTAAAATATGAAATAACCCAGATACCACGGACGTCCGTTGCGGATGTCCAAAGGACTTAAATTTTATGTCCTAAGGATGTCCGTGGGACCTAAATTTCGGATGTACCAGTGACGTCCATTTTTTTCGTCCCACAGACTTCCGTGGGACTTGAATTTCGGACTTCCCAAGTACGTCTATTCTTTAAGTTTCGTAACCGTGCTCAAGACTTTCGTACGTACTAAGATGCTCACTTCTCATGCATAGGACACATTTATATATTACAAAATATATATATTTATTATTAATACTAATAAGTATTTATAAGTATTATATATTTATTTATACATGTTCGACAACAGGTGGGAGAAAATTTAAGGGGTGGTTCTCGACGATAATATAAGACGAAAATGAAGAATAAAAAAATTGCGATTTCGGCTTCGTTATTCATTTATTAACACTTAAAAATCCGCCTAAAATGCGGCAACAAGTCTAACAAAAGTGTACGTTGCGTGCGTCACAGAGGCGCGCGACAGTCACGAATCAAGTGACAGATGCATGCATACCTTGGTTCTCATTTGGGGCCCCAGCGAGGTGAAAATGTTTAATAAATCGTTGGACAACATTGAACCTATCTACTCGTTAAAATCCACAAGGGCATTTCTAATATCCGCCCTATGAAATTATCGAGTAGAAGGGGTAAATGCCGTTTCACTTTTAAATTATTCTCACATGAGTAGTTTACTTGAGATCCATTGTGTCCATAAATGTTGATCCAGATAATTGTGTCCATAAATGTTGAATAAAATCCTCACAAATGCAAGTATCCACAAAAATGCACATTCGTACCGGAATTCCGCACAACTAATTCACGTTTGATGCACGTCAATCTGATGTTCGCACACGAAAAATAAAATATCAGTGAAATTAATGCGAAGTCTGTTAGTGCACCCACTTAAATAACAGCCTAATTCAACGTTTTAAGGAAATGTGTTCCAGCAAGAAGAATCGTCCGTACAAGGTAGCATCCGTATGCACACTGATTCGAGACAGCTGATGCGATGCATGTCACACACATGAGATATTTGGCGGTCACAGACAGAATGAGAAAGAATCGCGAAATTCGTGAAAACAGGATAGACAATGTATTGGTATAGCAACGCGCGATGTTTGGGCGTGAGTTTCCTGTAGATTTTCATTTGTTTTATCGATCAGGCATCGACCGCATCAGCAGTCTTGAATCAGTGTGCATACGAATGCAAGCGTGTACGGACGATTCTTCTTGCACAAACAAATTTTTTTGAAACGTTGAATTAGGGTGTTATTTAAGTGGGCTTAATTCACATTGATTTCACTGATATTTTATTTTTCGTGTGCGAAAGTCAAATTGACGTGCATCAGACGTGAATTAGTTGTGAACGATTCCGGTACGCATGTGCATTTTTGTGGATACTTGCATTTGTGAGGATTTTATTCAACATTTATGGACCCAATGGATTCCATTTTGTAGTGGTTTGTTCCAGTGTATTCTGTACGCTGTTGTAGTGCAGGTTAAGGATTTGTGGATATGTTGGAGAACAATTTAAAAGTGAAAGGACAATGACCCCTTCTACTCGATAATTCCATAGGGCGGATATTAGAAATGCCCTTGTGGACTTTAACGAGTAGGTAGGTTCAATGTCGTCCAACGATTTATTAAACATTTTCACCTCGCTGGGGCCCCAAATGAGAACCAAGGTATGCATGCATCTGTCACTTGATACGTGACTGTCGCGCGCCTCTATGACGCACGCAACGTACACTTTTGTTAGACTTGTTGCCGCATTTTAGGCGGATTTTTAAGTGTTAATAAATAAATAACGAAGCCGAAATCGCAATTTTTTTATTCTTCATTTTCGACTTATATTATCGTCGAGAACCACCCCTTAAATTTTCTCCCACCTGTTGTCGAACACCCTGTATACATATCGCGGACCGTAAAAATAAGCTTACGTGACAGTGAACAGATTTGCATCGTACTGAAAGCATTCCTTTATCACTACTTTTCAAGAGTTCGAATTATCTGAGGACAAAATGCTTCGAATAAAAGATGAACAGTACTTAAAGATGTACAAAATTCTGTATTTAAAATTTCGAGAAAAAATTCTTTTCGAAAAAAAAATAAAAATCATTTTTATATTTTAAATGTTAAAATATATTTTTTATCTCATAATGTTATAGCTGGCGTCAAGACGAATCCAACGACCTACTCTTTTATGACCCGGAACCCATAAATAACGGTACGATATTTTATTCCTGTTTTTCGGCCTAATACCCCACTGTGCATCGTCGCATCACCGTGCGGTTACGTGAAGTGAGGTTAGTTTAGCACATCCTCGTGCACGTGTTCGTACATTAGTACAGTATTCGAATTAATAAAAAGCGTGTATGAGCGATTCGATAACTTCAGCCACTTGTCACGATTGTGTTGGTAAAACTTGTCACAGCCATTTCAGGTAAGTTTTTATTTTATATTTATTTTCATTCATTGAAACATTACTTGCAAAAAAAAAATACAAAAATATTATTAGGTTGGAGGGAAAATTCTATCGTATTTAAATGAAAACATATGAATCAATTTATAAAAATACATGTTTATTATTATTCAATGATATTATTTGTAACAATGTAATAATATGTTGCCATTTTTCAGATATCCTGTCAATTCCTGTTTTCCAATGACTCGCTATTGCGTTGGTGAAACTTGTTACTGCCATTTCAGGTAAGATTTCATTTTATATTTCTTTTCAGTCATCGAAACATTACTGGCGAAAGGAAAATACAAAATTATAATTAGGTTGGAGGGAAAATTCTAAGGTATTTTAACACTATACCTACCAACACCGATTAAAATGACTGGTTCCAGATTTTTTATTTTACAATTAGAAAAGTAATAAAACTGATTTCGTAAGAAACGACTGTGTAGATATTTTTAGCAGTGCACGTATTGCGATAGGAGCCGCAGAGGGTCTAAATAAAATCAATCTTGTCATTTTTATAAGGGAACATGAGCAGTTACTTTTGAGGCTCTGTAGGTTTAGCGTTAAAGAAAACATTTGTATCAATTTATGTAAATACATGTTTAATATTAACGTGTCAATTTCTGTTTTCCAATAATTTGCTAGTTAACATGTGTTTTTGATTTACAAGTAAAATTACCTGCTTATTTAAAATACGACATAGCTTTCCCTTCAACCTAATATATTCATGCTAAAATCTTCCCGTTTATTGGACAATGCTTCTCACCAAGAAATTGTAATTTTCAGATGCAGCCAAAATTTTTAATAATAAAATTAATAATTTATATTTTATAATTATATGAATAAATATTATGAATCATTGTATATATTGGTGTTGTATGCGGGATTGTATTATATTGTACTATGTACCTAATGCATGTGTTTATAATAAATGAAATTTTTATTCTATTAAAATTAAAATGATATTTTAATGTTCTATAAACATCCTGTTAATGTCCTTCTAACGTCCTGAATATGTCCAGCCATACGTCCCAAGTATCTCCCAGATATGTCCGAACGGGACGTCCTATGTACGTTCCACTTTCTAACTGGGACCTCTGTCGGACTTTACTGGGACGTATCTCGGACATATTTCGGACATACGGACATTATTCGTACGTCCCTGGTACGTACGTAGGTCCGACACGTACGTCGATTGGACGTTCATCGGACGTTCGGGTGCTATCTGGGAAATAAACGAATTTATTGAAAAAGAGCATGTCTATGGAAAATCAGATACGTATGTGTATAAGTCTTGCTCTACGATTTCCTCTAAATTACCTGCATCGCTTTAAATATTTTTCCCATTTGTCAAAATCATGAAGAGTGTAGAGCGTTACTCAAATGTTTTCCCAGGTGTATCGGACCCAAGATGAGTGTAGGAACGTTAAGAGTGAAACTTGCGCCGATCGAGTGGCAAATAGTTGCCAGCAAAATCTGAACATTACTGAACATCTGATTCCATGGTTGCTAGTCTCGGTTGGAGACTTTATTTGGAAGTTTCGACGGGGAGAACCGTTGACAGGCAGATCAGTTGGATATTAAGACCTTTTCGATGTAAAATAGTTAAGCAGACGAGACTCGATAATAGGACTAGTCCCTGACGTCGCGAGAGTGCTCGACTTCTCGCAGATAGTTCGTCGATGTCCCCACGGGGGCCGACGGTGTAAAGTGAATTAACGCTGTCGTTGAACCGTAAGAGCGCCGGATAAGTAGATAACGCGATTAATGCGTGAGCGCATCTGATCCCCTCCCGTTGGCTATCTCCGAGAAAACTTTGAATTGATCTTGTGTACGTCCCGATGAGTTTTCCTTCCGCGCTGGAATACCTTCGAATTTCACACCTGAACACGATTCTCAAATCTGTTCTGTCATATCTTCGAAGGTCATTCATAGGTCAACATATACACGGTTGAACTTGTCTTTTCATTAGCTATAATGTCACGTTAATCAAAATACATGGTTCCATTTATTAAAAAAAGTGACTTCTGAAATATCGGAATACCGTCGCAATAATTATTACCTTATATTTTTCATTTCGCGTACACAAAATTGAACGTGTTCGTTTATACCAGATTTTAAGCTATTTGTTAAATTCAAACTTTCAGAATGCGAACGTTGTTTTAGACTGGCCGTTCGAGTGCAATTAATCCTTAGCTGATCAGATGCTTTATGATTAGACTGTGGATTTTCCAGCTGAACGTGCGTCGTTCGCGCGACAGATCCACTAAACAGGCAGCAAACTCGGAGTGGCGCGACGAGCTGGTTGAATGCAAGATAAACACGCTCCTCGGAATTGGCATCATTTGGCTGGTCCATCTCGACCGAAGTGTAATTTTCGATTAGTTCGAACGAGCAAGCGAGTAGAGAGCCGAATCGTTTCGAGAGAGGGTGAGCGTCGCGACGTAGGCGGTGGCGGCGTCCCCGTTAATGACGTCGTATTCACTGGTCTTTCGTTACCGGGGTTCCGTCGTTCCGCGACAAGCGGATGGTATCTCGCGGCTGCAATCAGCCGGTCGATTAATTGAGAGTGCAGGATAACCGCGAGCACAATGCGGCCGTCCTCGCAGGAGGGCCGCAGGACGAGACACACACACACACACACACACACACACACACACACGCTCGCGCGCAGAGATAGAGAGAGAGAGAGAGAGAGAGAGATTTCCCTCTCGCAGCTGCGAGACGCGCGAACTCGCACGAGCCTCGATATTTATCGCGCTCAATAAATCTCGAGGCTCGCCGCGGCCGCGGACAATTGCCTGGTAATTGCACTGACAGGTAACGCGATCCTCCCGCGAGCTAGTTTCCTTGATACTTCACGCAGCCCGGTGTCATTATCGGCAAATCGATTAATGATGTCGCTACGCGAACTTTATGCCAGGCTAATGAGTTCGAAGTCATTATAAACTTCCTTAGAATAAAAAGCGTATTTGAATTTTTCCAAGTGCATTATGCCGGATCTTAGATAAACGCAGTGTATCATCGGAGTCGGACATATCTCTTATCAAACAATGTGCGAAACTCCCTCGAGCTCACCGGTAAACGTGATAGCAGAACGCTGTCGGTGTACCCACGTAATACTCGTAATACATAGTACATCACGCTGATCAGGGCCAACAATGGGTACCATGATCTTGTTAATCAGATTAGCCAAGTCGTAATTACACACAATTGTAAGTTGACACCACTCGGTAATGTTCGTTCGATCAATATCCGATCGAGATCCGATCAAACACGATCCGAAGAGCCTATCACGATTCCCATTATTGTAAGGAGATTGAGAATCAGTTATTTGAAACTTATTCGTAGCAGAAGTGAAACATTTGTTAGCATCTTCGTTGTCCTACACGGCGAGGTTAAAAATGAAATATTTCTTCCGACATAGAATAATTTCATTGTGTAGTGGCCGTGAACCTCTCAGCAAAACAGATGACAGTAAAGGCAAGAAAAAAGAAACAGAAATAATCCGCGTAAGCAAACTCGCGATGACGCGAGGACACGTCGACGCGCGAGCACGTAAACATGCTAGGACAGACACATCACCCAACGGTCATTAACCTGTCAGCAAAACAGCTGACGGTTAAGAGTTTAAACTTCAGATCAAGACAAAAGAGTTTAAACGTCGAACATCTAGAATGTTCGACCCAGCGTTTGTATACAGGGTGTTCGACAACAGGTGGGAGAAAATTTAAGGGATGGTCCTCGACGATAATATAAGACGAAAATGAAGAATAAAAAAATTGCGATTTCGGCTTCGTTATTTATTTATTAACACTTAAAAATCCGCCTTAAATGCGGCAACAAGTCTAACAAAAGTGTACGTTGCGTACGTCATACAGGCGCGCGACAGTCACGTATCAAGTGACAGATGCATGCATACCTTGGTTCTCATTTGGGGCCCCAGCGAGGTGAACATATTTAATAAATCGTTGGACGACATTGAACCTACCTACTCGTTAAAATCCACAAGGGCATTTCTAATATCCGCCCTATGGAATTATCGACTAGAAAGGGTAAATGCCTTTTCACTTTTAAATTATTCTCACATGAGTAGTTTACTCGAAATCGCTATAAAATGGTATCCATTGTGTCCATAAATGTTGAATAAAATCCTCGCAAATGCAAGTATCCACAAAAATGCACATTCGTACCGGAATTCTGCACAACTAATTCACGTTTGATGCACGTCTGATGTTCGCACACGAAAAATAAAATATCAGTGAAATTAATGTGAAGTCTGCTAGTGCACCCACTTAAATAACAGCCTAATTCAACGTTTTAAGAAAATGTGTTCCAGCAACAAGAATCGTCCGTACAAGGTAGCATCCGTATGCACACTGATTCGAGACAGCTGATGCGATGCATGTCACACACACGAGATATTTGACGGTCACAGACAGAATGAGAAAGAATCGCGAAATTCGTGAAAACAGGATAGACAATGTATTGGTATAGCAACGCGCGATGTTTGGGCGGGAGGTTCCTGTAGATCTTCATTTGTTTTATCGATCAGGCATTGACCGCATCAGCTGTCTTGAATCAGTATGCATACGAATGCAAGCGTGTACGGACGATTCTTCTTGCCCAAACAAATTTTCTTAAAACGTTGAATTAGGGTGTTATTTAAGTTGGTTTAATTCACATTGATTTCACTGATATTTTATTTTTCGTGTGCGAAAGTCAAATTGTTGTGCATCAGACGTGAATTAGTTGCGAACGATTCCGGTACGAATGTGCATTTTTGTGGATACTTGCATTTGTGAGGATTTTATTCAACATTTATGGACCCAATGGATACCATTTTGTAGTGGTTTGTTCCAGTGTATTCTGTACGCTGTTGTAGTGCAGGATAAGGATTTGTGGATATGTTGGAGGACAATTTAAAAATGAAAGGACATTGACCCCTTCCACTCGATAATTCCATAGGGCGGATATTAGAAATGCCCTTGTGGATTTTAACGAGTAGGTAGGTTCAATGTCGTCCAACGATTTATTAAATATTTTCACCTCGCTGGGGCCCCAAATGAGAACCAAGGTATGCGTGCATCTGTCACTTGATACGTGACTGTCGCGCGCCTCTATGACGTACGCAACGTACACTTTTGTTAGACTTGTTGCCGCATTTTAGGCGGATTTTTAATTGTTAATAAATAAGTAACGAAGCCGAAATCGCAATTTTTTTATTCTTCATTTTCGTCTTATATTATCGTCGAGGACCAGCCCTTAAATTTTCTCCCACCTGTTGTCGAACACCCTGTATAAACACGAGCGGACGCGCGCTTCACTCACTTTCGTATAACATCTCCAGTTGTATACTTTTATCGAATAAACAGTAATTATAAATCTATAAATCTATTTTCTAATATCTAATCTAATGTCTAATAAATTGTATGGTATAATACCTTATCCAATACCTAAATGTTTAGTAATTGATTAGTAGACTGCGGATCTTTATGCAAAATAAAAATATTCTGCGTCGATTGTGGGAAGCAGTAGTTAAATAAAAATTCATGTTAACCCTTAATAGTATTTTCTCGTTGAAAACAACATAACAATATTCTCAGATTCTTTATATCTTTCACGGTTTTATATTTCACCCAGTCAATTTCTTCATAAATGCATAAAGATTCGCAGTCTATTGATTAGATACCGAGATAATTATTCGGAAAGTACCACTCCTCTTCGATTTTGATGAAATTTAAATATGTTATATATTTCGATATTTCGAACAACTTTTTCCTTTTCCAATATGGGGGGGTCGCTTTTAGTTTTCGAAATATTCGCAAAAAACTATTGCTAATACTGTATTGAATTTTGGGTATTGTTGCACGCTTCGTGGCAACGTAAGGCTGTTCCGGCGCGCGTCTGTTTACTTTTGTTTTGTAAACACGTTGTGGGGATGAGAGAGAAAACAGGGTCTCACTCTATATAGGGTGATACATATGTAGGGTAAGTTTTCAATTTGAAAGGACTACTCCTCGATTTTTATATGCGCGGTCGGGCCCGCTCTCCGCTCCCTCCACGACCTAACCCAAACTAACTCTGATCGCATAATCTTCCCATTGTAGCTGTCATCCAGCTCTCTCCGCCCTCTCTACCACCTAACCACAACTCATTCTGTTCGCACGATTTTTCCATTGTAAAAAACGATCAGAGTTAGTTTTGTGTTAGGTTGTGCAGGGGGCGGAGAGGGCCGGCCGGTAGGCCGGTCCAACCACGCATACGAAAATCCAGGAGTAGTCTTTCAAAATTGAAAGATTACCCTATATATGAATCACTCTATGAGTAGGGTCTCCATGAGACCCTACTTTCTCTCTTATCTCCACAGCGTGTTTACAAAAAAAAGTAAACAGACACCGCGCGGATCGGCGTTACGTTACCACGTAGCATACAAAAATACGGAAAATTCAATACAGTATTAGCAATAGTTTTATGCGAATATCTCGAAAACTAAAAGCGACCACCCTATATTGGAAAAGGAAAAAGTTGTTCAATTTGTGTAGCTGCATATCGTATTTAAATTTCATCAAAATCGGAGAGGAGTGGTACTTTCCGAATAATTACCGATACCGATATATTTAATAATGTAAACAATATTTTGAATAATGGTAAAGTAACTTTTAGTGGTGCCTCTCTCTCAGAGGGGACAACCGAGGGCAAAGGGTTAAGCTACAAGCTTCTGTAAAGAAAATATCGATACTATTGACCAGAACAAAAAAAAATCCTCTGTTACGAGAGAAACGCTGTTCGGAACACCTCTGGAACAGAGCGAAGACGACCACCGCGAGCTGACTCGTAAACAATAGGGATCACGTGAAATGGCGGATGTTGTCGAGTGGACTTTACGACGATTAGGGACCGTAAAGCTAGTCGGTACGTCCAGCAAAAGTGAAATAACGATAAATTCAATTTCACTCGTTGTTAACTCTCTCCCCATCATAAAAGGATCATTCCTGCCGGGTCCGAGTCGATGAATTACGCGAAACGAGGAGCCTGGCCGCGATGCTTTCCACTGCAGGCTGGCCGTGCACTAAATTTATGATAACCAATAGAATGTAATCGTCCTTCGAACAGAAGTAACAGTAGCTAAGGCAAGGCCGTAATGGACGAGCAAGAGAACAATGGGGAAGATAAGGGAAAGCTGCCGGTGCTACTGACGATTCTTCCCCGTTCGGTGCTATTGTAGTTTACGACTGCACTTGCGATGCAGCACGCCGCGTGTAATCCCGATGCCTCGCAGACGTTCGGTAATTGGAAATTGAATTCGAGTCAACGATAATGCCTGCTAAGAAGATCTACGCCGCCTTTCACGGACTATCAAAGCCTCCGAGAGAGGAGAGAGAGAGAACCCATTCGAACTTCTTCGCGCTTCGAAACTTTCAATGGAACTTTTCCCGCTTTAATCAGTTCCGAATTTTAAATTTCAAATTTCAAATTCCGTTCAATTACCGCGCTTGTCTCTGACGCCGACAGTTCTATCGAACGTTACAGTTTGCAAATAACTCTTGCACCCAGATGAAATCACCGTTTAATTGCTTTCGAATTCTCGAAGATTCGATGTTCGGGATTGTCGTAAATTTTTATTTCTAAATTCCAATCGCGTATCCATTGGAAATCTGTTCAACAAAAGATGTACACGTTTACTTATTGTTGCACACCCTGCGTTTATATTTGCACGAATATAAAATAAATTGGTTCTTGAATTTGACAACGTATCGCGTGAATGAATTGTATGTTGGTAACGGAGGATTTTCAGCTGTTCGTGTCCGTGTGAAACGATGAGTCTGTGTAAAACACAGAGCAGGCAGATTAACAGCCGACATACTATGAGCGATGTGGGAACGTATATTAGATCGTTGTGGACCGCGATCGATAACTGTTTACGCGGTTAGCTGGCCACTAGTTGGAGACTAGATGGAACCGAGTGACATCAGTTTGAGGTTTCTCTACAGGCTACGTAATCTCTGTTAATAGAAATTGCCCTTGTCAATCTACACTATTTGATTTAAACCAATTATTTGCGATGCAAAATTTTCTGAACAACCAGGTACAATCTCTGTGCAAAAAGTCTCCATTAAGAATAGCATGGTTTCGATGAAATACAATTTTTAAATACCCACGGTGAACATTTATTGAAAACGTAACGGGCGTTACTACCGGGGTTCAATTTAAATTCCATTTGATTGAATAACAGAAAAGCGCGAAGGTGTTGGCGACCGGTGAAACAATTGCGGAACCGATGGCATCTCTGCAAGCCAGCCGGATCAATGAAACGTTATCGGCTCTCGGCACGGTTCTGAATCAGGGAATCTCACGAGTCAACGCTCTGATGCACCTTGCAGTCAGAAGCGGTGAATCACCGAGTCGCCGCGCCGCGCCGCGCCGGTATTATTCGGTGATAATCAGGTGCTGGGAACTGAACCGATCGCGTCTGCGATCTGCCAACTTCCGGAACACTACAATATTCCCAATCGTTTAATTCTCAGATAGAAATGTTTGTAACGCAGATAAATACCTTGAATCGCTTACTGGTAGGCACAAATTTTGTCAACCACTCACCTGTAACAAAAAGAAACAATTGCATTTTAAGTACATTTTAGAAGTCTACTCAAAAACGCTTGCATATTACACGCTGTTAATGAAATTATTCTAATAGTATACGATTTCTACGATCAACTTTAAGATCTCCGTTAATGGATAGAATCCTCGAGGCAAATCATTCGCAAATTACTTTTATCGCAGACCGTCGCAAATTGCGCTAGGTCAATTTTCCTTCGCTTCCGACGCGCCAACATTTCATTATTCCGTCATTATGGTTCACCTGTATATTTCTCTACCTCTGCTCGGTTATTTTCTTCGACTGCCAGTCTTCTTCGCGTCACGACGCACCGGCTACCACGTAATTTTCTGTTCGATCGGCCCCAAAGGACAAAAACCGGCCAACGAACCGCTCCCCGTGGATTAGGTAGAAGATGTAACTAGAATTGCGGACTCTTCGTAGAGACTACAAACGAGAAAATGTATCGTCTCGTTGCTGGAATGCGCGAGCCTCATATAAAAACATGTCTGGTGGACGGATCCTCTCTGACCGGCCACTAACAAAGCGCGATTAAATTCAATGGAGGAGCGATTAAAAACGGTGTCGTCGCTCTTCCAGTAATAGTTCAAAGTGTCGTTTCTTCAAGACTTTTACCGTTCCTTCGAACCTGTTAGCATTTCTTGGTATTCGTACCGATCGCTTCTCCTTAATCGCTTGTCCAAGCGTCGTCTGGTATCTTCCTGATTTTTTCAAAATTTTTCTTTGCTCGAGAAAACACGTACATACTTATTATTGCAGAATATCTTGCTTGCAATGGTACTCTTTTTTATTTATAATTATACTGCGGATTTTATGTATTTATGACAAAAATGAGTGGATGCAACTTGAAAGAAGAATATCGCATCTATTTGGCTTCTGTTCTTTGTAATTGGTGTAAACAATTTTTATTTTGCATAGAGATCCGCAGTCTAGTTATAATATTTGCCACTATTATAATACAATAATCCTGAAGACAGGCGCTGTAATTGTTCTATCTGTTTATAATCATTTGACCAGCCACTGTTACCATTTGCGACCACCGTAGTCGAGTGAGAAGCCGGTTCGACACGGTGAGAAAAAAGTCTTTTGCTGTCTAAGCGACACGTGAAATTAGTAAACAGGGTAGAAGAAGGGTCACAGTCGTGGAAAGGGAAAAAATATGGTAGAACCGGATAACAGAAGAAGAAGAAGAAGACTGTGTGTGCGAGCGTGTGTGTGTGTGAAGAGTGGGGGGGGGGGGGAAGAGCAAGGAGGAAGAGAAGATAGTGGTGAACGATAATGTCCAGCCGTGAGCGTTACTCGGACCGTGAATGTGTCTGGCCGGGTCCTCATCCTTCGGAGGACTATTTGTTCCACGCAACGCGTAAATTACGGCCAATCGGGCCGGGAAGAGCCGGCGGAGCAGCAACAATGACGGTCCGCTGCTTCGACGACCATTATGTATCTCGAAGACGAGGGAATTTCGCGAGGTTGCCCGGAGGGTACTGATCCGGAGCGCGTCACGGTTCGACGGTTCGTTCAGCCCCGAAGTTATCCTCTGTGAACACCGGTATTCCTGCGCGGTAGACTTGTTTCGGAATTTGATTATTTTTTTCCCCTTTCGTCCAACCCACCTAGACCGCCGCGTTCCTCTTGCACGTCAGCCAATGACTTCATTAACTTCGCTACCGTCTTTGAGTCGATTGCACGTGGGTGAAAAATCGTACGATTTTTGGCTCAACAAATATTCTTTTCGTGAATTTTAAGAGGCAGCTTGTGAACCAAAAAATTCAATTTTTATGAGACTGATCAATATTTGATAGTTACCGTAATTTTAAAAGATTACAATAGCTTTCAGTTAAACCACGACTCGATGGTTCGAAAAAGGGTTAAGGACCTCGCTGAAATGTAGCTTTTGTTGTTAAGCGCGCTTACAATCTTTGTAAACTCGCCCAAAGTTGGCGGAGTCTGGTCAGGAAGGGTTTATTGGAGTTAAAGTCGGGGTAGTCGGCTGAATGACTATGGTTCCCTAGCGGAGATGACCGCATCGAGACTCGCTCTATGTTTGGAACACTTTGTCCGCGGTCGAGCTTTCACGGTTGAAGCAAAAATGTTGTTAAAATTGAGACTTCTATAGAAAATGAAATTTCTCGCAAACTGAGTATAATAATATTACTTTCGCATGAAAATCTACAAGAACCTTTTGTCGAGTATCGAGACGCAAGATTGGTTGTAATTGTCGCCGCTGTCAATTGATTTATGTCCCAAACAACAAGAATTATTTGATCAAGCGATACTGGCTTTCAATCTAAGTATCCAATGTGTCAAAAATCGTGTGCCACTTACCAGCACCGACGGACAGAAGCTTTTGCACGGAGCGACAACACGGTAGTCACGATCGTTTCTTGGACGCGTGTCACAATGACCGCGCGACACATTATTCCCCGTGATTCATCAGGTTCCCATGCGTTAATACGAATCACCGTGCCGATATAAATTACAAAGTGATTGTGCACGCGTGTTATGCTCGTTGCCGGGTGCATGAGTTACGCCCGGGTCCCGGTATCGGAGGCTGCCGCCGCATTAAAAATTAATGCTGACAAGGAGAGCCGACAATAACGAAACGCGCGTCGAACACCGAAGAGATATGCGGCCATTATGCTCGGGAATTACCGACGGCGTGATCTCTGCCCTTTTCGTTCGACCGAATGGAATGAAGGATTTTCAATCACCCGCTCTCCGCGGTTCTGCAAAAATCTACAGCCATAAATAGTAGCTTGCCCGGACCTCGCGGTACAAGTTAACAATAATTGATTGTTGTAATGTAATACGTTTCACCCGCGTCTCGCACGCTCGTTCTCTTATTCGCAAACAGCGGATTTTATGTATTTATGACAGAAATCAGTAGGTGTAATTTAAAAGAGTAGAAACATTGAAAGAATTTCAATTCAGATAGAAAATTTTTATTTCGCACGAACATCCGCTGTCTATTAAATTACACAATTTAGTAAGTGTATTTGATTTAGAGCCTTGAACATCTCGCGGTGGGGGTCGCTGGTACGCAACGAACGAGGTTCTACTGTACCTGAAAATAAGTATGTGGCGCCTCAAAAATTTAATTTTTAAATTAGGAGCTACGTTACGATGATAAAACATTTCTTCCACTAATAGAGAATTATACTCGCAACAGCCTTTTCCAAATAAAAACTGCATAAACGACACTGTAAGGTATTTAAATCTTAATATACTATAATGGCTAAAAATGGGCCATTTGACCGGTTAAATAACGTCACGCATAAAATAACCGCTTGGAACGGGTCGAAGAAGGTTTAAAGAGGTCAGAAGTGTTTTCGCCAGGCTCAGGTGTAGGAATAATTTAAAAAATTTGACTGTGGAGCATCGCATTCCGTGCAATTAAGTCTTGGTAATAAATTTTTCCGTGCACGAGGAAGCTGCGAGGTGAAAACGCCGACGCCGAAACGGAACGCCTTTTGCCGGTTGTTTCTTTGTTATCACCGGTGGCTTCGTTGCAGTTTTATTGCACCGACGAATCGCCGGCTTTAACGACCTCTTAATCTGTTTCCACAAACGAGCGGTCGCGTTTCACCGGCGAAAAATCACGGCGCGCATCGTTCGCTATCTCGGCCATGCTCTTTAAAATTTTTTTCGTGGTTAACGGTACCTCGGTGCACACGCACGTCGAATTATTCCTTTAGGTTCTCTTCCCTTTTTCTCCCTGTTTTCTTCCTTTATTTTTTACTCTTCGTACGTAAGACACTACACGGCAACAGCCTGTAATTATCATTAAGGATCGTGTATTCGTTTCGGCCAGGCGACGATTTATACCTCGTCGCGGATTATTTTGCGAAACCAGTGCAAGTCGGTTCATTTCGTGTACACCGAAACGGTTGCAATTTACGTTGCATCTGTAATACAGTTTCCGACCGCGACCGTATGATTTTGGCGATATCAATTTTTATGGACCGAATCTTTATGTCGTATAAATCAACCGTGTTTATGGTGCCCCAGCGTTTCTTCTTTTTCTAGACTTTGCACTTTCGTTCGATGCTCCGTGCCTCGAACCACGGGACCGTAATCGTACTGCGAGTCTGTATGCTTTTATAGCTAATAAAAGAAGATCGGGAGGCAGTGAAATACAATTTAAATGAAATTGAATTCAATTGTAATATTTTACGTATCGCTGCTTAATTCTACTTTCTTGAAATATGGTTTTTCTTTACTCGTTATTGAATAGCCGGGTGAAATTGCAGACAGTAAATTAATATATTTTGAACGATGTACGATAATGTTTTACCAAGCTATACGATTTTGTTCGACAAAAGACTGTTAAAACTGTTGACGATAAATGACCTCTCGAACAGAGAGCGAAAGGATAACAGAATTTCCGCAGGACATTTTTCCGGAATAAATTGGCCTAGAGGCGGAGAAACAGCACCGCTTTGAAATTTTCCACGTAGATGCTCGTTTTTCCGCAAATACACGTCTCTTGGCTCAATTACCGTGGATCTGGGCTGGCCTACGGCTCCAGATCGCTCGTTTACATAATTCGACGGAAATCATCAAGCTTATCCTGCAGCTGGAGCACTAACGAACAGACTTGCAAAGCATAATCAGCCAATTTAGTGTGGCTAGCAAATGCATCTAGCTCGGGTTACAAAAGGGGACGTTGCTCTATTCAAGATTTCGGCATGATAACTCCGATATGCGAGTTGCTCACCATGGAAATAGGATATTTCAAAGTAATCGACTAAAAAAATATTTAAAATACAGTACATACTATCGTACTATTACCATCTTGTAGAAATGATCAAAGAAAGAATGACAATTTTAATTGGCTCTCACTTATTGAGTTAATCATCGTAACCGTAAAATAAATCCCGGTGCAACGGTTAATTGAAATCCAAGATTAGAGGAACGATTCATGTTTTTGCAAATGGCTTGAATTTTTCGGCGCGCAGACTGGTTTCTATTCGTGAAAGTATGCCCGAGATTCAAAATCGCATCGCGAAGAGTGTTAATTTCATGTAATTACATCTTCCCGCGCGTTGCATCCTGTTCGCACGCTTGTCTTCATCATTCAGCGTCGAACGGGGCAGTCTCTCTCGTCATTCATTCACGCGGCCTTACAAATTTCTCAATTCGCGCATTCTCGGGAGTCTCCGGGGGCCGAGTGATTAATCTCGTTATGGACGCCGCGAGGTAGAGAGAGAGAGAGAGAGAGAGAGAGAGAGAGAGAGAGAAATCCAAGGTCTCTGCCAGCAGACGACTCCGAGATTCAATCTACGTTCCTCGTCCTCTTCTTTCCTCCTGTCCTTTTGTTCGCTCGTATTCTCGAGTACCCACTTCTCCTTCTCGCTAGTCAATGGTAACAAGATTTAAAGCCAAGACGTGACACCTTATATACTCCTTGTGCTTTCTGTCTCATTTCTCTCTCTCTCTCTCTCTCTCTCTCTCTCTCTCTCTCCCTCTCTCTCCTCCACTCTCTTCTCGTGGTTATTCGCATTTGCAGAATAAAGGATCCCGTAGTTTATAGACCACGTTTACACAATACAATTACGTTAGTTGTATCTCATCGTGATTATTAGACTGCGGATCGTGATGCAATTACGGCTTTTGAAAATTTTCAAAACATCCTAGGATATAAAATATGACAGAATTTAGTATGATTTTAATTTATTTCTGATCCAAAAAGGGTATTATACCACGGAAAATAAGATTCTATTTGATTCCACTTTCTTAAAATTCATCTACGAAAATTGAAAATTGCATAAACATCCGCAGTCAAGTGATTACACTGTCCAACAGCCAAAGATTATTTCGATTCCCACTATGCGATTCTTAATTTTTCTCCTATACGTACAGTTTTTGAGAAAATTAAGTTTAAAAGAAAGACACATTTTTCAACTTTGAACAATTATTGCGATGTTATTATAAAAGATATTGAATTGTTCTTTACGACAAAAGATTCTGTAGACTTTTCCGAATACAGTGATATCCAATAATAATACATTATG
>CM052200.1:7744357-7796962 GCA_028455805.1 Lasioglossum figueresi
GTGGTTTCTCGAGATGAAAGTCTGCTCTATCGCGTGGTATAGTTCGATTTTACGCTGGACCCTTATTTTTTTATATAAATTCAAAAATATCCTCAAAAATCGATGCAAAAATGGTGTCTCTCCGTCTTTAATCGTTGTTTAAACATGTTTAAACAATCATAATGTATTATTATTGGATATCACTGTATTCGGAAAAGGCTACAGAATCTTTTGTCGTAAAGAACAATTCAATATCTTTTACAATAACATCGCAATAATTGTTCAAAGTTGAAAAATGCGTCTTTTTTTTAAACTCAATTTTCTCAAAAACTGTACGTACAGGAGAAAAATTAAGGTCAGATTCGGAATCAGCGCGAAAAACTCTATAAGAATCGCATAGTGGGAAACGAAATAATTTTGAAACGATTGGTCTCAACATTTTTTTCAAAATTGTATTTCTGTCGTCTGAATATGTTTGAGCAATCCTGAAGCACCTAATAGTCGTTGCAACGATAACGAATATCCAACATAAATGTTCATAGATTCCACTAAAAATTGTCGGTAAACCTATTACGCAACAGTCGCATTCTTATACGGCCGTTGAAGGGATCTTTATGCATAATTTGTTACCTTCCACCCTGTTAGTCTGTACGATCACTTTCTCGAGTCACACGGAGGACCAGCTGTCTCTCAACGAGCCTAAACCTCGAACGTTTTCGTCGACGGGTAATTTTATTTTATGAGATGAACGTCCGAATATTTCTTTCCGCGGGATTCTCTCTAAATTGCTTGTATTTAAGCGGTTAGACACCCTTGGCCCCCGCATAAATTCAACCGTAAATACCGGATTATCGCAGAGGAGCGCCGCGAAGAGGCAGCCACCGGCAGTAATTGCGTGATTACCGGTAAACCGGTAACATTCGCGTGTATGCTAGTAGCTCATTGTCGAATTAAAACTCGGCAACCGCCGACTAAGTGGTTATCAAAGTTGTTCTTCAATTGCGTCCCCGCGCGCCATCGCGATCGAAGTCTCGCTACCTTCCGGACGCTTTTATCGATGCATTAACTTTTTTACTAATTCAGGGACGGGATAATGAGAAACAATTACCGACGGCGACTATTTTGTTCCACGATTACTACTAATCCTACCGAGCACTGAAAACGATTAAAATGTTTTATTTTAAATAGTTGAATGTTCAGATGTTAGAGGATTTGGGCCTTGGAAGTTCCGCTGTACTTCTTGTCGAGGGTATATTCTGAATACGGAATACCGTTTGGGTATTCATGCGCGATTAATTACTCAGTCATGCTAACATCTCTAGTAGGCAATATTCAAGTGGCCACTGCATGTAACGGACGTCTTGCTAACTCCAATCTCCATACATTGTAATTACCAACCTGTTACCGACACTGCGATGTGTTTCTTGAGACTGTTAATTCGCGATTAACATTCCGTCGTTCACAAACTTTCCCAAAGCAACTTTCTATCCTTATTTAACAGTCTGCCAGCGAATATAATCATTTACAATTCTGTTTACCATAATTTAAATTCTTTTTGTCTTCTTTGTAAAGTAAATAAAATATATAAAATCGTTTACAATTAGATCGCAGCAGTTAAACGAAGTAGATTTATTCAATATTTAAAAGATAAGGGAACGTTTGAAATTGAAGTTCCGTTTCATTAAGGGATTTCGTATTTACAGAAAAACGTATTCGTGAAAAAAATTGAACTATCAACGGCTGGACAGCCGCTAGCCGGGCAGGTTCGCCGCGCGGTGAAATGGCAAAGAGCTCGCATAATTAATCAAAATTAAAACGGACTTTACTGGAAACCGTTCCAGCCGATTCGATTTCCGATGGTCGATTTCCAAGGCGGCCATGTAATGAAACGTGCCTCGTTAGCCGGTGACATGTTCGTTCGTCCAGATGTTGCCGAACATTCGTGGGAGATGCGAGTTTGTAGGTGGATCGGCTCTCGAACGCCATATTCGTCTACCTACGAGTTTTAGCTTCCTCTTTGCCTTTCCCTGGTCGCCGCACCGAAACCGTATTTGTATCTGCGTACGATGAAAATTTTCCGAGCCGAAGTTCATTACAGAGTACCATTACCGTCTCGACATTTCATTTGCGAAACATTCTCTATAATTCGATGATAAAGTTCATTTCACTCGGACAGGCCCCGAAATGTCGTAAACGGTTCAAAATCCGATTTAAACGAATATCTGTAGGTCTCGACTATAAAATAATACACACGTATTTTTGAAGTTCAAAAATGCTCAGCATTTTGCGGATCTTCGCGCAAAATAAATATTCTCGATATTCTTTTAAACTGAAAACTGTAAAATATAAATTGTTATTGGTTCAAGAACTGTATCGCAGCCAACACTTTGGAAGCTTTCGATAGCACACACACACACACACACACACACATTCCGCATAAATTCGACAAATGTATGTATATCGTTTGCATCTTTGCTTTTCGTTATACTTTCCTCCATCCGTTCCGTCTACACGCGAATCCGTCAGAGGATTCTTGGTTGCATATTTGCTCAATCCTTACAAAACCTTCGTTCCTCTCGTATGTTTTATCTCGTGGGTGCTTTTTGCACGTTTATTTAATCCATGTATGCATGACTCTTTCTCTGATTGTCTGTATGCTGTTCTTCCGACAAGTGGTTTTAAATCAAAGCCGCATAAACAATCAACTTCCGTGTATTTTTATATTTGTCCCAGCTGTCTTCAAATTCTATTACATGGTCCCACAAGTTTCTTTAGCAACGCGTACATTTTTGTATTGTTACTCAAAAGTCCGTTTCCAGTCCGATTTATTACCAAGTGATGAAATGTTAATAAACAGATGATCGCGTTGTTTGTATATACTTGCGTGATATAACAATATTAAATGTACGCATTGCGAAAGAAACTTTTGGGACAACCTAATAGAACGCGAACTATTTTGAATTTCATCTCTCTCTCTCGCTCTCTCTCTCTACTCGATTATACTATAAATGCATGAAGATCCGCAGTCTATTTATTACATATTGTTGTGGCTAACTATTACTGTTGTAACCAACGATACAAGTCAATAAACAGAGTTTACGCCTGCCGGAGTCGAGAAGAAGTAAAGAAAGGAAGACACGGGAACAAATTTTATTGCGGACCGTAAACTTTTTCGCCGGCCTTTTTCCCGGGGCTCGTCAGCGCCATCGGGTTGCTGCCACCATGATGCAGACATTAAGATAATCGGCCGTGCCGTGAACGTTTCTCCAGGGTACGCGATGGGATCCCCGGTCAAACGATGAGCAGTATTGCTCGGCGAAGAAGTTGTGTATCGGTGCCGGGTTATTTTCTGGGACTGCTATCAGGGCCCAAGTGCTCGTGATTGCAGGGGTTCCGCCACGAAGATCACAAGGATCACCGAGAAAAAACGCTTCCACCGTCGTGGAACAATCCTCCTCGAGTCGACGAGATACTGAAAAACGCTCATCATGTCAGCGCAGCGAAGCGCACGGTGTAATACAAATTCTTGTAACTCGAGATTTACTCGTTCAATCTCACGCGTGTTATCCGCGTATTCGTTAACGTTAAACACTTTTCGCGCACGTCGCTTGGCATTTAGTATTCTCGAAATAGCGAACGGTACGTAGCCGAGGTTGAAACAAATGTAAGTTGGTTGAACGGGGTCAGAAAACGCAAACAGAGATGTCTAATTCAAAGTTAGGCTCGCGGAAACTGTGAAATCAAGAATTCGAATCCAGATTTACGAATGTGAAACAAACCGTTCCGAGGTAGACAGGGTAAAATTAGATTGGCCTAGAATTCGAAGACTGCGTTGCTAGCGAGGGTCGGACAATTGAACTGAACAGAACGTGGAAGACATAATTGCGCTCCTAAAAGATTTGAAACACCTGACATATGCCCTTCTTCCAGACAACCAGCATAGACGACGGGCCTAGGTTTCGAGGTTTGGAAACGCACATACGCGAACAACGATGCGCCCTGCAGCAATTTCCCGGCGGCTTCCAAACAGTCTCTGCCAAGAGCCACCTGTGGTCATAGGACCGTAGATACACACAGCTGGGCACATTAACTATCTCTGGTGCACGGTACCATTACCATCGAAAGTAGACTGTAACAACGGCGAGACTCGGATACGAGATCCGATTGCAGCCGCTCCTTCAGAAATCCTGCTTCACAATTCGCAATAAAGTTCTGTCAAAGACACGGTTGTCCGGTTGGGTAGCACGAAGGCAGGTGTCAGAAGTCTTAGGCACCAGAATCATATTTCGCGAGAGTAACGACTGGTTAGGCGGTTTCGAAGCGAGCGATGTCCCGAAACGAATCCGAATAAATGAGCAAGCTTACCGCGAGCTCGAGCTTAAAAAGCAAATCCCCGGTTTCCGCGGACTTTATCGTTCGCGCAGCAGGCGGACGAGCAAATATAATCACGTAGGCAGGATTTAGTCGGGCCGAGGTTAATTCGCCAGGCTGGCTGGGTGATCGCCGGCCATTCGGCCCGCTTTAAATTCAAATTTCGGCCCTGTGCCGTGCCCTGTCGTGGCACAGTGCGAAGTTCCGCCCTCCTGAATTACGATTCCGGCGCGGCGTTCGCGTTGCTCGTTTTCGTGGTACGCACGGATCCAGAAGCGGTCCCCATGGAAATGATTGCTCCCACGCGAAATGTCTGGCTCATTAGGCATTCCTTCAGTCTGCACGGTTATACTTGGCCTCAACCGGCACATCCTCCTCCTCCTCCTTCTCCTCCTTCTCTTCCACCTTTTCCTCTTCCTCTTCGGCCGCGCGCGCGGCCACCCTATTCTAGACTCACGTGTGGACAGAAAAGATGAACGGAGAAAAGCTGGCTGATGAGCAGCTTCGAAACCGAGACGAACATATCTACATACGCGTACGCGCCGATGGGCATTAAGGGGGTAGACTCGTTCCCAGGATTGCAAGCGTGCGAGATGTGCCTTCTCATTTCTCGATAATGCAAAGATGGTTATCTTTCAATAGAAAAACGCTAGATAAAAGATCAATCTAGGCCGCGATCGCCCTCAAAAGTCCTATTTTTACGTTTACGCGGCGTAATTTGCATTATTCGGAAGCGTGTAGCTGTCGCAGCTTTATGAAAATAGTTACACGCGCAGCTGAATGCTTCCGGATAGTGCAAATTACGCCTCGTAAACGAAGAAATAGAACTTTTGATCTTTTATCTAGCGTTTTTGACTACCGAAAAACCCCATCTTTGCATTATCGAGAAAGGAGAACGCGCATTCCGCACCGTTGCAATCCTGGAAAAACGAAGACTTCGATGCTTTCGCGAGCCTTTGAGCCGAGTCTCTTATCCGGCACGCTGGATAATTAATCGTAATCGTAAACCGTAAAGTTGTTCGGCCGAAAAGTGTCGTTTCTCAGGGGCCGGCGCGGCACGGCGAGGATACAAATGTAGGCACAGTGGCCGGCGCGAGTAATGCGTCGCCGGACAAGATTCGGAAGCACGGTTCTACAGGGTGTATACATTAAAATGGCCGACGTAAAAATTCATTCACGTTTCAGGGGCATTAAAATACCTGCACGGAGGTGTGACTCAGCCAGACCGACGCGACGACTACTTTGCGGCGAAGCAGGGTTTGTGGCCGGTCGCGAATGCTAAATTACCTTGGCGCACACGAAACCCCGAAAACGGAACGGACCGGACCGGAATTCGCAGGTGTCTGCTGCCATAAGTAGATGGCCCGGGACAGCCCGACAGGATATCTCAAGACCCGGTGTGTCCCGGTGTGTCCCGGTGTCTTCCTATTGCTTGTCCGTCCTTTCGCGCGAACGTATTTCTTCGTTCTCGTTTCTTCTCTTTCCGCTCTCTTCTCGACCCACTTCAACTTTCGTGCCCGCAATTAACCGGTTTTTGTTTTGTAAACCGACGCTGCCACTTTGCTCGCCGGACCACCGCTCCGCATCGCACCGGAGCAAATAAAAAGATTCGCCGATGAATAGCTGCTCATTTGCATGCCTTTGTCTCAATATTTGCGCGACCCTTCTCTGTTCTGCGACCGGACAATAGCGGTGCAACGGGTGTCCGAGTTGTCGTGGAATTGCACTTTGTGAAAGTCGTGAAGTTAAAATTGTCCCTGTGACGCTTCGTTTTTTAAAGGAACTGATAGTTTCTCTGGCTTCCAATTTTTTTTTTCCCTTTTGCATTTTATCGCAGTTTCATATCTGAACACGACATGAAATTTTGACACGAATTTTTATAGAATTTTTATTCTTACGATCCTTTCTTTTTAAAGAATTGACAGGTCCTCGGCAGCCGAAAAATCATTAAAAATGGTGATAAAAAGAAGGTAAGGTTTAATAACGCATAAATAGTAAGGTGGGGTCTCTCAGACCCCGACAAATGAATTTCATAAATAGCCTCGTTTTTAATCAATTTGGGACAAAGAATAACACAGGATAAAAAGTAAACAAACAGATTGAATTTTATTCGTATAACAATTCTTTTGAAAAATTTGAAGCTGGGGTCTCTGAGTCCCCACATTACCTTGCGAAGGTTAAACAACGACTTCCACTTCACGATTACATTCTCCGTAGAGTGTGACGAGCGGAGTAGGCTAGAACCCAGCAATACGAAGTTCAGCAATAAAGGCAAATTTGCCGAGCACAAAGGAGAGTCCAATTCATAAGTTGAGGTCAACAACGGATGGCAGCGGTGAATTAATCCCGCTGATTGAGATAATCACGACCGTTGTCGCGAGGGTCAACACGGGTTAATATTCTCTGTCAGAATCTGCCGGCTATGGTTTTCCTGTACCTCTCACGACGAACAACACAATTGGAGATTCGTGTTGGCTCGGCGCGGCGCCGCGCCGCGTCGGAATGGAATTTTCTTTCTCGTCGAAACACTCGTCGGACAGAGAATATTCCGGCTGGTTCGTTCCACGGGAACGTTGCCTCCTGCCAGATTGATCAAGTGGAGTTTTAAAGATTCGAGGGGAAGAATTTTAATTAGTTACCAAGGCTGGAAAGCTTCTTAAGGATTCTCAATGGCCTCTCGAAGCACCTCCGAAACTCTTTAATGCTTCAAGTGCAAGGGAATAAAGTCAGTCTCTTTTTTCCCGAGCTGCTCCCGACGGCGAGTAGCTAAATGAACTGTTCGCTGCGTCCGCCGAACCCATTTTTCCTTAATTCTTTTCCTCAGTTACCGGACACCAACCGGGTAAATAGAAAGTTCCCGTCGCTTTTTTCCGAAAACTTTTTCCGAACCTCCGCGCCTGGCATAATTGGCTAATGACGCAGCCGACTAGGCTAGGATTCTTCCAGGATAATTTCTCGTGATTCGGGGAACTACGTTTTTTATTAGTTAGTATTAGATTGTTGCATATGAAATGTCCGATTTCATGGTACGTCACTTTGAGGTACAAACCTTACGATCCCATCTTCAATTTTAATTTACACATATTCCTTTTAAATAGATTTTTGACTTGAACGTGAATCGGTGCGACTGTCGCGTGCTCTTTTTGTATGTGTGAAAAAACAACATATTGACGATAGCGTTACGTGACATTTGGTGAAAATGTGGTGACTGATCAATAGACTGTGGATATTGTGCATTTATGTGAAAACTTGGTGGGTGCAATTTAAAACGTTAGAAAGGTTACAATGATTTAAGAGTGCTAATCTATTGTTCTCAGCTTGTTAAAAATATTAGTGTTATTGTTCTTAAATAAGCATGAACTGTTTATGCGGCTCCAGTCTACTAATCAACGCGCTATTCGTTGATAGTAAAAGTAACTACAAAATAGAGATGACAATCTTGTAAATGAAGCCTGTGTACAGTCAAGAAACTTGTGATTCTTTGATCAATAAGAAATAGTCGCGGTTGTTTAACGTTGCTGTTCGAAATCGGACATTTCATGTGCAACGACCGAATATTTCAGTATTTTCGTTAGTTATAGCTGTATTTTCCAGCGTGGAGTAGGAAAGAAATTCATTGATCGGAGGGTAGCTGACGTGTAAATAAGATGTGCTCGGAAAAACACTGGTCTGAGGTGAGTTAGGCGAAAAAAAGTGGAGGGGTGAAAATGGCTGAAGTCCCTCATCGACAAATTACGCTCTCGACGCTGTCGGTCCCTTCGTCAGGATCGCTTTTTTCCATGAGAGACGGCGATCAGCTCCATTCTTCGCGCATGTACGACCGTTTTCCCCGTTTTCGAAAACCGAGACCTGGCGGCTGCGGGTGGGTTTCGATCTACTTCGAACATATACAGAGGGAGAGAGAGAGAGAGAGAGAGAGAGAGAGAGAGAGAGAGAGAGAGAGAGAGAGAGAGAGAGAGAGAGAGAGAGAGAGAGAGAGAGAGAGAGAGAGAGAGAGAGAGAGAGAGAGAGAGAGAGAGAGAGAGAGAGTTAGAAAACGACCGAGGGTTGGTGAAGTGGAGTCTCTTGCCTCCCTTGGCAACGGTCACTTGGAAACCCGTCGACGGAGTGGACATTTCGCGGTGGCTATGGCATAAGGGCGAGAGAGGGAGAGAGGGAGAGTGAGGGGGGAGAGACTTTTCGAGACTCTTTTTTACCATCTGTAAAGAGCTTTCGAGGGTACCGGCCGGAAAACGAATTTTCTTCGTTGAAATTTTCACGAGACCGTGCGCCTTCGAGTTTTGCTGCTCGTTAATCTTTCAGAACGATAATCTGGCTTTAAATATGGGATAAGCGGAGCCCGTGAGTTTTATTCCACCGTCTTTATACCGCTGTTAGCTGGATAAAACGCTGTTAAACATTCATATTTCCCGTTCAACGGATCTGCCAAAGATCTGGATTCTCTCAATTTCGCTGTGTACATGGCGATCGAACAAAACCAAAATGATGGTGTGCCTTTGTATTTGATTAATAACGTTATTATCTTAATTCGTGCAAACTCTACAAGAATGATATTTATTTTTCTTGGAACATGTAGGATTGTGTAAACAGCGAATTCGGGAAAACAAATAACCTACGGTAAGCAGTGCATGTAGTATTCAAACACAACGGGAAGGGCATAAAAGGGTCTAGAATGATCAATATTTGTCTACGTCGAGACACTGAGTCGAATCTCCACGTTCGCTTAATCATAAATATTTGTTGAACTCGTATCAATATCTTAGTATTTAAAATGATTACAGAAAGGAAGGAAAAAACTTTCGTTTATAAATGGTTAAAAGATTATTGAATAGGAGACTGCGCAGAATATGCATTATTAACAAATTTTCTAGCATTCGAGGAAATTCAAGTCGTTGAATTGTACACCGAACAGCGTACGAATGATTAAAAATACGAAAAGCGCATGTAGTTGGCACAGCCGAATCAAGCAAAAATGTCCGAAGTTTAATTTCCTCGGGATCGAAGGCAAAGAAGGGTGGGGAAAAGCGAGTGGTACTGGTGTTGCAATCCGGCGATCGTGTAACATTAATTTCTTCGATTCTCTGCGGCCAGATCGTGCGCAGTCAATTTATATCCGCGCGGACGGTAATTGTTCATTAGAATGACAAGAACGAAGCGACCACGAGCCACCCGATCATTTATCTTCGTATCGTTCACAATAATTCCCGGGGCGGGCATACGCGTTCTCGTTATCAAGAAAAATTATAGTGCCTACCCGTTAATGATAGCAACGAAATGTCAGCCACGCGAATAGTGTAAACTGATTCGCCTTTTCTCTCGGCGTAAGAGTCAAGAGGCACGCAATCATACATCGTCCTGAGGACGCGCGGCGAACCCCTCACAAGGAACCGAGGGTCAATCTTTTGTTTAGCCTGCGACCTTTTGTCTCAGGATCTTGCAATTACTCACGTACCCGGCGTACTCGTAAATTGGAGGGAAACCGTACCCGTCGTTCCTCTGTTTTTCACCATGTCCCCGCGAACATCCTCTTTACGTGACACCTGTCTACTTATACAGACTGTTCCATGATAATTACCTCGGTGCAGCTTAACCTTAAAATCACCAATCGTGATTTATCACAGTGATCGCAGAATCACGATCACGGTTCTCATTTTAACTTCGGTCACGCCGTGGTCGTGATTTCTTAAGCTAGAGTGAATTTGCTCGCTGTCATCCTAATTCTTCGTCTCGATTGAATTAGTTCTTTTTTTTTTTAAGTACACCAATTAGCTTGCATAAAAAGATCTGTGCATAACGTAAATTTAAAATTCATTTAACGATAAAAATAATATATATTCAATTTTATATTCCACGCGTTTTTTCTATTTTCACTTAAGAAAGAGCAGTCGCTTGTCCCAATTCCCAGAATCACCTTGTACAGGGAAAAGTTGAACAGAATGATGACCTCGACGACGTGTTTCAAGGTCAGGCGAATCGGTGAGGCGCACCTTTTTCTGTATAACTGCCGCTAATTTAATAGTCTCAATTTCTCCTGACGCAATAAGACAATTTTTAAAGCTGACTTGCGAACATTTTCCGGAATGCCTGAAACATGTCCGAGGCAGTATTCTGTGGTTCATGGGTGCTTGCGTTCGAGAGGGACCGTGACTCTGTAGAACGGGACACCCACGTACGGGATGGGTATACGTCTTATTTACGATAATTGCTTCTCATCTAACTAAGAGGCGGCCACGCGTTTTCCGGGTTCGCTCCGCTCGCGGGATTCGCTTGTTCCTGATCTACTCGCTTGCTCCCGGTGAGCCTCGGGCTGCAGTCGAGCCGATATTAACCCGTCCCGGTAGCTACCCGCAGCATCCTCCTCCCCTCGAAGCGTTATCTCGATTTATGGCTATCGAACTGAGACTTCTTGTGGGTTTAATGCGAGATCTATCTCGGCTACATTTAGCCGTGCGGAAAATCGAGTAACGAAGCCTGAATCCCAGCCGGCGGCGGATCATCCTTATTATCCGGCTTGATCGCCGATCGTTTGCAACGCGACGTGCCTAAGATGAGGTAATTATTAATCACTTGGACGCCACGGAGTTTCTTGCAACGCGATACACTCTCGACCTAACTCGACCAGCGTAATGAATTTTCGCTTTACCACGGTGACGATTATCGGATGGTTCGAGGAAGAGATGTTAATCTTTTTTGCGATCAAGTTGAACGAGCCTGCTGAGAGGAGACTCTTCACTTTTTTGTCGAACTTAATTTGTTTGATAGAAAACGTGTAATATTACTAAACATGATAATATTACAACAGGATGCGAAGACTCGTTATACACAGTACGTAATAAGAGATGATAAAATTTCATTTAGGAAGAAAATGGCAATTTCTCTTTCGCTGCTCCACAAATTATAATAATAAATATAATGAAGATGCGGATCTTTATGCAAAATAAAAAATGTTTGCATCGATCGCAAGGACACGGGAGCCAAATAAAAATTGTATTCTTTTTTTAATTATCCTATTCAGCTGAAACTAACACATCGATGTCCTTAAATATTTTTAACACGTCCACTGTTTCAAATAGTACGTACCCGTTTTTGTCATAAACGCATCAAATCCGCAGTCTAGCAATAACGTACGAACAAAATTTGCATAAAGTTCCTCCGTCTACTAATTACAGTATAATAATCGTGTATCTTGAGCGACGGGGGATACCCGAAGGCCGCCTTCTCAATTTTATCGGAGACCATGGTCGTTCCTGCGGGATCAAATTGCGGAAAAATCGGGAACTCCGTCCGGAGGAGATCGGGACGATGCGATGGAAAGAAGGTCGTTTTGTTGGAAAATACGCTGGAAGCCACGAGAGATTTCTTCAACGGGGAACACTTTCACGCCTCGTTGGCTGCGACATCGATTATAATGCTAGTCAGCCCGTGAGCTTGATCGATACAAGGCAAGACTAATTTCGAAAAAAACCATGTAAATCCATTAATGTTCTAGACAGCCATACATCCATTCGACATCATACGCGGCGAAACTATCGAGACCCGTCAGAACGTAAACGTTCTTTTTCCGTCAGAACGGGAACGAACATTTCACTTATCGGCTGCTGTGAGTTTTTCCTCGACGAAAGAAAAATGTTTTTTCTTCGTGACACAGGCTCAGCCTCGAGCACGATAATATTTTAAATCCCGCAGAATATACAGTAGTACAGACAGTAAATATTGTGTCGCTTCCTCGTGCAGTTTCAAGGTTAATGCATTATGCATTCACTCGTTAATGTATAATTTTGCAGGAAATTTTTCGTTTCCTTCAAGGGTTAGATATAATTCCAAATGGTATAACAGCGAGTGGATAGAGTAGATAAATATTTCGGTGGAAGCGTGCGGAACAGAAGACGCGTTTCCGGTAGCCATTTTAGTCGGTTGTTTCCGCGCTTAAATTACGGTGCTGTTTCCGAGGAGCAAACGGTTTCGGCGTGAAAAACAGAGGAGATCTGACTGAAAGCGACGGCCAGCATTTAGCACCGTCCGTCTTAATGGGCCGAGTTAAATCCTGTAAGTTAGGAGTCGAAGGAAATATCGCACGGGATTTAGAAGAATGCGGGCAAATCGATGGATAAACAGCGGAGGCCGTTCATGCGTGAGACGGTGAAATTCGTCACGGCTTAACGTTGATTCGAGAGAGAATCGAAAGGGAGAAGCCACGGCTATTCAACGTCTTTATGTGCAACTACTGCGATAGCTCATCGGCCAGATGAGCGATGTTGCCTAGTTAAGCTCGGACATCCCTATTAGGAATCGCTGTTTACGATGGAAATGCTGGCGCGTCCGACTCAAATTAAATATTTAACGACGTAATAAATAAATCTCATCGTTCAACGTTATCTACTATTTGAGCCAACGCGTTCACGGCCGCGTCGGACGTGTGCGATCGACGAAAGTGAACACGTATTATTAATTTATAAATTGTCTTTGACATAATATACGAAGTTCGTGCACTCGTTTTAATTATCTATAACGATTGCTAGTTCGTATCTATAGAAATACATCTACAGAGCAGATAGGTGAAGATCGTGACGAGTCTAGTCGAATCTATTGTTTCCGACTGAACTTTCGAAAAAATTGTACTATTATACTTATGACCTAATATTTCTCAGTTCACGTACTCTTCCTACTTTCTCCTCGCTATTCCTCCCACGTTCAGACTCTACAATTACCACGCTAAAATCGCACCTCGTACCCTAATAACTCCATCGATCCAATCAGAGCGAAAACGATGCGCCAAGAGACACTCGAGTTCCTTATCCTCCTCCTTACCATCCGGTTAATCTAATTCCCGAGTGTCCGCTAAAAAACTTCTATACGAAGAAGACGCCCCGTATGCGTAATTGGGGCTGCGAGTAAAGTTCAAAGTCTGGAACGAAACGAATTTTGAATTGGTCAAACTCTGAATTATCACCGAACAATTTTTTATACGTATCAGTTTATCATTTTCTGTACAATTTCAAAAATCTTTCTAACTCGAAATTTTTTTATTTTATTTTATTTTATTTGATTTATTATCTACACGAACAGCGTTACGACAATCAAGAAGAGAATCAAGAATATCAAGAATTAACCCTTAGCACTCGAGTGACACCTCTGAGGCGCTATTAAAAATTGCTGTACTATTATTTAAAATATTGTTTACACTATTATATTTGTCGGTATTTAATCAAATACTAAAGATTTAAGTATTGTATGAGGTATTATATCAATTCCGCATCTACCAAATTTAAAAAATCATAGAGAATGGAAATATTCTAGGTCAGAAGAGACGTCTGATTTTCGAGTTAAAATAGCTCCGAGTGCAAAGGGTTAACAAACTAATTACGCTAAAGACCTTTATAAGATGAAAGTGAATATAAAAGTACATTAACCCTTTACGTTGCAAGATATTTCTAAGTAGACATGTGTTGAGTTTGAGTTTTAAGATCACCGTGATATACACTCATGTAGTACCTACGGTTGCATTGTATCAACGTATAAATAGAAAGCTAAGCATGCGTGTTTTATAGTAATATTTTAATGGATATGATACTTACAACCCCCGGACATTGAACTAGGACAACCCAACACGATTTATGTTTCCCCCTTTCGTCTTGATTACATCTCATACATTTCCCGACATGCTTCGCACATACTGCTTTATCATACCCTTCATGTTCTCATAATTTCGTCAGATGTCCACAATTTTAGTTTTTTTCAATTGGACAGTAAGGGGAGTGGCGGTGCATGGATGAATAAATTATATAGAAATTCCCGATGAAATTCAAGTGAAACGAACTGTTCACCGAATCATTGTTTTTCACTGAACCAGTGTTGCCATAAACGCGTAGAATCCGCAGTCTACCTACAGTGCGCGACAGAAAGATGGCACACCACGAAAATTCAATGTTTTCATCATTTGGACATAATAAATCTAGTCTTTCTTGGTACTTATACATTTTTATTACAAAATAAATTACATTACAAACAATGAAATTAAAGAAAATGTCCGTTTGTATAAGGAAACAAGAAAACAACAAAAATCGGTACGACAAAATGATGGCAGATATACAAAAAAAAACGTAATTTATGTACATGAAATATATAACATTGTGTTTAATACTTTGCGTGGTCCCCTTATTTTCCAGAATAGCCAACATACGTTTCGAAAGTGACTTAAAAAGTTTATTAATATATTTTGGCCGTATTCTTGTCCATTTTTGTTCTATGCACGTTTTTAAATCTACAAGGCTTTGGAATTGTCTTCCGCCTTCGTAAACAAGTCTTGCTAGTTGAGCCCAACAATTTTCAATTATGTTGAGATCTGGCGATCTCGGTGGCCACTTTAAGACATTAATTTTCTTTTGCTCAAAGTACCGCTCAACGGATTTTGCGGTATGCACGCTTGCATTATCCTGCTGAAATCTAAAATTTTCCCGGGAAATTGTCTGTCCGAATTTAGTTAATTGTTCGTCCATCAAATATGTATAAATTTTGCTGTTCATAGTTTTCTTTATAAATTTTACTGCAATCACTCCTCGATAACCAATTCCGACCCAAAGCATTACTCCTCCACCACCCATGTGTCGGCGGCTTAATATTCTTTCTTCTTTCCGCAGTTCGTGAAAATAGTGTGCGAAACCATCCGGCCCATCTAGATCGAACCTTTTCTCATCGCTAAAAATAACATGACGCTATTTTTTTCTCCAATATATGTGCTCTTGCGCAAATTTCAGACGCTCCAATTTATGCTGAACGGTTAAAGGTGCTTTTTTTCAATTTCATTCGAACTAAGTGCGGACATTCTTTTATTATCCTTTGCACATTACGCACATTTGTATGTACGCCAGCTGCTTGAGCGATTTGTCGTGCTGTCCCCGAAAAATTCGAACCATCTTTTAAAATTGCACGTTTTCCGCGATTGCTTACTGCTTCGGTCGACCGGAACTTTTTTTTTTACCGTACGTTCAGGGATTTTTTAATAAATTATACACCACTTTTCTTTATGCAATGTCAAAATCGTTTTTATTTCAGCATCGGATAAACATTTTTCACTTCCCATAGTGTAATTTCGATAGAAGATAATAAGAAACACGCACAATATTTAATGCACGGTAAAATAGTACAGGATACAAACAGTCTGACGGTCTAGCGTTAACTGCAGAGAAAAAATTTTAAGACTGTGTCATCATTTTGTCGCGTCGGTGACCCCGGTTGTTTACATTTAGACTAGAATCTGTAACCTCCGCTTAACTTCGTCGATGTAAATAACCTTAAAGCTCCATCGAAGTACATACACGGAGAGAAACGTATCAAATTTCATCACAGTTTTCAGAAATAGAAATATTTACGGGTGTGCTATCTTTTCGTCGCGGACTGTATAACCAGCGTGTTGGCGGTGCCGGCGTGGCGCCAGCTTGGAAAACCGATCCGAAAGATCGTAAATGATCGTTTCGACACGCACGTCTCGATCGCGTGACGATCTCCAGGGTCGCGGGCGAGGATAAAAGTCCTTGCGCGTATAATATCGTCGCGGAAAGGAAGGAGACTTGTAAGGTGGTCGGAGCGGAACCACCCTGTTCGGTCGCTGCTCCACTCGAAGCTGGGAGACGGAGAGGAGAACGAACCAGCCCGGAATAAACGGTCTGGCCTGCGGGCATAATTAAACTTGTCGCTTAAAAATGAGTAGCCACGAAGGCGCCGTAAACACCGAGTTTCGGAGAGTGCATCGGTGGAGCTGTTCCCGGTGAGCGGTAATTAACGTTCTGCTCGGCGGCGACCGCTGCGAAACGAAGAGGGCAACGAACACCGGCTCGGCAAGAGTGCAAGAGAGCCACAGAGGAAATTCTCCTCTCCTTTTACTTTATCCTTGAGTGGCTCGGTCCACGGGGGAAGAAGGGAGCGGAAAGGTCGCGGCACGGAAAGGAGAAGACGACGCGCTGCGCGCCGCGCGCCGCACGCCGGGCGACAAGGAAGAGCGCAGGTGAAGGAAATAATTTTCTGGCACCAGCCACGACCACGTGAACCGGCCACGGATCGAAACCGAGATCGGCCTTAGATCCTATTAGGCTTTTGCTCGGATTTAATACATTATCGGATCATTTGATAATTTTTAAAAGTTGTCTTCACGCTGAAGACTTTTTAACCCTTAGCACTCGAATGGTGACTCTGAGAGAGGCACCAAAGTATTGTTTACATTATTAAATATATCGATATCTAATCAATTGCTAAACATTTAGGTATTGTACGAGGTGTTATACCAATTTAATAACCATAAAATTTCAAAAATCATAGGGAATGGAAATATTCTAGATCGGAAGATATGTTTAATTTTCCAGTTAAAATAGCTTCGAGGGAAAAGGGTTAAAGGATACTTCAATTGCGAACGAACAAGTCACCCCCAGTTAATATAACACATAATCCGAATGAAGATTTTAATACAACAATTGGTCGAACGAAACTGCAATTAAATAGCAAAAGTAAAATGTACGAGAACCTCGAAAGGATCTTTCGTACAATTATTTTCGAGTGTACGAGGGATACCATCCACGCCCGCAAATAATATTTCTTCATTTTTCCAGCATTGTAGAGATTAGTGCATGATATAGTGCGATCTTCGGGAGATAACATGAAATACATAAGCAATTTGCAACCGTTTCGCATTTAGTAGATTAGGCACCACGATTGCATCCGGCTCTGGATGAATTTTCTGGAATTTTCTGCGCCGGTAACGGGACCGGCGGAAAGTATTAGATAGAAGATCGGGACAACGAAGGGAATAAAAAGAATGGAATCCTCTTTTAACTTCCTCTCGTTCCGTCTCAAGGAATTCCCCCGGTTTCTGCAAGAGGATAAAGAACGCGGTGACCTCTTCCGCCGATAGGATCTAAATTAAATGGCTAATTAATTGCCGGGACGTGCATCGTGCGCCGCAATTAATTGCCTTATTTCGCGGTCCTCGAATTGGCCTGCGGTGACAGCCTGATGAGAATTATTACGTCATTAGGTCAGAGGAATGAACCGACGTCGGTGAATAGTAATCCGCGGTACAAATAACATTTTCGTTCCCGGTCAAAATTAACCAACCAGCTCTTCCGCAGTAAACTCGCAAACTCATTGCTACGCGAAGCTCGTTAACATCGGCGAAATATAACGCGATTCTTAATACACTGTTATTACAAGCCGTCTGAAAGCTAGTCCAGACGACGACGCGACGCAACGTTCGCTGCGAGCTGCGCCGACTCCAAAAAGTTTTTCAACTACATATTTCCCGGTGTTCGACAAGTTGTCGTTGCTCAACGAAGCCTCTACTTTCACCATCCTTCGTTTGTTCTTTTTTCTCAAACATGTCAAAAGTGTAATGCAACGCGACGTTCGGCTGATTAAAAGAGTCTCATTCTACTTAAACCTTCAAGTCAAAGTAGATTATGTGCAGCTTCCAAGTATTTTCTGTAATAGTCCTCGTTCGACCTGTCTACATTCTCTAGAGTAATTCAGAACAGAATTCCACGGAACAATCGCATTCCCGAATTTGTTTTCGGTTGTTTTTGGTAGCTAGGCCGGGCCGTAGTAAATCTGATCCTGTCCCTTTTTGCCTGTGTGTTCCCTATTTTCCCGGCATCATCGAAAACAGATTAGCGGGTGCTCTTAAAGGCACGAGAGAAGAGTAAAAGGACAGACAAGAGGGCACACGACGAAATCGCTTTCGTGCCGAGGGGCGAGGTTAAGTGAAAGAATAGAGGTTGCGTGATGCTCCCGGATTCGGGAGTAAAAAGGATAAACGTCCCATCTCGTGGGAAGTACTTAACGAAATCCTCTCATCCGCGCGTCTGTCCCGAAGCTGATCCTGCTCTCCCGCCTAAGTTTTCCTCGTAAAACAGCATTAATTGCAACCATTTCCCACAGAAAGCCATCAACCGAAAGCCATAACGGTTCTGAACGCAATCGTCAGAATGTCGAGCCCCTCAAGATTTTTCAAAATTAACCCCGTATCCCAAGATTCCTTCAACTTGTACTTTAATAAACTAAAATATAAACGTATAATTTCTAAATATTATATATTCTTAGATGTAAATCCTCTTAGATTAAAGTAGAGTAGAATCGTTTAATTTTAGGGCTATCCGCGTCAGGGAGGATTTATAGCGAGTCTCAATGTTTAGCATTAAGCGAAAAATAATTTGTTATCCGCCCCCGAGTTTCTCTTAACGATTTATTAATTTGACGTCGAAATGATATTACTTTCGCGGCTGGTAATACGTCTTTTATCATTCCCGTTCCTTTCGTTCTGCAAAATATCAGTGTTTACCTTGCGGTATTTTCCCCACGGCTGTAAATCATAATCTGATGCAAGAATGTTCGTGGCTCGTATGACCGTCATTATTTACGCATCCTGCTACGAGCAGAACGAGGGTCCGCCGCGCCGTCCGCCCTTCTGGCCCCCATAACGTTACCCATGAGTTTTCGGAGAGAAGAAATCCCTCTATCAGCTCTGTTTCGTGCCACAGGGATTATAGCGTCCTCCTCCACCAGCCCGCACTTCAAATTCGATGAGAGTTTGTTTTTCGCTCGGAACTATACATCCCTTCGGATTTCCATTTTTATTCGGCTCGTTTATGGAATTATATCGTTAGCCCGGCTTTAGCGTCGCTGCTCCGAGGACGCATAACCGTGGAAAATATATACTGAAATATTGCAGTAATATTTTCTTTATTTCATTATTTTAACCCTTAGCACTCGGTTGGTGACTCTGAGTCGCCACTAAAAAATGCTGTACCATTATTCAAAATATTGTTTACATTATTAAATAGGTCGGAATCTAATCAATTACTACGCATTTAGGTATTGTACAGTCCGCGACAAAAAGATGGCACACCCGTAAATATTGCTGTTTCTAAAAACTGTGATGAAATTTGATACATTTCTCTCCGTGTATGTACTTCGGTGAAGCATTAAGGTTACTTACACCGACGGAGTTAAGCGGAGGTTACAGATTCTAGTCTAAATGTAAACTACCGGGGTCACCGACGCGACAAAATGATGGCACAGTCTTAAAATTCTTTCTCTGCCGTTAACACTAGATCGACAGACTGTTTGTATCGTGTACTATTTTACCGTGCATTAAATATTGTGCGTGTTTCTTATTATCTTCTATCGAAATTGCACTATGGGTAGTGGAAAATCTTTATCCGATGCTGAAATAAAAACGATTTTGACATTGCATAAAGAGAATTACTCGGTTTCAAAAATTCCACGTATTATACATCGAAGCAGAAAAGTGGTGTATAATTTATTAAAAAATCCCTAAACATACGGTAAAAAAAGAAGTTCCGGTCGACTGAAGCAGTAAGCAATCGCGGAAAACGTGCAATTTTAAAAGAAGCTTCGAATTCTTCGGGAACATCACGACAAATCGCTAAAGCAGCTGGCGTACATACAAATGTGCGTAATGTGCAAAGGATAATAAAAGAATTTCCGCACTTAGTTCGAATGAAATGGAAAAGAAAACCACCTTTAACCGTTCAGCATAAATCGGAGCGTCTGAAATTTGCGCAAGAGCACATACATTGGAGGAAAAAATGGCGTCGTGTTATTTTAAGCGATGAGAAAAGGTTCGATCTAGATGGGCCGGAAGGTTTCGCACACTATTTTCATGATCTGCGGAAAGAAGAAAGAATATTAAGCCGCAGACACATGGGTGGCGGAGGAGTAATGCTTTGGGCCGGAATTGGTTATCGAGGAGTGATTGCAGTAAAATTTATAAAGAAAACTATGAACTAAACTAAACAATTAACTAAATTCAGACAGACAATTTCCGGCGAAAATTTTACATTTCAGCAGGATAATGCAAGCGTGCATACCGCAAAATCCGTTAAGCAGTACTTTGAGCAAAACATAATTAGTGTCTTAAAGTGGCCACCGAGATCGCCAGATCTCAACATAATTGAAAATTGTTGGGCTCAACTAGCAAGACATGTTTACGAAGGCGGAAGACAATTCCAAAGCCTTGCAGATTTAAAAACGTGCATAGAACAAAAATGGACAAAAATACGGCCAAAACATATTAAAAAAACTCTTTAAGTCACTTCCGAAACGTATGTTGGCTATTGTGGAAAATAAGGGAGGCCACGCAAAGTATTAAACACAACGTTATATATTTTATGTACGTAAATTACGTTTTTTTTGTATATGTGTCATCATTTTGTCGTACCTATTTTTGTTATTTTCTTGTTTCCATAAACAAACGGACATTTTCTTTAATATCATTGTTTGTAATGTAATTTATTTTGTAATAAAAATGTATAAGTACCGAGAAAGTCTAGATTTATTATTCCCAAATGATGAAAACATTGAATTTTCGTGGTGTGCCATCTTTCTGTCGCGGACTGTATCAGCTATTATACCAGAATTTTATATTCATAAAATTTCAAAAATCATATAGAATAGAAATATTCCAGATCGGAAGAAATGTTTAATGTTTCAGTTAAAATAGATCCGAGTGCAAAGGGTTAATATTGTTTGTTGTTGTCGAGACGAGCACACGCGAAATCTCTTCAGTCCGACAAGCAATTAACGACAAAGTTGCACGGACAGTGGTAAAAAGAGAATCTCAGGGTCGAAATCAGACAGTGGGAAATTTCTCTCTCGTTCTCCTGGAATACGAAAAACGTGTAAAAAAAGTTCGGATCAGACGAGTGCTCTCGACCGAGCCCATTCTTCGCCTCCTTTCACCACGTTTTTTTTCGGCGGGGTGCTTATTGTACACCTGTCTTCGACTCGTCTGTTTGTTCACACCCTCGGTTACCCTATTCGACCGACGGACAAATAAATAGGTAGATGGACGCCGCACCGGTTCGATCGACACCTCTTCACCATTCCTCGTTTCGTCATTTTCTCTGTGTGCACGCGAGGGAACACGGTGCTCGGTATTTCATTCGAGCAATTTAAAAGGGTTGTTTGACGGGAACGCGAGGACACCTGGTGTCGCGATGTCGGTACGCCGAAAACCAGCTGTGCACAGATTATGGCTGGACGCTTTTTTTCCGCGCTGAAATTCTTAATGATATTGCCGGTCCCGGAGATGATACAGTGCAGTCGTTAAAATTGCACCGGCCGTGCAGATTTCCACGGGATCGCTTTTTCGAGCCTCTCTATAGCCCTGTTCAAAAATATCTATCAGGAAATCAATGTTCATTCGTTGGTCATTTAGTCCATCTTTCATTCGCTTCATCATCATGAATGACCTTGAGAAATTATAATCACCGAATTCTTAATGAAAGGGACTGCTATCGTCGGCGTTTCAAACGGGGGTTGTCTCGTTTAAAAAAATGAAGGTGACTGAATTCCTAATGAAAAGGAACTTCATTTCGCGTTTTGAAATAAATAAAACTACAAAACGAAGAGTAACACCATGGTGAGGAGTAACACCTCGAGACCATGTTTTAACGTGACGCCATTTCGAGGAAAAACTGGAAGCTCGAGGAATCGATGTCTCGCAGGTCGCTCGGAGGGAAAGCAGCGCAATTTCCATGAAAGGCGTAAGCTGGAAACTTTGAGCGTCTTTGTGTTGCAAACTCGTCAAACGTCTTTCCCGAGTCCTCGTTCACGCCGGGCTCTCTTTCAGAATAGATAAACAGTGATCCCTCTCCCGGCGGAAAGGGACGAAGAGCAGGGATGCTCCCTCTCGCCTCTGGTGGCGGCTTGTAATTACGTAAACTGTGCGGATAACAAGGCCGTGCCCGTAAAGAAGTTACTTTTTCTCTCGCGGAGAGCGCGAAGACTTCGTTAAAACGGTTGCGAGGAAGGCAAAAGGATTCGAGGATAGAATCCTGTCCGCTCGTACATTCTGCATCCTCTTTTCTTCAAGTTCGCTCGCCGGATTTTCTCTCTCCTTTTCTTTCCCTGTGTCACCTCGCTCGCTTCCGCCATCGGTTATTTTAATCGTCCGCCGCCTGTTGGAACAAGGGAGTTCTCTCGGGGAACACGGAAATGAAATAGACGTTTAATTTTTCATTTACTTTCCTCCCGTTCCGAAGCCGCTCTTCCCCGATCTTTGTTTCGGTTCTTCCGAACTAAAGATGATTCTTGCTGATGAGTTTACTCGCTAAGCGGATGAATAGAGATCGAGAAGCTCGCTCGGCCTGGCCGCTCTGGCTAAATTTTTGAAATAAAAGGAAATATTCTTCCATCTTGTAACTGTGGCGAGATTGATTTTCCACTGACGCTCAGTTTCGATTTGATTCGATTTACGTCTTTAATTCAAATACAATTAGAATCGAAATCTAGAGTGCTATTCTGTAAAAAACCGGCGTCAATCTCTTCGTCGTCAATAAAGTCGAAAGTTTAGAGACGAGTGAAAAAATATCTTCAGATGGTACAAAAACTTAGAGAACCTTGTTCGCTATAAATGCATAAGACCCGCGATTCAACCATTATAAAAGAGAAGAGTCTCTCAGTGTTATCGGTAGGGGTAAACGAATGGCTGTACCATTCAGAAAAAGGTCAGCCGACGAGTATCGCGTACTTTACAGCATCGTAAAGTCTTTTAACGATTGGCACGCAAAGGACCGACATTAGAGAGCGTCGTCGTCGTGGAACGAGACCAAAAGGTGGGTCCTACGAAACGATCGAGCAAGAAAGTGTGAAAGAAAGAGACGACGGGACCGTTGTTTTATTTCACTTTACACGGTGCGGTGTCCCGTTGTCCTCGAAATGTCGCTATAACGTTGGTTTAACGATCTCTCGAGGGGCTCGTGCTAAACGGGCAGTCAACAATTTTCAAAAAAAAAAAGTAGAAAAACTTTGTTCTTCGTACAGACTGTGTTCTAGGTATTCGGTTGTTGGTCTCTGTGCGATTTTCTATGTCGGTATTCACTGGCAGTCTACGTAGCAGTGTTTACAAGGCTCGAATCACGAGATCCGCTCGTTTACCGGCGCGTTGGACGCTCTCGCAGCCACGAGGATCGTTCCATCTTCTTGACAGACCGAGCTCGCTGGGTGTGACGTCTTGTTTCGGTTCGCGTGAGTCGGCACAATCGGACGACCGACAATAGAACGTCCTCAAAGAGAAATTTAATTGATTCACCAGTGCGCGGCGTCGCGAAGTCGAAGCCGACGTTTCATTTTTTAATTATGCCGAGGATCGTGTCCGGGCGAATCATTCTTGCTCGCGAACCAGACAGCTCTCGAGCGAAGAAAGTGAAACGGTCTTGCTCGGGGGTTATGCTCGGTCATTCGCTCGAAAACGGCGCGCCTCTCAGCAATTTTCGATAGTTACACGGTTAACTACTTCAAAATACATAAATACAGAACGAGTCCGAGCGAAACGTGACACATGGTTCGGATTCGACGGACTATGGTGGCTAAAAGACGATGCAACGATCACGTAAAAATCACCGAATGACTGGTGTAATCGTATTCCACTCGTTAGTCCGATGTAGTTGCGGATTGATACTCGCCGACGCAGATTTCCCTATTAATCCGACCGTGTTTGAAACGCGTTCCGGAATTTTCACGTGCCAGCACGTCGCGTCACGCCTCGTCACTGACGACTAGGTTCCCCATTCTATCTATCTCTCTCCTTCTTTCTCCCTCTCACTCTCGCTTACTCTTTTATTTTTACCGTCTGACGTTAATGAGAATTGGCAGGGTGATAGCAGGAACGCAAGCGCAGGAGAGCGTTAGGTAACTAACGAGACTGGTCACAATGCACAAAGGGTATTATTTCCCCGATAGGTTTGAATGGATCCGCCGAATCCCATTCAGTCCTACCTTTCCCTTCGTTGCGTGACCGTCCTCTTGTCCTCCCTCTTCCTCCTCCTGCCCCTCTCGATCGCTATGCGTGTTTCCCGTGCGATTCGATCTATTATTTTCTCTGTTTATATCTTCATTTATCTGCTTACCTATCTATTTGCTTCGCCCCTGGTTTCTAACGTTCTTTGCCTCCTTCCTTCTTCGCTTCCTCTTCTACCACCCCCCCTCCTTTAATTGCTTTACATATCGTCGCTGCTTCGTACGGACAGCTGTTCTTTCTTTGTTTCAATCGCGATTAAATTGCAGAGAGAGAGACTGTGTGAAAACTTTTCGTAGATGCGTGAAATTTGGTTTTAAGTCGATTCTGAGTCAACACTTCGCCGTGCGATTTTCTTCGCGACTGCGATATGATTAGAATCTTTTTATCCGATACGGTATCCGACTCGCGCTGCTGGCCGGCCGAGAGTCGACGAGCGCGGTCCACGTTTACGCGCGCTATCCTTCTCTATGTTCAGCAAACGTGAAAGAACGTAGTATGTACCTCTACGCTTTCCGAGTCACCAACCCCCACCCAGGTTGTAACACTACGCGAGGGAAGAGTGTAACGTGCGCATAAGACCGCACAACCGAAGCGAGAACTTCCATGGCGATTGCACACGTGTCTGTTAGGAAATGGATCGCAAAGATTGAAACAGGCCAGCATTTCGAAACTACCCCTCAGATCCAGAAGCCAAGCGAAGCAGAGCCTGGGATAGATCACTTTCGCCGTGATCGGCGAACGGTATCGCAGAGCTCGTAACTCAAACGGTTGGGAGGGATGGGAGAAGAAAGCCGCCGGCGTCATTAAACAGCATTCCGACGACGTTCAGCTGATTCGGGGATGACGTCGCGTGATTGACACGTAGGGGGTTGAAACACAGAGGCTCGGGCTTCGCTGTTCAACACGGCGAAGTAAAGGAGGAAATGCGTAGGCGATCGGATGCCGGCAGACGCGGCGCGATGAGTTATCGATCTTGGTTTCGATTGTCCGTTGCGCGTCACCCTCCTATAACGTTGCCTCGGTTTTGTTGCCTACCCTCTGTTTCGTCTCCTCCAGCGACGCAACCACCGCCACCATTACGCCGATACCAACCTCCTTGTTAATGAATTCTCTCTCGAGCGCCACGATCGGTAGCCCGCAATGTCTGCTTATCGATACGCTGCCAACCGCCGAGCCGCGGAAAAACCCTTCTCTACAACCCCTACGAGCGAATTATGGCAACGAAGCGCGCAGATCAACGACGTTCTTTAACGCGAGTAAAAATTACAGGAATAATTAACAAAACCACGTCCCACTTCTCTCACGCCTTCTCCTTCGTCGTGAACGATTGTCCACGTAATTAACAAGTTATTTGTATTCCTCCGGTGTGTCGATTTATTTATTAATCTCGCGCGGCGACGTAATTAAAATGTGTACCGTTGCCGGGATTGTAGCTTTCCGCCCGATAAAATTCATATTTTACGCGTGTAATTGGATCGTTTAATTACGTTAATAAATAACCGGCCGGATTTCACGGGCTGACACTCGAAAATGTCCACGCACGCGAAAACCGGCCAGCACCCGGTAAATGGATTGCCGATCGTGTAAATACCCGCGAAATGATTTAGCGATATTACGATGGCTTTTATGCAGGTAATCAATTTCGATTCAACTCCTTGCTTTCTTCCGTTCGCTCGTTCTCTCGTTCGTTCGTTCGTTCGTTTCTTTTCGCCCTAACCGGCCGCCACAGCGCGTTTTCCGCTAATGAATCCCCTGGCAACGATCAGATATCCACCGTCGATGCTGGCAATTAATGGTTTCATGCACTTTTCTACGTGTACACGCTAACGATCAAGAGTTTCTGGCACACCTAGGTCACATATAGTTCGCGACCGAGTGGATCGTTCGACCGTCATTTCATTTAGACTAAGAGGACGATAGGGAAGAGAAAAAGAAATCTGAAAATCACGATAAATTCATGACATTTATGAAGCATTCGATGAAAATAATATCGCTGTTGCTTATTAAATTGAAGATCGTAAGATGGAAAATTGATATTATAATAAATAGAGAACAATCTTCGAATTGCCGTCTGACTAATTAAGGAATATACTACTGGACGAGACATTTGAAGCTTTGCATTTGAATAACAACGTACGAAATTAATAATAACATACAAGAGGGAGAGAGAGTACAACATGACGTTGTGTTCTGTATGAAACGTTTCGACGTTATTAAACCGAGCATCCGCTTCGATCATTCTACATTATTATAATGTTGAGCGCATGTCTCTGCCTAAGCAGCTCATAATAATGTGTGCGAATATATTTCCAAGGGTCAGCGTTCCCGCAAATCCGTTCGAAAGCATTCGCCGGATCGGGTCGGTGCTACTACTTCGCGTCGAGTGATTAATCGCGGATTATTCTTCGATCCGAGGAGATCCTCTCGATTAGTTGAAATTCTACTAATTACTCATTTGCATAGTAAATGCACCGCTCGCGTGCCCCACGGGAATTACCGTGGCTCCGACCGGGACCTCGAAGGATTTAGCCGAGCACGAGATTGACAATCGTAGATAGCTAGAATTTTTGAGCCGCGATTAAATTGAAAGAAGATTTCGAGGATCAGAGGAATCGGATTAATGGCCGCGACCGCATCGAATTTCTTTAATACGGCGATACAGGGGGACGTTCCAATTACCCGTCATGCGACCGATCCTTTATTAAACTGTACCGAAAGCAGAATCAATCGCGATGTCTCTCCCTTTTTTCATTCAAAGTACTTTACCGCCCGCTATGGTCGTTTTACACGAAACTGCGAGACGAATACAGAATAATTCGTTTAATAAATAACCACGGGGAGGATTCCGCGGCGCGAAACGGCGAGGAAAACATCCCGGCTAAGCATCGAAATAAATCCTTCGCCGGCATTGTTCCCATTTTTCCTGGGAATCGACGGAGTCGTCCTTTTCATCGTGTACCCTCGACGTGGCCGGGTCTTCTCGGAATTGTTAAGCGGCTACGTTAACGGTGGGCGTCGACTTTCGAGGCCGACTCCGGTGGACGTATGCATTAACAACTACGGGAGGGAGATCCTGAAAGGACGAAGGAAGAAGACATGGAGCGGCCGACGAAAGGGGGAAACCAGGAGAAAGAAAGAGAGAGGAGAGAGAAGTCCAGACAGGGTTAAAGTCCCCGGGCCAGGAAACTCCGAGGGGGCAGTGCCGTAACCACGGCTTGATAAATTACAGTATTTTTCGATACCCCGCAGGAAAAAGAAGCCCGGCGTCGAATATGAGCGGCGCCCCTAATGGAATCCGATGGATTACAGCCGCGTAGAGAGGCACGATTTCTCTCGGAACGTCCGGCCAGGCTCTGGTATTTCTTTTTATCGAGTATAATCTCAATTTGGCAAGGATCTACGCTCGCCACGATTCCTTTTCCCTTTTTTCATCTTTGTCGATCTGGTTCCCTCTATCTTTCTATCCATCTCTCTCCTTCTCTTTCTGTTTGCTCCTCCCGCGAGTAACGATTACGGTTCAACTCTTTAACGAACGAGGCCAGTGTTTGCTTTTTTCAAAGGGTAAAAGAAAATCTGCGGCCGGTCTTCGGATACCCACCTTTTTTCATCAAATACCCTGGAAAATTATTTTTAAACACCGTCGTGTTCATGCAAATCCGAATTTTTCTACATCACCTGAAAATATTCAGTGGGTAAATTCAATAGGTGAAACATTGGATGAATTTAATATTCGTTCAACTATCACCCTGTACGGATTCTATGTCTTGATATATAAATTATACTAATATGTATATCAGTTCTTTTGTTAAGTGTCGACTACATTTTGTACTTTATTCTATCGTCTTCTATGATATAATACGCGCTTCTTTTTTTCTCGTTGGCGAAGCTCTTGTTTCGTCCGCCGCGCATTTGCATACGCCATAAAGTCAAGTCAGCAGTCCACTGATCACTAACTACCCAATCGCATAAAATTCCCTGTAGAGAGCCCTTTGTTCGGTTCTCGAAGCAGAATATTCGTCAGCAATCTGCAAAATTTCTCAAGCAGGATAACGGGGAGGAATTTTTCGCTGGCGCGAGGATGTTTGCTCATCCAACCCTGCACACACTCCAGATAGTATTTCGATCGGTCACCGGTAGAGTTTCAGGAAAAGAGATCGTACGATCAATCAAGATACAACGTCACGATCTCCAAGAGAAGCTGTGTAACGGAGGAATTGCTCTGTTTAACCGGTAAACCAAGCAATTTGCTGATCTATTTAGATACTGTGATGCAAAATGTTCGCGGATCACTTGGTTAAATCGAAATTCGAATTGATGAAAACTATTGGGAAAAGGAGGCAAATAGTATTGCACGCAGCTCTTGTTAGCTACACTCTTGGTTTATTATTACCAACACAATATTACTTTATTGCACCGTTTAATACTTAACAGTCTTTTGTTCAGGCACGTGTTTCAATAGTGGCGGTTTGACTAAAACTAAAACTAGACACGAACGCGCGTACACCAGTAAGATTGCAGCCTCACAATAAAGAACGCAAGAGGGCGCATTGGCGCTATAAATTTCCAACAAAAACTATGCACAAATCGGATCCTATTAACCCTTAGCACTCGAGTGACGCCTCTGAGGCGACATTAATAATTGCTGTACCATTAATTAAAATATTGTTTACATTATTAGATCTGTCGGTATCTAATCAATTACTCAACATTTAAGTATCGTATGAAGTATTACATCAAATTCATAGCTACCAAATTTAAAAAATCATACAGGATGGAAATATTCTAGATTGCAAGAAATGTTTAATTTTCCAGTTAAAATAGCTCCGAGTGCAAAGGGTTAATAATATACAAATATAGTATGCACAAATAAATACTATACACAGGAAAAGGGATTAATCAGAAGTTGGATTACAAGTTTTCACTTTGTAAAGTACGTCTCTGAAAAGGTTGAATGTCGAACGTGTCAAAAATCGTAAAATTGTGCCAGAGATTTTGGAACCACTGAAATTATACATACATATATCTTCCATGAAAATATTTGCCAGAGAAATGTCCGTGGACGTAACCCCGAGGGGTGTCTTGATGGGTGTTCGATCAGGGATCGGCAGAATCTGAGAAAAAAGAAGACGAGTCCAGTCGGGACTGGATGTCACGACCTAGTGGAGGAATGGCAAAGAAGACAGAAGCGGGGAAGAACTATTAGAGCAACGCATCACGCGGTTCTCTTATCCGTGAAGGGATCTTCGTTCCCCGTTGGTCCTCCGGTTAGGGTGGCGCTGGTGGTATTGTTCGACCTTGTCGACGCCGATGATGGCGGGCCTTATCTCGGTGGTCGCGCGTGACTGGTCCTTGACAGAAGACACGACGGCGAAAGGGGAAGAGAGAGGAGCCGGGGGTGGTAGGGTTGGTGCCTTTGCACAGCCTCTGGAAAGTCTGACACGGCGTACTCAGACCGAAACGCAGAAACAGCGCAGATAACGAAGAGAGAAGCGACGGAAAGGGGAGGCTCGCGCAAGAGCCGCTTGGAAAAAGAGAGATTGCGGAGATAGCGAGGAGAAGAGAAAGGTCAGAGACCACGGAGCGGAGAGCGCACCTCGCGGGGTGAGATATCAACGCGATTGCATACTTTCGAGGAGGAAAATCATGCGGGATTAACCGTGGCTTCTGTGATCTCTCGGTTGCTGCGATTATTTTATTTATAATCTAATTGTACGATTCGCGTCGCTTGAAACCTGGCGCGTCACGATATTTCGAAAGACAATGCGGTACGAATACAGCATTTGCAAGTCGAGTAGAGCTTCCATTAATATCTATTACAGTGTCTGTTTCATAACGTTTCGTATATTCGCACACATTATCAGCGCATAAAATCCGCAGCGCAGCTGTTGCAATTCTATAATAACGATGATAATATCCAGCTGTTGCAGTACTACATAACTAAACTGTGGGTATTTATGTCGAATCATTATTTTCATTGACGCCTTGCAGCAGGATGAAATTAAACAACAGTTAATATTAATTTTTACATCTTCCTATCAGGATATTACGCCAACACCAGCGATCATACAAAAAGAAACCAAAAATCGATTATTATTATTCCCGAAGGGTTTAAAGAGGGCGGTGGCTATCGAAACGATTTTCTTCGAACTGATCCAGAAAAACAGAAATTGTCCCTCGCATTAAGCGCAACAGATAAGAAAATATATTTACAGCGTAGACCGGGACGGCTAGGCAGATGCGCAAACGAGAGTAGAAGTTTGTCCAAGTACAAGGAAAAACGGGTAGGGGGATAAAAATGTAGAAACTGTCGGATCGCGTCAGATAAGAAGGAGGCAAAGGATGAGGCGTAGGAGAAAGCGGATCCCATGGAAAACGGGGGTGGATGTGGAGAGTGGGAAGGGTAGAATGTCGTCTGATAACGGTTCTCGTCTCGCCGACAACCGGCGCCGGTCGCGCGCGCGTATAAAACACCCTCGCGCCTCGTTGGTACCATGAATGCACCGATGCACCGATGCGACTCGCTTGCGACTGCAATTTCCACCTTCGACCAGGACTAGCCGGGACGCCGTTCGATGCCGGCTTTCCGTGTCTTCTCAATGGCGATCCAGATAGTCCATTCCGGCGTCCACCGTGCACGATTCGTTACGCGATTGACATTCGAAGCGATACAGTCGATCCGTTCCCCGCGCACCCGGCGGGAAAGGGATCCAGACGATAAACAATAACACCGGCGGGTATTGGTTCGAGAGATTGCATAGGAACGGTCGCAAGGTTATCGGCCGGGGTCGTAGTCGTATTTTTTCTTCTCTGTTATTTTTATTTCGGAAGGGAGAACGACGGGGACGATGTAACTGACATAATCGAGTGCAAATTGATGGATGACGTCTACGCTTCGCGAAACTGTGTCCTGGAAATTGATGGCGTTTGTGGCTTGGGGCGTTTCGGGGGTGGACGGGGCTTCAGGTACGAGAGGCGTGTATTAGAATTGAAATTAGGAGAATGGGGTACGAGAACATGATCTCGGGGACGAGGGTTGGGTTGATCGAAGAGTTTTGCAGCGGGGAGGCAACTTTAACTTTGACGCGTCTTTTGTCTTAGAGGGTGGATACTAAAATCTACTAGAATATGCTAGAATACACTGAAATGTAAAAGAATATTAGTGCTGCGTTGAATGTATTATATTATTTTTATGCTATTTTTCCACTGGAGACTTTTCGATCGCCGGTAGCACCACCCACGCGCCTCGGCGTCGCGCCGGAAGCCCCCTAACCCTTTCGCCGTCGTCAGTGTCGAGGCATAAAGCGTTAAGCGGAGCTAAAAGAATTCATTTTGCGAAACCGATGATGCCGAAAGTCCCGACGCCGCGACGCCTGCACGGTCCGCCTGGACGTCGAAGTAGCCAATTAAAATCTCTTTGGAGTCTTTTTTAGGACGGCATGACGGCGCGGCGTGAAGGAGGGGCGGGCTAATGAATTCTGGCAGAGGGTGTTGGGACGTAAAGCCGGTTTCCAGCGTAAATGCTTGGGACCAGACATCGAACCAAGAGAACAGGGGTTTGAGAGGGGAAGGGGAGGGAGTGGTAGGAGATAGGTGCTGGTACTGGGATTCCTGGTGTACGGTGCACCCGGCAGACAGGATCGATGCTTCCTGTCTGCTCGAGAGCCTCTAAGCAACGAGTCATTGACTGGCTACGCCTTTGTTCAACCAATCAACTGGAAATTTTCGCACTTACGTTTTAAGGTCGACAGAGAGGGCCGTGGCAATCGTCGAGGCCCAACTTCATATGCCCGGAAAGTACAGTGGATGATCGAAATGGAAACGCTTGCGCAAATCGACGTGTTTGCGTTCAAATAATCAATCAAATCAGTTTTCACGTGAGTCCACTTTCTTGTAATCGATGCAGACAATTTTCTAGTATTAGGTTGGAGCGAAGGTTCTGTCGTATTTTAAACGAGCAGGTAATTTTGAAACAGGAATTGACAGGTTATCTGAAAGATGGCAACAAGTTGTTAGAAATAATGGAAATAATATCACCGAATAACATTAAACGTACATTTTTATAAATTGATTCAAATGTTTTCTTTGAAACACGTCAGAACTTTCCCTCCAGCCGAATAATAAGATTTGCAAAAGGTTATGCATCGCAGGACCCAAACAACGATTAGACGAGGAAACAGCCCAGTTATAGAGTATCATGGACTTCGCGTTCGTTTCCGTATCTCATTGATTAAGGCGAGTAATAGGATCCACTTAGGCTAACAAATTCCGAAAGACAACGATACCTTTGATCTCCCAGCGGGCGCGTTTCGAATGCAGATAATCTTCGGTGAAAGTGTATCAACGAGCTGCTTGCCTAACAATAGCGGGGGAGGAATTCGCGCCTTGTTCTGCCCTCGAGATAGGAGGAGATCAAAGTTCGCCTCGCATCGGCTCTCTCATTCCGCTGATGTTTTTCCATCCCCATAGCACATCGGCTCTTTCCTCGCAACAAGCCACCGCGTGCTTTCAGCCGGGCCACCGAATTTCCATAAATCAACCCCCTACCCACTCGGCACTCTCCTCTCAAACCGTGACCTTCCACCCTTCATTCTCATCGACGCCCTTTTCCCGATCCTCTGATATCCTTGTTAAACAGCTTCGCTTTCTCCTTAAAACAAGGAACCCGGTCTTCGCTTACCCTAAGGAATTCTTGATTATTGCTGCACCGAGACTCCTCGGTAATCGCCTATCTAATGATCAGCAAACAGCCATGACACTATCCCTCCCAGACATTGTTCGATCGAACTAACCGGCCGTCCATCGTTGCCATCGTTCGTACAGCGAAGTCGGAAAATATTTTTATCGGTGGCAGGGGCGAATATGATGTGTATTCTATTTAAACTTCGGATTTTATGCATTTAGGACAAAAATGGGCGCGTACAGTTTAAAGCAGTGGACATGTTAAAAATATTTAAGAACATCCAATACAACGTTCAATAAAATTAATAATTGAAAAGCGTGCTTATCATAAATGTTTCTTATCGATATTATGTAACAGATAAATATCGCATCTCCCGACATCGTCTACACGATAAGGACCCGCTACAACGTCAATTAGAATGTAATGGTGCCTCTTCTAGCCCCTTTGGTAGTCGCACCTTTGCGACAGATCACGACGACGCAGACCCGTGCGCTTACTAAAAGTGTCTAGAGAGCCTGTACGTGTCTCCATAAATGATAATTAACAATGATTACGAGGCACCCTTCCTGTTTAACGTTCCTGCCAACTACCGTCCGGTAGATACTATTGGTACAGGCCGCCGCGTGTCTGACGCGGCTAGGCAGCTTCTACGTCAACGCGTAGACCCGTAACAATGAGAAATTGCGCAAAATTCTGACAGCCAGCCCCGTTAACTACATTTGTCATCTGCACTTTTCGCCCGACGCTCTCTATCTTCCGTCTTCGAAACGAACAGGTGACCTTTCGAATTAATTCCAATTACGCGCTGCAATCTACTTACTTTCGAACATTTCGCAAATATCTAAACGGTAATCAGCCCGCCGCAAATTATTCTGCTAAATATACACGGTGAGTCACCTGCGTTTGTACAATCACGCGAAAGCTTTCTCGAAACCATGCTGTATCCGATAAAAAACCATTCTCGATCACGATTCGTGGTTCGTCCTGTGTAACTTTAAAATCGGAAGGCAAGAGCCGCAACGATTATTCGCGCCGACCCAGCGTTACCGGACCAGAGATGAAAACGATTCTTGTAAGAAGCCAGGGAACAGGTAAACGAGCAAATCGGCGAAAGTTGAGTTACGAAATCAATTAGAAGCATTACAAGACTCGTTGCCCAGTGGTCCATGACGAGCGGAAAGTAACAAGAGTAGCAAACACCTATGACTAATCTTGTACAATGGTTCTTCGGTATAAATAAACGAAGGGGAGCCGTGTCGCTCGGACGATTACGATCAGCGCCAGGTAACTCGAGAATTCCAGAGAAAACGGACGTTAAATACGACACGTAACAGGTTCCGTGATGTCCGCAGTCGCATGGCGTCGCATACGAAGACCGGTCGTGTTCCCGATCTTCGCTCGTGAAACAGAAAATCGCTCATCCATTCAGCCCTCCGGTACCACTGGTTTCAGATCCGAGAGATATTATAATTAAACTGCCTCGATATCTCAGGCGAACATGTCGAGTGCATCGTGGCGTTAAGTATTATTATATTTGAAATAAATCTCGAGCCGCGTCCGCTCTAGTAAACACGATACACGTAACAAATGATTTAGACACTGTTTAATAGACATTTAGTGCTTCATTTTCTACCGTGTTCATTTGAGCGATGTTAATATATCTTTTTTTTCGGAGTCAGACGAATGGCAACTATTTTTAGAGCGATGTATCGCTTCGTTTCGTTGGAGAGAAATCAGATTCGGATCGTATACATATTAAAGAGGCCTCGTGCGCAAGAGAATGCAGTGAACTTTCCAATTAATCATTATTCCGTAAGGTGTAAAGAAATCCACGAGTCACTGGTTATCGATCGTACCATTAACCTCGGCAACCTTTCTGCCGATCATCTTCCACCCGTGTATTTTTATATACACTGTTTATCGATTGTTCGGCGACACAGAACAGCGGTATTTCAACATTCAGGCATTCCAATTTAAAACGAAGCTGAACCGAGTCACGTTGCGAGCTAGCAGGCATCATTTTAGCGAGGATATATTTTCGAACGAGCATTTCGAAATTCGCTCGAACGGCATCGGTCTCGCAGGTCGGCAGGAACGGGCGTAATTAGTCGACCCTTTGAGGTTTCAGACCCTCTTTCGAGCATCGATATTAGTAGTATAGAGCACGAGAATCGAGCTGAGTACCCCTCCCCTTTGCACATGGGGGCGAAACGGTAGGGTAGCTGGCAGGATTGAAACAACGCGACCCGAGTTTGTTGCCGCCGCCGCATGCTTCGCCGAAAACCGTACCAAAGTTGACAAACTATTATTGGTATAATCGAATGTAGCTACGGGAATGGTTTCCAGGAACGACGGCCTTTCGGTTTCGTAATATATCGCCGTACGAATTTCGAATAACTTCGAGCAACTCCGTCACGAATCTCCGATGCTTGAAATATTTATCGCGCCGCCCCCGAATTACAGCACGCGATAATTATATTGGGTTGGCAAGAAAGTAATCTTTCGGTATTTTAAGGTGAAGTGAAACCCAATATTTTTAATCAAGCGACGAACTTTAATTAATAAAATATTTTCTCATTCATTCTTTTTGGCAAAAGATCATCGAACAAAATGGAAAATATCTTATTTATTAAAGTTCATTGCTCGAATAAAAAAATTCGGCTCCGGTTTACCTTGAAATACCGAAATTACTTTCTTGCTAACCCAATAGTTGAATTCACGACATTTTCACGAATCTAATAGATACTTTAAGTCGATTTGATTTCGAACAATTCTTAGCCACGGACCGCCGGCTTTCGAAAATGTTTTAATCATCGATTTTACACGGTGCCCGATGAATAAACATTCAAAATAAGTTTCGCGTCGCAAGGTTTGCGCAAACCTGGCAGCGATGCAGCAGTGTCTAGGAGTCGATGCAACTGGCGTTCAACGTCGTTAATAATTCCGAGCCGGTGGAAAAGGTCGGCGGTGGAAAATGCAGGGTTCCCCAGGCTGCAACTGGAAAATTATCCGGCGTCCGATTGCCGGTTACGGTTCGTCGGTCGTTTAAACGGAAATCCCGCGAGAAACGCGGCGGGTGGCTCGGCCGGCTCTCCGATTTCATTTGATACTCGCGTTAGAAAATCTGTGCGTGCCGCAATCAGCCGATTTCTAGCGTGTAGATCGGCAAGAAGATCGCCCGAGGCATCGGTCGCGCCGTGTCCAGACGGCCAGCAATTTCCTTTCGGCGATGCTTCTCGATGGAAGTAAGTAATCTCTGGTGGAACGGAGCACGCATAAATTATGTTCATGCGTCGTTTACGTCGGCTAATGCCAGTAATTTCTGTCGCCTCGGTAGCCGCTCGATTAATCGGCCTCGAAGAGGTCGAAAAACTGAAACTGCCGCGCCTCCGCCGCTTATGGCTCTAGCGATGGGCACCCGGCGAAAATAATGAATCGCTTAAGTGTGCCGGTAATGGGACCGTATATCTCGTTACACGTTTATTTTTGTGTACTATGGCGATATCAGACCACGCCCGAGATATAAGATTTTCATTTTCTCCGCGCTGAATCGAGAATGTCTGCGTCGATCGCACATCGTTTGGACACCGGTTAGAACATTCCAGCTTGATCTTATTGTTTTATTTTGATTAGACGCAGCTGTTACACGATAATATTTGAATTCAAAGTTATATATACAGGGTGAGGCATTAACTATTGCCACCCACAATAACTCCAAAAGTATGATAGTGGTATAAAAGTTTTCGAAATAAAAGTTGCATCGGACTGCAGGGTCCGTATTATGGCGTTAATCTTTTGTTGCTAGATGGAGTCGCTTCAGAGATGTGGAGGTCACCTCTGTTTTTTTAAATAGAATGCAACGTTTTGTTACCTGTTTTCTATTAGTGGTTATTGAGACGAATCCAACGAGGTGCAACATGAAGGTCTTTGAAGGTCAGCAAAGGTCATTTATGATAAAAAAGGCGAAATAAACTTGCATTTACAGAAGGTGTTCAAAGTGATTTCTATTGGTATCGATCCAAGGCTGCAATCTTCTTATCACGGATCGAGTAGTATTTCCTATCGCTTCGGCACTAATCGAATCACAAGCTGTAATCATTTATTGTACGAATGTATTCAATTGTACGGTGTGTAGGGTGAGGCCGCTCAGGATATCTCGTTCAACGTATCTACTAAACCTGGTAATGTCAAATAAATACTTCTGGACGATATCGCAGGACATCGCTAATAAGAATAGTAAGATTAGTATCATCGAATCAAGCGATTGTAAACGATGTATTTTTTCGAAGAACAAACCGATATGCTTCTCATTTACGGAGAATGCCAGCAAAATTCAGTGCGAGCTACAGATTTATAAGCTGAAATATATCCTCAACGTTCTCACCCTACACGCCGTACAATTCAATACGTTTGTACAATAAATTGTTACAGTATGTGATTCGATAAGTGCCGAAGCGATAGGAAATACTACTCGATCCGTGATAAGAAGATTGCACCATTGCATCGATACCAATAGCAATCACTTTGAACACCTTCTGTAAATACGAATTTATTTCGCCTTTTTTGTCATAAATGACCTTTGCTGACCATCAAAGACCTTCATGTTGCACCTCGTTGGATTCGTCTCAATGGCCACTGTTAGAAAACAGGTAGCAAAATATAGCATTCTATTTAAAAAAAAACAAAGGTGACCTTCACATTTTGAAAACGACTCCACCTAGCAACAAAACGTTAACTCTACAATACGGCCCCTGTTGTCCGATGCAATTTTTATTTCGAAAACTTGTCTACTACTATCGTACTTTCGGAGTTATTGGAGGTGGCAATAGTTAGTGCCTCGCCCTGTATACATATGCTGCTTGAATAAATGTTGGAAAAAAGAGATTGAGAAATTGTAGGATGATTATGGACAACTCTGGAATGAGCAAATCGGAAAACAACCACTTAAATCTGTGTGGTGTAAATTAGAAAATATAAGAATAATGAAAATTTATATGAAAGCGACCAGTACAGTTTGCTTCGCGTTATCAAAGTTCCTCCGTGAATCACACACCGCGAAAAGACAGTCTCCAGAAACAAGTTTCTCGTCTTCTCAGCGAACTAATTGGTTCCGTGAACGAACGGAAGCGAATCCATCGAGTGCTGCTTAGAGCCGGTCGGCCGAATGTAGTATTTTACGAGACATTCGATCTCGCGGTTTGATTCATCGTTCGTTCACACGAAGATCCGAGCAACGTCGGCGCGGATTATTAATCTCGGAGCTAAGTATGATAAAGAGAGCAGCGACGAATCAAGCCAGCAGTGCCGGGATTATACTTTATCGATGATCATCGTACCGCTGCTTATTTATTAGGCGCCGCAGGTGAATCCGCAACGAAGAATGAAGCGAATCGAATCGAAATTCGTAATGAAGTCGGTGGACGGTCGCGCTCGTGCTCGTTTTCGATCCAGTGCACGGATTTATCCTAGTCGGGGCCCAGCCCAAGGAAGTTAAGGCAACCTGTTCTCGGCCCGTGTCCATAAATTTTCCCGATTAATTCGAGCAAATCCGGTCTGATGCCGCGATTAAAAAGCTTTAAATAACCGAGGAGATCGAGAAGGCCGAGTTCCCCATGCGCAAAGAAAGACCTACGGATATTCATTCCGGACCTTATCGATCGAACTCTTCGTCTCGTGACCGATCGGGTTAATCTGTATTTTTTTGCAGGTACTAATTGAACTGCAGGTACATTGGTTTTATTTTTCCGTTACAGGATTCGCGCGGCTGCTGCCTGCCGCTGCGCTGGTTAATTAAAACATCGGCTTAAGGCTGCCACGAATTATGGATTCTATATGCAACGTTGTGCTTATTAAATCCCTCGAAGATAAATTGAAATGATACGGGGACCTGTTTGAACCACGGCTGGATTTCCCAAGCCACGTATAAAATATTTAGAACTAGCCGCGGTTTATTCGCTGCATGATTTAACGCGTTAACTGCTGATCGAGCTGCCGGAAAAATCTTGCTACGTTTATTTAGTGGTGGGATTGAACGATCACTTCTCTGAACGTGTGGTAGATTGCTGATCGTAGTCGGTATGCCGAATATATTGCGTCACATCCGGTGGAAGAATACAGCAATAAGGTGTTACAATGAATCCTGTAAATTCAGTAATACGAGAAAATCAATACGAAAGTGTTAAATCAGCTCCGAGTGCACACATTAAATTCGCTCCGAAACTGTAAAACAAATAAATTGTTTAGCGGAAACGACGAAGCCAGCACAAGAAACAAAAGCAATCCGCCGAATCCTTTCGGCGAAGGCGAAAGCAATCTCGGAAACAACGGGCGTTATCATTTGTTCGGCGCGGCGGGGTCGATCCCCTTCAAATCATCCGAAACGAAGCCCAATGGCGTCGAAAGGTCGGCCGTCCGGTCGTAACGTCGATTCCACGCGATTCGATGCAAATTCGGGAACGCGGGGACACGAGGGGCGGGCGCGCCAATGCGTTGGCCCGTGTTCCCTGCGGCGCTGGTAGCGACAGGAATGGCGATAGACCGGCGAGTAATTAGGCTAATCAATCGAATCGTATGGGGCTGGGGGCATATACACGTGTACGGCAATGATACGTCGGCGCATGACGTGGATTCATGACGATCGCCGGGACTTCAAAGGGTCGGCCCCGCGAAGGTTCCCGTTAGGTTTTCCATGTGGTCAGCGCATAACAGTGCACCGCGATGCACGGTGCATAGGGCGACATGCTGTCCGCTGAATGAACACTTAGACTGCACGTTAGAGCTGATCGAAAAACATTTTTTTAGTATATTAATAGTACATATTGTTACGAGCCAGGGCCGCGAGCAACGCGAGTGGCCGGCGAAAGGTTATTACCCTAGGAATAAGGAATCAATTTGTTAGTTGAAGGCGCGCGGACGAACCCAATGCGAAATTGGGGAGCCGCTAGGATTATATTGGGTTGTTCGGAAAGTAATTTCGTTTTTTCCCGACAGAGGATTTAATTGTATTTTTTTGCACCCAACTTCACACTTAAGCGGCATAATCATTATATGTTTTGAGAGCTGATATAGCAAGGCTTGTGTGTGAAAAATTCCAATTGACTCTACGCGGTAGTTTTTGGTTGGTGCCCTTTTAAATATGGAGAGCAATAAGCAGCATTTTCGTCATATTTTACTTTTTTACTATAGAAAAGGTAAAAATGCTATTCAAGACAGAAAGAAATTAACCGATGTGTATGGAGAAGATGTGTTGACGGTACGCCAGTGCCAGAACTGGTTTGCAGAGTTTTTTTTGTTAGTTTTTTTAAATTTTATTTTTTTGTTTTTTTGTTTCTTTGTTTAATTATTAAGTCTGCCGTCATCAGCTGGACAAACTGAACGATGCACTTCAACAGAAGAGGCCAGAATTATTCAACAGAAAAGGTGTAGTGTTCCACCAAGATAATGCGAGACCCCATACAAGTTTGGTCACTCGCCAAAAGCTTTTACAGCTTGAATGGGATACAATGCCACACCCACCATATTCTCCAGATCAGGCACCTTCGGATTATTATTTGTTCCGGACACTGCAAAATTTTTTAGACGGTAAAACCTTCGCTTCAAACGAGGAGGTCAAAAACCACCTCGATCAGTTTTTTGCCAGAAAAGACCAAAAATTTTATGAGCGTGGAATCATGCTAATACCAGAAAGATGGCAAAAGGTATTGGACCAGACTGGCCAATATATAATTTAATAAAATATTTCTTCATTATACGAAAATTGTCTTTCATTTTTACAAAAAAAAACCGAAATGATTTTCCGAACAACCCAATAGATTGCGAGGACGAACCTGACGCGAAGTAAGAGAGCCTCTAGGAATGGAGTCAAACGCAGGCGAACCTGATGCGAAATCAGGGAGCTCCTAGGAAGGTGAAACTTCGCGGACGAACCCAATGCGAAATCAGGGAGCTGCTTGGATCCGAACGAACCTGATGCGAAATCAGGGAGCCGCTAGGATTATGTAGTGTTCGTGGACGAATCCAATGCGAAATTAGGGAGCCACTAGGTAGAATAAATCTCTGTTTGGAAGATAGGAATGTCGCGAACGAACCTGATGCGAAATCAGGGAGCTGCTACGAAGGTTGAAACTTCGCGGACGAACCAAATGCGAAATTGGGGAGCCGCTAGGAGGTTGGAAAAGAGCACAGACGAACCTGATGCGAAATCAGGGAGCTGTTAGGATGCGGACGAACCTGATGCGAAATCAGGGAGCCGCTAGGATTATGTAGTTTTCGTGGACGAACCCAATGCGAAATTGGGGAGCCACTAGGTAGAATAAATCTCTGTTTGGAAGATAGGAATGTCGCGAACGAACCTGATGCGAAATCAGGGAGTCGCTAGGAATGTTAGTAGGGGCCTCGTAACTGATACAATCTAATTGATACAACCCGAGCGGTATCTAGATGATACTCTATTTGGATACAGGAACAATAATTGAGGGTTTAGCGAGTTTACACGAAATTATCAAATAACACAAATATATTCAACCAACGAGTGTGTTACACGTGTAATTGTCGCGAACGAATAAGATGAGTTGAAAGAAAGGTGTTGTTACCTAAATTAAGATGCTCGGTTTTGACGCACTGGTAATGCGGGGGTCTCGTAGCGACTTTAGAAATGCCTAATAGATTTTATACCGGACTCGCGGAATCCATACGGTTAACTTTGATACGAAGAGGAACTCTAGCCCGATCTCACTGGAAGTCGACTCTACGAGATGCAGCACGACGCGACTCTATTCGTGTCTACCGAAGTACTAGCCCCCGAGAGTAAAAATCAGAGGGTTTATATACCCCTACAACGAATGAACTGCTTTGTTCATAATCTAAGGGCACTTAGGGCCAGACTAATAACTCTAGTTTTTTGTCACTTCCAATTAAATCAGAGCCAGAGCTCAGTCCTAATGAAAAGGGTTCAACCAAGATATGAAAGGTTATCTAGGACGCTTCCCTCCAGAGACGATCTGGAAGAGATTCCTGTGAGGAAACGAACGGAAGGTTTTCTCTATCCGTAACAATATATTAATTTACAGTCCTTAAATGAGAATTTGTGGAAATATCTTCAATGCAAAAGGTTTTAAATAATCTATACATTTTGTTTGGCTACATAAGGATTAAGAATAATTGGAAGATCAAACGTGTACTGTCTCAGATAATAATTGTACGAATGGAAGACCCATACACCAAAATGAGCAAGTACAATTTGAATAATTGAGAAAATTGAAACAATTCGAGAAGATATAAAATGATGTGAATGCGACACGAGGGGCGGTAGGGGGTTAACGCGATACATGCTCGAAACCGTAGACAGAATCGGTCGAACCTGCGGTCCACGTTATTTTGACTTGCAAACGCGAGGTCCTGGTGGCACACCGAGCCCGAGTATCGTCCCAGCGCATAATTAAGCACAGAATTATACCTTTAACAATTTATTGCCGGCCGGGATGATGTTTGCCGGCAGGCTTTCTGGGTCAGAAACTCTCTAGGCGCCCGGTTGCGTTTTACTGCTACAATATTGCATCGTTATCAGAAACACGGGTTCACCGTGAGCAGTAGAACGCTCACGAGCGTGCCGATTGCACGTAACTTCGCTGCACGGTGCACTATGCACGGTGCACTATGCACGATGCACAGCGCTGCACGTTGCGCCCTGCACGAGAACCTATCTCGGAGCTCCAACCATTAAGATTGATCAAACGTACTCTGAAAATTTTAATGCTACATTCGGTGCGCGAGGGCCACTTCGCTGAATTATAAATAGTGCGCGGATGCTTATGCAAATTTGCAGCTTTGCCGCCTGAATCTCGGTCTCGTGGGAACATTTTCTTTGTCGATGATACCTTCGATGGTACTTTCGATATTACTTGTCGATATTACCTTTCGAGAAACACTTAAACATACGAAGAAACGTTGAATACACTTATCGCTGGACCGCGGATCTTTATACAAAATAAAAAATGTTTGCATCGATCGCAAGACGCATGAGCCAAATCGTAATTTCTTTCTTCTTTTAATTGTCTTATTAAGCTGAAATTGATACACCGATGTCCTTAAATCTTCTTAATTCGTCCACTGCTTTAAATCGTACATGTCCATTTTCGTCACAAATGCATAAAATCCGCAGTCTGCTAATCACATTGTTTGAACGTTGATTGAAAAGCATTGTTTGAAACACGACGACGCTAGTCGCAGAAATGGTTAATGAGAAAGGAACGAGGAATTAGGTTTCCAGCGATGCGTGGCTAACGGTGCAACGCCAAGCACGATTTCCGAAATTTAATTATTGCGGGTCTAGTAATTGAACAGCGTTTTCGTTGCATGCGAAGTGTACACGAAAATCGGACGGTGTATATCGTTTTCCACACGAAATATGCTGGAGATGAGCGTAATGCAAGCATAGGCGCGGACTTCAAAGGACGCCGCCGCCGAGCAAATCGCTTGTTTGCCGAAAACGATACGTGCATGCACATATAGGCTTGCCGACGAGGGTAGAATACCCATCATGCTGCACGGCAAACGTAATTTCGCTAATAAATGGTCAAATCACGGTATTAACCGCCACCGTACGCATGCGGAATGGGCGACAAAAGTTCGCAACACGATGCAAATGAATTCGTCGTCACCTTTTTGTCCCTCTTTCCAATAATTTATCCATCGATTTCAAACAACAAAGTAAGTTACGAAAATTGTTTAATTTCTGACAAACATGGGAGTGTAAACGATAAAACAACGTTTGCAACTATGGATTATTTAAAAGATTTTTAAAATGAAGAAAAATACTAATTTAATTTACACTCCCACTCATAAGTCTTAGGAGAGTGATCGTGTCTGTATTCAACTCTGTAAAAAAGTGAAATAATCGTTTAAATAATTCAGACAGTAAAATGATCAATTTTATCATTCTTATCGTGTAATTATTACTGAACATGCGAGGATATTTATATTATGCAGTTGATACAGTTAAGGGTTCGTAATCTATACGAAATACCAGAGTTCTACTAAAAACCAGAGATGTCCTAAGATGTATGAGCGGTATATACATATGGTATATACAATTTTGAAATGACGACTCGTAAAGACAGTATCCGATGCAACGGGGTCTAAAAGACTACTGCCGTCGAAGCTGAAATCGCGTTACCATCGTTCGTACACTGCGTGCGTGTTAACAAAGATAAAACATGGTATGAATATTTGAAAAAAATCTAGCCTGCTAATATTTTTACAGGCAAGGAAGAAATATACGTGACAAAGGAACAAATGGTAGTCGTATCTTTCCCCTTACCATTTCATGCTACCAATCAGACCTATTGTAGTCACCCACGAGTACGATGTTCCCTTCTGATGGACACTTTGTTTCCACACCACCCTATAAAATTATTTTCATCTCTGCTACGAAGTGGAACTGGTTCACAATAGACAGACCAATCAAAGGACCTCAGAATCATGTTTCGCTCTCTTCGTAGTAGTGATCCAAATCGAATTGACAAGCACACAGAGAACCAATAACTGACCAAGTTACATCTGTCAAATAATTCGATTAATTCGATTTTACTTCGGCATTACTTCATTCGCTAATGAACCGATGATACACATTTTAAGTAATACAAGATTATCTCTCTTCTTGCTCGCGCGCCTTTCGCTTGCAAAATAGCAACCGGATGATAATGGGACAGAGATAACCGGACTACCGGGCAAGTGTCGTCGGCGAGATAACATTCCTCGGGTTCAGGTAGCGGTTGCAAGTGGCGAGTTAACGTGTCAACCGGTAATGAAACGGTTACACCGCCGGCGAAACGATACCCGCAAAAATACCGTCTCCTACGCGTTTCTCGTAAACACTTGATCATTATTCTAGATTACCGGTCTGTATGGAATTTAATTGGATCCGAGGGTTTTTCCAAAAAAAAAGATCGATCTAGACCGCTGTCTCCCTCAAAAAGAAAACGTGCACCGCTGTCTCCCTATTTCTATGTTTACGAGACGTAATTAAAATCCATCGTTGCCAGGGGTGCGCGTTAAGTTTTTCGTGGGTGTCGAGCAAGTCTCCATATTCAGCGTTAATTAATGCGCCACGCACGCGCATAATTGTCAAGAGCTTATTCACGGCTTATTAGGGCAGCCCAATTAACGGACGAACCATCCACCGGTTGCTCGATAATTCGTCGTTTAATCGATGGGACTATTTCCTTTTTTTTACGTGGCGAGATCAAAGCCGGTGACATCAAAGCACACCTCGAAGAGCCTATCAATGTTGTTACGCGACGCGACGCGACGCTCTGACCTGTGAGATTTCGTGCAATTTTTTTCATTCCGCTGGGAATACCGCGAATGCCGATACGCTCTTCGCCAATTTCATTCTCGATGATTCCACAAAGGATGTATTTGACGCGGAGAACAATATCCGCGCTATTTCGTTACGACGCTTATGGCGAGGATACGCCAGCATATAATGACCAAATTTTGCAACGATAAATAAATAAGTAAAAGCAAAGCTAGCTGACGTTACGTACAAGTTTCACGTCGTTAGAAGAACAGAAGCAATTTTGCAAGAAAGGAATGTAAAAGCAACAGCCCGCAATCTAGTGGAGAATGACCTTCTCCTCTTCATTTCCAAAGGTGCTCTAATCATTGTCACAGAATTTCATACGAAAGCTCATCCCCACTTATGCGACGGACGATCGACAAACAATGCCGCGCGCTCGAGTTCTTACAAAAGAAATACTCCTTTGTTCCGAGAACAAACAGATGTAAATATTTTTCTACGGTCAAACGAGTTCTAAATTACCTTGACGAAAGAGAAAACAAGGAACAATTTACGAGGACGGAAGGAAGTTAATTGTTCCCTGTTTCCGCGTTGAATAAACCTCGAGATACTTCAGGCGACAAAGGAAGCGTTTTCAATGTCATAATCACCGAACACGATTTAAAACCTAGGCGAAAACCGGCGTGCAAAATGTCCCTGCAAAATGTTTCTGCGAAACGCTAATTGCAACAACAATGGGGGCGCGCTTTAAAACTTTCTCTTCAGTAGAGTATATACTCTCTCTTTCTCTCCCCCTCTTTCTGAAGCTCCTAATTAACGCGCGGCCGCTCGCGCAACCTTCTCATTCATAAAATCGTTCGCCATTCATGCGAAATCGGCGCCTCGGGTACCAGTCTCGCTGGAGTCTCGTCTCGTCTCGTCTCGTCACGGCGTTCGCGGATTTCTTCGACGTGGATGGACGTGATCGCGAATGAAACATTTACCGTTCAACCTTATTGCAACCTGTACGCGCTGGCGCACAGTGTGCCAAATGAGCGTTTTAGCTGGACAAAAGTCTAAATCGCCTATTTTTCTATATTTATCAATTGATATGTTTACAGTTGTATAAAATATGAATAATTATTAAATTTTTATAACAGTTAGTTGGTTTTTGTTAATTAAACAATATATTTTAAGTTATTTATAATTAAATGTAAATTACAGCAAAGTTAGTAATGGACCTATGTAGCACAGAATGATTTAACAAATAGTAGGTGTTATCAATGGAGACGTAATGTTTAATTATGGACAAACTGGATATAAATATAATTTACTTATTTGTTTTTTGGAGATTCAGACATATTCTAACGGGAAAAAATTATTCTTTGGTTTAGTATAAGGTTTCAATTTATGTATATCAAATCTGTTTTATATTATAGTTTATTATGTTAATAAAAATATAAATTATACAAAAAAAATAACAGAGATTGTTTAAATTAATCTAAAAATTTGTATTTTCTATTTAAACTTTTCATAATGTTTACAAATAATGTTTATAAAGTATTAAACGTTTTGATTCAACGTACCTGATTATCTAAGGAAGATTTTGTTATAACGTTTTCACGTATAAAGTGATAACGTAACAAATAAAGTACTATCAACGTTCACAGTAATAATAACAATAACAATAAAAACAATAACAACAATAAAAATAACAAAACTGAAAGATATAAGAAAAACGCAAGGGAGATGTAGACTGCACGCTGATCGCTTTGAGACTGAAGAAACGAATTTTCATAGGAAGAAAGTTCAGAGGAAAACTTGGAGATATCATCGTTGTTTATTCCTTAAATGTACAATGAACGAGACCAATCTATAGGTTTCGAGTATACTAAACAAACCGCTAAGTGGCAACGGCATCGGCTGCGTTCGGAACGCGTGCCCGAGCTGTGATTGTCACGAGCGTGAACGTCAAACGACGCAGCTTCGATGTAACAATTCGTATAGTTTTGCAACGTTTTGCAAGTCCATATACGTATCAAAATAAAGTAGAGAGTCTCTACTTTAATATATGTAAGAATCATCGCGTTTAGCGACGTTTAGTAGATACTACTTCGCTACCGAAGTGGAGTTACATTTGCGTTTCTGTGGAAAAATAAGTGTCATCTTTGACACTTTATTTACACAAACAGGGAAAAGTTATCGATAATTTGGAATTAATAAAGTTAAAATACATGTTTTGAGATGCTATATCCGTCGTATAAAGGAAATTTAGATACTCCTTAGTAAGTTTCTAGCTATTTCTAGCGCGCATGGAAATGTGGCTACTAATTTATAGGTTAACCGTCCGTTTTTAAGGTGAAGTTTACACGCTCTGTAAACATATAAGGAAACAATGGTAAGTTTTAATATTCAAGGGTTTTAATACAGGGTTATTTTAGAGTATATTGGCTCAGTTAGTTTTTGTTGATTTGAAAGTGACTTTTGTCCAGCTAAAATGATCATTTGACACACTGTGTGGCGTCGCGAATCTTTATATCGTTTCGTCGATCAGCCTATTTTAATCCATCTGTATATTTTGTACACGAGAACGTACACGAAAACGCATGTGTTAATTATTTTCAACGGTAATTCTCCCTGAACAATTTCCTCGAAGTCGTCACGCGGGGATGCCGTATTTAGAATTCGGGTGCGCAAACTTTCGCGACTGACAGAGCGAAATAAATCAGACGAGCCCGTAAAAGGACACGGGACGCTTCATTCAAATAAATTTTCCCGGGGAAGAGCGTCGCCTGGACGACGAAAAAAAAAAAGTCTGCGAACATTCGGGATTAAAAACCATGCGCGGACGCGTCGCGGCGGCGATGTAGAATTAAAAACATTTATCTTTAGCCGTCAATACGAGCCGGCGTCGAGACCTGTCGATACCCTGATGTTTTCTATTAACATTGTCAAAGTGCCTCTCGAGTATCACCTGTTTTTCATTCAACTATTTGCGAACCTCCCTTCGGAACGTCGAGTCGCTGGAAATTACACGGCGGAGGAGCGTGAAACACGGCCTCTTCCGTGTCCCAGGATGCGCCAAACCGAATTGAATAGGTCAACAATACGGTCCGGGTTGCCGAAGGGATGAAGGGATGCGATGGGACGAAGGGGTGGGCCACCCTCAGAAATTTCGGCGGGTCTTCTTTGTGACGGACACTCTCCCGCATTGTCCGTGTGTTCGCAGTTTGCGCGCGCGGTTCGAGCGACACGGCAGAAATAATCGCTGTCGATTCTGCTGCATCCCCTAGCTGCAGCTGCTTAATCCCAACCCCTTGGCGTCACAATGCCAAATCATCGCGAACCACATTCATTTCGGATTTCGTACATCGTCTCTTTTACGACCCATCGACCTTTTCTCATTTAAGATTGCTTTTATGTGAACGCTTCTCGTCGTTCACGAGGAATTCTAGTATGTCCGAACGTACTAATAACAGCGAGTACTATTACGACGTTAGCAGTTCCGTTTTTGTGTTAGAAGTTAATTCATCTTTCGTGGAATCTGGCTTATCCAACGAGGCACGACAATTTGTCACGTGCTGTGCCTTTATGTAGGCTCTCAGCCTTCCGAATCTCCTTCTTCTCGTGCCTAGGCCTTTTAAAATCTCATGCTCTCCGCGATAACAACGGATAAATCTCGGGGAAATCCCTTCGCGATTAATGATCCCCGCCGATAACCCAAACGGAGGTCAACGCCACGAGGATGTAGAAGGTCCTAGCATGAATCTTATCGGGTCTGGACACTCGGACCACTTTGCCACGAATTTGTTCTTAATTTACTGGCCTTCCAAAAAATGCTTATATAGCCTTTCAAGCTCGGTAAGATTATCAGCTAAGAGTGTTTGAATTGTTTGACGCGATAAAAGAGCACGAAAACTATTTTAATAAATATCTCGATTGAGGTGCACCCTGTTCTGTCTATTCGGTTATCTTCGAATTGCTATTTAAAGTACATCGAACGTGCAGAAAATTTTCCTCGGAGAGCGAAGTACGTCCTCCAGCGAGTCGATTTCTCTCGAGGATTACTTCGCGTGATTACTCGTTACTTTTCATCGCCTCGGCTCCGCAATTCCGCCGCGCCAGCATTTCCACGTCCACGAGAAAACAGGTAAGTCACGTTACGCGTTTATTGTGTTTTCAGAGAGCGCGGCGCCGGCACCGGAAACATTTTACTTTTGCACATTTTTCTTGTTAACGCGCAGATACACGCAACGAAGAAACGCCCGGAAAGTTGGAACAGCAATCAGTTATGTCTGTTTCGTTTCGGGGCCGCGCAAGCACTCCGCTGGGTACACGGGCTGCTGGTAGTAGCCTAACTTCTTCACTCGGTTACGCCAATTTTATTCCCGAACACTTTCGATCCCACCTGAATCGATCCCGGCGAATCAACCGTAAGCACTCCGATACCGCACTAACTCTGTTTCTCGTTCATGGCCAACGAGAGAGAGAGAGAGAGAAAGAGAGGTCGAGCCTAACTTTCCAGGGAGTAACGATCTTGCACAAGGGAAACGAAAGTTTTGCCCGCAACTCCGCAAGTTTCCCGTAAACATTGTGGCCTCTTTGAATATTTTAGTCTCTTAAATTGATTAATAAACAAACGCAAAAAAGAAAAAGTGGTTGCTTCGATCAACATCTACTTACTACGGAAATGAATGTAATAAATTTTCATTGAAAAATCTTTCTGTTGTTTCAAACGGAGTTAATTACGGAATTGAAAAACGTGAATAAACAGTTGGTTATTCGTATAAGTTCCAACATTTTCGATTTGATTGTTTTCTTAAAATTCGTTATAATTAATTTGTTCCATTTTTACATGTACAGTAACGATGCAGGAGGTACACTGTTAAGAAATTATTTTATAGAAAAAACGAAACGCGTGAAAATCAAGTTTGCAGCAGCCATGTTTTAGCGCCCCGAGGAAATTTCACGAAGATCTAGCAGGTGAACCGTGGACGTCAGTGGAATATGGTAATTACGTCGTCCAAAGAGCGGAACTAATTGAATTAAACGATGTAAAAAGTTCCCGGTCCCGAAATTAACATAAATTAGTCCACCCGTTTATCTTTTTGTCCTGTTCCGGCGGCGGCATCCAAATTGCCTGTTTTGTAATTATCGAACCATTCTCAGTTTGGTCGGGCGAGAAACACGCGACATTCGAACGCCGATTTACAAATATCATTATTGCGCGATTTCACGCGTGTACAAATCGATCGAATCTCTCTTTTCAATTGAAAAGCTCCGTTTTCCTGTATTTTCCATAGTAGATAAATACCAAACTGAAACACGATAAAACATTGCTTTTGCTGTGGTCGTTTTTTCCAGTAAATATAGAATTTAAAATTTACTTGGACACTTCATATATTCAAGGTCGCGTGGAGGTCGTAACGTTAATTAAAATTCACACTTTCGTGTTATAATACTTTTCATAAATTTTTCCTATCATATTTATGTGGGATACCTCGCGCATAAAAATCCCAGAAGATATCAATTTCGAAAAAAACGGCGTATAAATGGAAACGTTATCCAGAGAAACCAGTTTCCAACACGTTGCATCGCACCGTGTATTTTCGTAATGGAGGACGTTCCGAGCGAGTCGTTACGTGTAATAGAGGAAAAAAGCAGCCTGTTGAACAGAGGTGTAACATTACCGATTCAATTTTCTCTAAACAACAGGTTTCCAATGGCCGGCGACGGCTTCACACGCTTTCTCCGGTTCACGCTGGGGCTGAAAAGTTCGAACAGCTGTTCTCGGAGCAAAAGCTGGCGCGTCACGAAATTTCACTTGCGCAAGAGCAGCGCAGCGTAGCGGCACGACGTTTGCGATCGCGTACGAACGATCATAGTGTGCGGTTTGTGCGTGTGATTTATAACGTTTCCACTCGATGAATAGGGCCTTAATCAACTCTCCTGCCGCGATTAATTGTTATTCGGGACGGTAACACGCACGTCAGAAAGCGCGCCGATATGTAAACTCCGTTTCGAATCCACTATTCATCGAAACAAATTAATAAGGGGTTGCGCCGTTGCCCCTCCGAGATTCCAACGTGTAAACGCATCGATCTAATTCATCCTTGCCAATCCTGCCCGCTTGAAACCCGATCGAGTCATTCGTCTTCGTTCCGTAAATAAAATCGCTAATACATCTTTTATTTTGCTGCTCGACCCCGCGTCGACCGGTCGTATCGATCATGAAACTGCGAATTTTTATACGACCGTAAACGAAAATGTTTGATAGTAACTGAAACGTGCAATAGGGTTTAATAAGTTGTCTACAAAAGACCATTTTATTCCATTTTACTTTTAGTACAGTCTATTCGCAACGAAAAATCACGAGAATCGTTAGACAATTATAGAAGTTAGTAACGACAAGGAACGATCGATAGAAAAAGTAATGCAAAATGGAAATGCAGCATCGTATGGCGGAAAATTAAATTTTTGTTCGGTCGTAATAGGGCTGCCTTGAAATTTGAACTAGCACTCGTTCGGACGGTAATTACAGAAAATAATATAAAAGTAAACCATGGCCGTGCACGGGTGATTCTCGGTTCGACATCGTTCTTTTATTTCCACGCGTTTTTTGTTCGCCCGAGCCACGCATAGACCGCGCGTAATTAAAATTAATTCGTCCGCTCGTAAAAAAAACATTCAATTTATTTCCCGTAGCCATTCTTCCAATTACAACTGTAAATCGTCCGTGAAGTCAGTGTGATATCGCAAGAGATGTCTGTAAAACAAGAAATTTAGAATGTCCTTAAATTAAATCGAAAATACACAATTGGGTACTTCAAAGTACATGTACAGTCCGCGACAAAAAGATGGCACACCCGTAAATATTGCTATTTCTGAAAACTGTGATGAAATTTGATACATTTCTCTCCGTGTATGTACTTCGGTGGAGCTTTAAGGTTACTTACACCGACGGAGTTAAGCGGAGGTTACAGATTCTAGTCTAAATGTAAACAACCTGGGTCACCGACGCGACAAAATGATGGCACAGTCTTAAAATTCTTTCTCTGCAGTTAACGCTAGATCGACAAACTGTTTGTATCGTGTACTATTTTACCGTGCATTAAATATTGTGCGTGTTTCTTATTATCTTCTATCAAAATTACACTATGTGTAGTGGAAAATCTTTATCCGATGCTGAAATAAAAACGATTTTGACATTGCATAAAGAGAATTACTCGGTTTCAAAAATTCCACGTATTATACATCGAAGCAGAAAAGTGGTGTATAATTTATTAAACAATCCTAAAACATACGGTAAAAAAAAGAGTTCCGATCGATCGGAAGCGGTAAGCGATCGCGGAAAACGTGCAATTTTAAAAGAAGCTTCGAATTCTTCGGGAACCTCACGACAAATCGCTAAAGCAGCTGGCGTACATACAAATGTACACAATGTGCAAAGGATAATAAAAGAATGTCCGCACTTGGTTCGAATGAAATTGA
>CM052200.1:7797062-7813359 GCA_028455805.1 Lasioglossum figueresi
AGAAAACCACCTTTAACCGTTCAGCATAAATCGGAGCGTCTGAAATTCGCGCAAGAGCACATACATTGGAGGAAAAAATGGCGTCGTGTTATTTTTAGCGATGAGAAAAGGTTCGATCTAAATGGGCCGGATGGTTTCGCACACTATTTTCACGATCTGCGGAAAGAAGAAAGAATATTAAGCCGCAGACACATGGGTGGCGGAGGAGTAATGCTTTGGGCCGGAATTGGTTATCGAGGAGCGACCGAAGTAAAATTTATTAAGAAAACGATGAACAGCAAAATTTATATAGATTCGATAGACGAACAATTAACTAAATTCGGACAGACAATTTCCGGGGAAAATTTTACATTTCAGCTGGATAATGCAAGCGTGCATACCGCAAAATCCGTTAAGCGGTACTTTGAGCAAAACAAAATTAGTATCTTAAAGTGGCCAGAGAGGTCGCCAGATCTCAACATAATTGAAAATTGTTGGGCACAACTAGCAAGACACGTTTACGAACGCGGAAGACAATTCCAATGCCTTGCAGATTGAAAAACGTGCATAGAACAAAAATGGACAAAAATACGGCCAAAATATATTAAAAAACTCTTTAAGTCACTTCCGAAACGTATGTTGGCTATTCTGGAAAATAAAGGAGGCCACGCAAAGTATTAAACACAACGTTATATATTTTATGTACGTAAATTACGTTTTTTTTTATATGTGCCATCATTTTGTCGTACCGATTTTTGTTATTTTCTTGTTTCCATAAACAAACGGACATTTTCTTTAATTTTATTGTTTGTAATGTAATTTATTTTGTAATAAAAATGTATAAGTACCAAGAAATACTAGATTTATTATATCCAAATGATGAAAACATTGAATTTTCGTGGTGTGCCATCTTTCTGTCGCGGACTGTATGTAGTACAAGAAGAAACATTGATATTATTTGATATTATTGAATGATGTTCTTGTCGCGGAACGTGACATGATTTTCAACAATCCAATGAACGCATCACGATCTAATAAAGCAGGTTGAATAACTTAGGTGATGACCCCGACTAGTCATGGGAACTGAAAGGGAAACCGCAATTCCCGCGAGAATTTCAGCGAGCGCGGCGATGTAAGGGACTTAATAACAACAGAGGAGGCTTCTAACAATCCTAAAATGAAATTTTTCAGCCCGGCGAGCGTTTAAAGCCGAATAAACCCGTAATTAAAAGACCCGTTCTTATTGGCGTCAAACGAAATTGCGTCCTGGCGAAGATCGCATTTAAATGTTTTCGAGGCGACCGCGACCCCCTAATCTCATTCGTCGACAGTAAAAATTCGGCGTGAGGACTCGGCTTGACGTAATAAACGTGGAACGTACACGACAGCCAGAGACGTTTGATTAATTGTATGCAAATGCCTCGTGACGACACCTCGTGGAGGTTCCAGGCTTTGTCGGAAAAACACGTCAACGGGGTTCTTTGTAAAGGTCGGACGAACGGTTTCGAAAGAGGATTTCATCAGAGGTTCAATCGTACCTGAAGTTATTCTTCCGCGTTATATACTATGTATCGATAGCGTGTATCATTTTGTTGGATGCTCATGATTAGACTGCGGATTTTATGCATTCATGACAAAAATGGCCACGTACAATTTAAAGCAGTGGACATGCTAAAACTATTTGAGGACATCGATGTATTATAAATCGTATTATAAATAGTATTAATCGAAAGAGGAGTGCCAATTTTTATCTGGCTCCTGTGTCCTGCAATCGGTGCGAACATTTTATATTTTGCATAAACATCCGCAGTCTACTCATGGTTAGTGTACTGTAATGTTGCTTTTAACGTAACAATGTCGTCAAGGGATGAAATCAATTTTTATGTTACACCTGCTTTCCACAACCGATGCAAAACATTTTTATTTTGCATAAAGATCCGCAGTTTACTCATGATACTTTTCCGCATTGTGGTTAAGTTCTGTTGTTCGAACATGTACCTTAACACTAGATAGCCTAAGGAAGTCATTTTGACTGCTTTTCAATTTCAATTAGAAAAACAATTATGTATATAATGACACAGCTCCTTAGAATTTTGTGACTTTTTGTACAACATATAAATGCGTTTATTAATCATTGTAGTTGCCTCCCCCTCCTTCATTTCCGGTATATATATATATATATATATATATATATATATATATATATATATATGTGTGTGTTATACCTGTATTGTCCAAAAGCAGTCATTTTGACTACTTGGGAAATTTTAAATAATCAAATGACTTTTATTATTGAATCGAGTAAATTTCTTATATGGCCCGTTCGGCTCTGGATTGTAATAACAGTTTATATTTTTTTTATTACCGTCACACGATAACATACAAGTTCACGATAAATTGTCGATTCGAGCATATACTTGATAAGTTGCAGTTGTTCGATAACTAAAGTAGTACTTGTTATTCGAATCTTTATGCCAGGCCTGCCCACGCGTCTCGTTCCCCTTGAACGCGCTATGTGTGACTGCAAATAATATAAAAAACATTAAAAATTAATTTTAAACGAATTTCTTTACACATTAGTTATTCTTTCACGATGCAGTCATTTTGACTGCTTTGGGGCAATATAGGTATATACTAAGTTTCAGTCTTTCTAGTGTTAACTAGACTTTCTATTTGTCAATATCGTACCGCTTTGCCGAATAGGTGCAGTTGTGCAATACGGACCCCCAAGCGACGCGAAACGAGCGGTTGCGTTCGGACAAAGGGTTAAGTCGTTAGAATTACGGACGTCGCAGCCGCGACACGACACGGTACGTCGTTAATTTCGGAATAATCGTCGCGTATCGACGCGCGAACCGAGAGAGAACGGTCGCGCGCTCCAATTTAATATGGAAATCCTACTACGCCCTATCGAGAAAATCAATTACGTCTAATGAATACAACATGAAGGGTTAAAGGGTTCGGCAGGATTCCGCGCGCACTTTTCCCTCAAACGACCGTGCGCATCGCCGAGAAACTCGGGGACGAAATTTCGAAGCCGGCGAACACGATTTGTCAAGATATAATGGCCGCGACAGATTTCATCGAAGACGATTTTATTAAACCTCCCCGTGCCGTGAGCTACATACATGATGCGTACAATTCACCGAAATTAAGATTCAAACATCGCAATGCATATTACATTGTTCAGAGAACTGTTCAATCGATCGTCGCGTGGAACGAGAAAGAACTGTTCAGCAGACGTAATATGTTTGAATTACAGAAGAAAATTCTCCGTAGCGTTACGTTAACGTTTCCGCTTTTGCCAAGCCGTACTTTATTATACAACCTTTTGAAAATATTTCTGTTAGGCCAACGTGAAATATCAAACGGTGTTGCATACGCCTGGAACTGTTTCTACGACTTCTTTTTAGTGAACGTTGAACGAGAGAAGAGAGCCCGGGGTAAAAAATTAAAATTTTTACTAGCGGAGACTCGACAAAGATCAACATTCAGTCGACGCCATCGAAAGGTTACAATAACCCAGAATGGAAAGTGTAACGAACAGGAATCGCAATTCCGGATTTAATGAATATCTTTTGTCGGGATGTAAAAACCGTAATGTAATTATCGCGCATTGTCAGTCGGGACTGAAAGGAGCGCAGGAACTTTGACGCTATATTTTAACCAGGAACTAACGAGCTGGCTTGATTCGGGCTGCTCTCCTAGACTGCCGGTAGATGGTTGTTAAATCACTTTGCACGCTACGACTTATTCTATTATGGTCGCGTCTAATGAATACAACATGAAGGGCTTAAAGGGTTCGGGAAAAATCACTGCGCCCCCCCCCCCCCCCGGCTACCGCGGAAACTCGTATAAACGAATTCACGGTCGAGTGGCACCGAGCAAACTGCATTTTATAAAATCCCATTGATAATTGCGTTGGGATAAACTATCCTAATTTAGTTCTAAACAATCTGGCCGGTTAAAACTTTTTACGGTTTGCACCCTAATGGGCAACGTTTCGAGCTACAAGCATTTGGACGAGTCCCTTCAGGAACTGGTAAATCAGCATACCCTAAGAACCGTTTTAGAGAGAGAGTTGAACGACGCGAGTTCTATTTGTCGAACCGTGATTCACAGTCATCTTCATTTTATCGACACGATAAGAAGAAATTTGAAGGGGGATGTGTAAACAAGGTCTAGGTAAACAAGTTGAACGACCGATGGAAAATGGGAGAAACAGACTTACCTTCGCAGGATCAGACTTCTCGGGCTCCTCGTTGAAGGTCTGCGATCCTCTGGACATGGTGTTCCTACGGGGTGTGGTGGTGCCATCCTGAGAGGGGCGCACGAACTCGATTCTACCACCCTCGACGACGATGTTAGGGGCTGGTGGGAAATTCTCTGCGTTACCGACCGGGTCGCAGTAGCCCAACAACCCCGCCTTTTCGCCGTACAGAGGGTGAATTTGTCTGCAACAGTCGGTAAGCACGCGTTTTACTTAGGGGGTTGAAGCACAGGGTCGCAAGGAGGACGTAGTGTCAGTTTTTGCCACCGTTCGTAGTGGGGCTCTTTTATCGCAAAGCCACGATGTTATCGATTGCCACGAATTCTGCAGGAACGTGTTATCTATCGTTGATTCGATTCTGGATGTTCGATAGGGGACGAATTGTCAGGGATGATTTGTAGGCAATTTTATGATAAATATGGATCAAACTGCAGGTTTTAATCGATTTATTGAATGCGCAAGTTATCAAAATGCAGGATAATGTAATTAAAAAATATTTACGTTTATTTCAAGACACAGGAGCTAAACAAAAAAATTTTTCTTCTCATAATTATCTCGTTAAACTGAAACTAATGCACTCATGTCGTTAAATCTTTTTAATATGACACCTGCTTTAAATTGTGCGTACCGATTTTTATCATAAATGCATCAAATTCGCAGTCTAATTATTACATTTTATATCTAGTAGAAGGTATCTTTCAGTGAAACGATAAAAATCGTGATAAAAGTTCGAAATCAATTGAAGTAATTAAATACAGTCGTTATTCTTCGCCGGGAAGCAAATCGAAACGGAGTCACGATTAATTCGCATGGTAAAACTGTCGCGAGTGTTGTAGGATAATTTGTATGCTGCGCAGCACTCGAACGGATACAATCGAATTTATTACACGGCGACGGACAAAAACAGCTTTTGATCGGATAACGTAGTCACGGAATGCGTTACCCGGTAACGATATTACAACGTGATTTACGCTCTTTGCCGGTCTGCCGATAAATTATCTTTCACAGGAGTGTTTCGGCAAAACCGTTTAAATTCACTCCTTGATGAGTCATTGCGAGCATGTATCTTCTGCAATTGAAAGGTTTTGCCTGCCGCAAAATGACGAATGTACTTAGCATATGATAATTGGTCAATAATGCATCAAATTAAAGGTTCACTGTTTCACTGGCAGATAGGTAAAATTAATAAAATTTTAAATAATCGATCAAGCTTCCGAAGAAATAAATTAAACTGGCATGCGTTTAGGGATCGCAGAATAAAGCTGACCGAACGTATTGTGTTCGTAAAAAAAAATTGTGCATATAAAAGAAAGGTAGAACAAAGGCACGGAACGAATGAGTTTTAGTCAATTAATAAAAGTGCAGACGGAAATACAGGGTTGAGGATTTCCATTAAATTTCCAGTGAGAGCTTCTTGATGTGGTCACAACGGACTAAAAGCGGCGCTGACAGATGAAGCAAAAACGAACCCCGCGAAATTGGATTACCGCTAGTTAAATTTCCGCGACAGACGGCCATTAAGATTAAAAAAGGCGGTAAACGCAATTCAACCTTTTTTCCCCCGGCGCAGCGCGACGTTCCGTAACGTAGGCGCAGCCGAGCAAAAATGTTTCGTAACTGTGCACCCCCGTAACGACGTGAAACTTCGGGATTGTGATTAACACGTAATGCCCTTTTCACAGTCAGTTAGTATACTTCTCGAGGGAAACTTGTCCATTACCTTCACTTATTAAAACCGTACCGTAACTTTCTCGAGCTTGATTCCCCATTCACCAAAGTTTCATCCACTCTGTATTCATCTAATCCATAGTTTGTCAACCTTTTTCGGCTGCAACCACTCTCCCATTTCAAGGTTCATTCTGTCACCGAAGGGTAAACCGTGTCTACCATCAAAGTTTCTTAGTCCTTGAATCATATCGATCTGTAATCTGTGGTTTAAAATATTTCTGTGGATTCTCTTCTTTGATGCGGTCACTGCGGCATTTTTAATCAAGTAGAGTAGACGTTTCCAATTGTATTTTCGAACGGGGGCATACGAACTCCACCTTTTCAGTCGCGTAACAAATATCTCTTATGCAATCGCTTGATTGTCAAAGTGGAATTACCAAGAATTAATTATACACTTCAAGCCTGATTAACCTGGGATTCGAATAAGTGGAGCACATGCTTCATCGACAGGAGTGTGGCAATAAATCGTTAATTCCAAACAGAATTTCTTAATTCGATCAAAAAGTCATTCATTTCGATAACATTCGTCCCAAGAGATCGAGACTTTTCTTATAATTTCAACCAATGGATCGTGATTAACCCTGAACTTTCGACCCGAAAATTTCTGATCGACGGTTCGCACGGACACATTTCCTTGTTAATCAGGTTAAAAGCTTCGCTCCGGAGCGCATGACTCGCGTAAGGTAAACTGACATCAGCTAATACATTACATATGTCCGACACATGGGTCCAACATGCTGTTGGGCAACCGGAAACCTGACCAACTAACAGTCTAGACGCTGACGAAAACGATTAAACGATTTGCGGATAAAAATTCGCAGTCCAACACGAATCATCGAAAGATTATTTTCCTGCGAAATTGAAAGTCGATGCTGTACGAACAAGTAAACGCGTTCTAATAGAAGAATAACGAGTTTACTAACATTTTAGGAGAGCATAAATTTCACTCGCGGTCTATTTCTAGTCCGACGCGAGAGTGTATAAAGTATTTCTTACCATTTACACAGAATTACTATAAAAGTTCGAGTCGAGTTCGGTAAGGTATAAAATTTAATGCGACGAAATAAACTATACTGGTGCCGACGACGTATAAAGCTGCACAGAGATCCCGAGGGTTCCTATAAATTCTACGTTTATTATACAAACGCGAAGACCGTTTTATACCGGCGATTTTTACGATATACAAACACGTCGTACCGCCGCCATTCTTCTCATAGTGCAATTAAAATTTTATCGTATCGGCGAGAGACTTCGCAGGAAATAACACGGACGTATCATACAGATTGCCGCACACATTTAAGTTGGCGAATATTACTTCACATTGATTTTCATCCGGCGACGATAATAGAATTTTCAATTACCACCGATGCGTCGGTGACGTTTGAATTTATTCTCAACATTCATTCGATCGATAACTATAAACCGAACTAAATATATATAAATCTGTAAACTCTCAAAAGACTCGACAGTCACTGAATACCTAAGAAACTTTCCTATCCGGCATTTTAACGTTCTCGATGCGCGGACAAAACTCGTTTCGGGAAAACCAAAAAAAGAAAAAAAGAAATTAAATTCCGCGGGCAGCACGCGCACGGGAGACAAAAGCTAATTTGTACTTTTTTACGCTCATTAGCATACTTTAATTAGATGTCGAAGAGTAGGCGGTGCTCGAATTACGGTTCGCTTTGCGTTTCCGGCTCGTGATTTTCGTGTTCTCAACGGACCACTTTTTATTTTTCTCTCCTGCGTTGCGGCACACGTCGGACAAAGTGAAATGTAGAGGAGAGAGAGAGAGAAAAAATTGTGTGCGGGTGCTCGATAGCAAGTGGTTTTTATCTGACGCGGCGCGGGGGTGTGGGCGGATGAATCTGGCCTCCGCGAGTTCGCACACACATGGGGTTCAGCTCTCGGTTCGGTACGGTTCGTCGCCGGCCAAGGGGCTCGAAATACCACGTGTCGATGAGGAAATAAAATAGGAGTTTCAGTGTGCACGGGAAAAATGGTTATTGTGTTGCCACAGGCTTATCGAACGTCAAGACTCCGTCGAGGGGTGAATCTCATCGGGGTTGAAGGTACGAGCTCTGGTAAAAATAGAAGTTCCTGGATGACCACGGGAAGCACGGTGTATTAGCGACTTCAACGCAAACACCGCGCCGGGGGAATTGTTTCAGAATAGAATGGTCCGCGTCACAATTCAGAAACAACTATATCGCAGCAACGCGTGTTATGCAAACAACAGTGTATAAGAAGAATACTCGACAATAGTATAGAAAGGAAACGTGAATTCGCTTGGCATTCGCAGTCCGATAATAATATAATATATTAAAGTTTGATTAGGGAGTGAAAAAGTAGCCAATGAAGCCGTTAAATTCTGGCTGATTTCAACGATTTCAGAGCACGAAATCCTCGGGTATTCGGTTCTTTCTCCGATGATTTCAATTAGTACGTATTATCGAGATTCTACCGTATCCCTGAGATATAGGTCGAAGCCCTTCAGAGGATGAAAAGCCTAGCCCGTGAGGAGAGAGACGAAGTCCTTCGATACCTACCCGCACAAGTTTTCCAATTAACCCGAGTTTATTACGCGGGAAATTGAGGTCGAGGTTCTTTCCCATTGGCTCGTAAAGGTGAGAAAGGGTTACACGCCCGAATAGACTTACCTGGGTGATGGTATGGGGCGAGGCTTATCAAGCGCCAGATCCGAGCTCAGAGGCGAATCGGGTCCGCGGACGCTGGAAGCCCTGCAACAAACAGAATTATAGTTAGCTCTTTCACTAATAGGAAGCCAGCGAAACACACGTAAAAATCATGCGAAACAGGCAGTGACGCCACAGGAAGATTAATAATCCGCGCAACATCAAAGTATCGACTATCAATTGTAAATAATTTCGGTTTATCGAATCACTGCGGCACCGTAGTATTATTGGACCGTTTATTTTGAAAGTGGTGCAAGTCCATTTAAAAAAAAAAAGACTCTCTATTTATACTAAATTAATCACAAATTATGCGAGGTCTCATTTTTTTAAAAAATGGACTTGCACCACTTTCAAAATAAACGGTCCATATACAGTCAGGGACAAAATTAAGTGGACAGTTAGTGGAAATAGGTAAAAATGAAGTTTAGTCGAATTGTTCACTTATTTTTGTCCCTGACTGTATAAGCGATAGATAAAGCGGAGTGGAACACCAGTAATTTTCCAACACGGTCCAAAGCCTTAAACGTAAAATGAGATTATTTTAATTTTTAAAATCCCCCAAGGAACTTAACGAAATCTACAGTATATACATATGAGATGAAATCTAAACACTGTTATAGTCGTCGCTAATGACTAGACTGCGGATCTCTATGCAAAATAAGAATTGTCTGCATCGATCGCAAGAAATGGATACTAAATTCAATGTTATTTCTTTCCTTAATGATTCGAATAGAGGAGAAATATTGAATATTTCCAGTTTCTAGAATTTTTCAACAATTTTGAATTTCATCTACTCGATCTTGCTATAAATGCATAAAGATCTGCAGTCTAATAATTACGCACTGAAAATAAAACCTGCTCCGCCGGGCGTAAATTGCACGGTGTCTGTTTGAAATTATTGGAAAATGAATATCTTCGGTAGACAGATCAAACGATTATTCACAGAATATGCGTTTCACGAGGATATTCACCTTTCCTGCACGTACAATATACCGACATCTCTTTACCGGCTTCACGTATCCGTACATAGTGTACATACGTATGTGTACAACCATGTCGAAACGTTTCCAGTATCTTTCTTGAACTTCTTTATTGCAATCTGCAGGTAATGCATCCTGTTTGCGCAAGATTCGTAAACTGCACGCCGCTCTCAAGGAACAATCGGCGAGTAATCGTGATCGCGTATCAAAGTTAATGCGAAATGGTCATTTTCGCGCGGATACGCCTCCTCGGCTGTGCCTATTTTCGTCGAACTTCTGTCGCGTACATATCGAACGGATGAAGTCGAGAATACCACGGTTACGCAAAACCCGATTCAACTCGCGTTTCTCCCGCATTACGACGCAATATTTATATTTCGTTCGTGTGACGACTTGATAGCGAGAGTATGCTTTCGTGCAGATAAACCGTAACTCAACTTCTGGCGACCGGCAACCTGACATAAATTAATAAGCTCCGCCAATAAACGGAACTTATACGGACGCGTTACGAGCAATATGAAAATTAACATCCTCCGTTTTACATTGACTTTCTTAATATCTTAAAGTGCGGCGCAATTACGGTTGCGGCGAGTGTTGGATAATCGCGATGTAAAGTGCTTAGTTCGTTCGTTGCTTTGAAATGACGTGAGTTTATTGGTCGAGTCCACAGTGGTCCGGGCGGCCGATCTAACAGTTCGTTTGTGAACAAAAAATGATTGTCTCTTATCGGTATTAAATGCATCTACTTTCTAAATGCTTAGAATTGTATTAAAATGTGATATGAAATTTAATAAAAATTATAATCAGACAAATTTTCTTTTGTGAACCCTTCCGAAGAACCTATTTAATATTTCTAAAAAAAAATTTTTTAAATGAAGAGGCATTCTTAGCATTCTTAGCATTCGTCTAAAAGTCGTTTGAATAATGCTCCAAGTCCCAGGGTGTTTGGATTCTTGGGTTTTCGTTTATTCGAGTCTTTTTTAGCGAAGTCACTGTATCCAAAATTCTTCTGAACGGTGTTCTAAGGTCTTTGGTATTTCTTCGAGTCTTACAACTTGAATACTCTGACAAATATCGATTCAGACAATTTCGCGTTTCTAATAATTCTACCGATTCACCATGATAAATCATTTCGCGACGAAAAAGCTGTTTGTTCTATCAACGCGCCTATCCACTTTGCGCAAGAACTTTCTAATACCATGATTAATGTGCGGCTTGATCTAGCCCGGACACTGGCTAGGGAGTTTAATCTGATTGACCGATTCCCCGAGCCACTGTTCAGTTAATCCACCTAAAACTGTGCTCAACGCTATGAGAAATTACGCCGGCGATCGGTCTTGTGTTTTGCAAAACGACTCTCTTAATCCAGGGACCTCGATTAATCACTGTTTCAACATTACGACGATGGCGCCAGCTAGAAAATGTCTTGGTTAACGAAGAATGCTTCGTTTCTTTCCTTTCCTTCGCGGAATGATCCGTATACGATGTTGTAGCAAGGTTTGAGCGTGTAAAAGGGAGAAAACAACTTGAAACCTTAAAGGGTTGAATACCGACGCGTCTGTACATGAAAGTGACACATCTGTAATAGTTCTCGCGTTGGCTCGTGTTTTCCGGTCGTTATCGAAAAAAAGATCATTCGGACAAGTGCAGCCGGTCAAGCGCAAACTGGAATTTGTTTCTGAGTTTCGAGAGGCCGGGACACTTGTTCCCGTGATTAATGCCCGATGGAAAGTAAATATATTTCACCGATAACGACCGGAGGGGGATAGCCGAAGTGGATTTCCAGTCAGGAAACGTGTAATTACGGGGCCGCGGCTAATTAATAATAATCATCCGCGGATCGGTGTCCGTGATAAAGCCTATATATTATCGCGGGGCTCTCTCCAACCGAAGCAGTCGCTTGTAATTACGTCTGCGCACAGAAGTGGCGATCCAGCCCGCGCGCTGCATTCACGCGTATTTATCTCAATTAAAATGCCGGCTCGGTCTGGAAACGTCTACGATTGCTTGTACGCCGCTAGATCCGACATTAATCAATTAAGAAGAGCCAGGAGAGGATGTTTGTAATTAGATCCCCGAGCACCGGCACCACTTGTCCGATCGATTTCGACAACGCCAAAGAGAGAACCCCGATCCTTTCGGTGATACATTATAACCGCGTCAACCGTATCGATCTTCCCGTTTTTCACTGATTAATCACGTCCCGGCTAAGAGGATCGACTAACAAATACCAGGCTTCTCGATAGGTTCCAAGAGAATTCGTCGCAGGTGAACCCGTCTGTACGTCGACGGCGGTCGTCGAACCAATCTCCCTGTGCTCATAATCGACATCAATCGGATTTGCTGCGATCAATAATCACGTGTGCATTGATCGCAAGATTCTCGAGAGGGATTACACGGAAATCTGTACTTCCGTGGCTATATAGTTGGTAGCATAACTGATCACACACACACACTCTAAGTCGGAATAACTTTTTTATGAATGGACCAAACGACTCCGTGCGTGCGATCAGTAGATATAGCAGATTTTATGCAATCATGACAAAGATCGGTAGGCGAAACTGAAAACAGTAAAAACATTTTAAAAATGTAAAGATACGGAGACGTTATCTTCAACCAATTGAAATTATTTACACAAGAAATAAATCATTATTCGGATTCGTTTCCATGCAGAACGTGTATAAACATTTTATTTTGCATAAATATCCGCTGTCCAGTGATCAGTTACGCTCCTAACTACGTCGAACGAACGATCATTCAAATTAACAGTTTCTTAACTTTTATCGGAGGCAAAATACTTCTGGCGCCAAAGCAAGCTAACAATCGCGAATCTTTTCTTTTCTTCTCGCGGACTATTTTCAGGAAAGGATTGAATATGTTTGCACGATAGCGTACAGAAAGTGGACCCGCAGTTCCAGTATTGGCAGCGAAAATTGGAGAAACACAAGCTCCGGAAGTTTTATTCTGTCGAGAACATCATTATTTCCACAATACTGTTCTCGCCGCCGCGCCGGGCAGCGAAAACTTTCGTACTGATTTTATTTTCCGCTGGGGGTTGGGTACGCGGAGTTGGCAAGCAGAAAAAAGAAATAGATCGATAGCCGGCGTGCCAGCCGGTGAATGAAAGACATGAATTTTCATGGTACGCATTTCGCGGAGCTTCCAATTAATTTAACAATTTCAGCAAGATGCATGCGATGCACAATATTCTCATTGCAACAGAAACCTGGAATTACTTTTTGAATATTTTTTTAGGTATGCGAACGCGTTTTATAAACAGAGCAGCTTTGTAAATTAGATATGGAGTGTAAAGATAACATTAATTACTGGAAATATTTCTTATGCGAACGATCATACAATTACAAGGTTTCTTAAAATTGAAATCAGCCAGTTAAAAGGTTAATGTTATTAATACCGCAAAATACCGCAATTTTATGTTGTCTCTAGAGATGTTTAAAAAACAAACGCGTTTTATGGAGATTTTCGGCGAACATATCCCAGATAATAACACGTTTTAATTTGAAGCCAGCCTGCGTATCGATCGCTGGTACTTTTGAAGTAGAAGACAACCGCCCCGAGGTGTTTGTATTTCGCACAGGCAGATGTTACTTTCGCACACTGTGTACAGAGCACGCATCGAATTCGTGTACAAAGTAAATAAACTATCGAATCCCGAAGAACCAGACAGAAGTTCCAGTCACGCGTACTTATCGATCCCGCCATATCGCGTTTCCTGGTCGAAATAACCGTTTATGCTTATACCATAAACCGTGATACATACATACAACTACGGCAAGGTAAATATATTTGTTCGCCAATGTACACTTTGCTACCAGCGAATTGCATGTAAGAGCATTATTGGAAGTTCGTGTCGTTGTGAGAAAACCTGCTTCTATAGAATTTATTCGGATCAAGTTGAATCGGTCGAAGAATATACAAAAACTATATTTTATAATTTCACTCGTTGTCGTTCCTGTTGTTCCTGTTCGTTTTCCTGTTCGATTTCCCTTTGCATTAAGTTTTCAGAAAACGAAGAGATGAAATACCGTACCGATTATGTTATGCTGCTCGGTGAAATGAGAATGAGGCTTCCGAAGTCTTTAATTGCAGCTGCACGTGAAGTAACAATTTGCATATAGGAATGCTAGTGAGCAATTGATTGCGGACGAAGCAACCGAGAGGAAAAATCCTCTAGAAAAAATGGGGAGAGCAGACAGATCTCGTCCATCCTTTTACAGGAGCAACTGACAGACCGCCTCGAGCATTTTCATCAGGCGTACCCTTCAGCCTCTTTCAATACCCCAGCTACGATCAAATGTGAATGTTAAAGTTGTTTTAATTAAAATCGACAGGAAGCTCGGAACGTTCCCGGCGCACGCTTCGCTAAGTTCCAGCATTTCCTATTTATTAAGCTACTGTTTTCCACTGGACGAATAAACGTAAGTAATTCATACCTTCCAGTTCGGATGGTTTGAAAGACAACAAACATTATTCGCGTATATATTTATTGAACCATCAATTTACCTCGAACGTCCGACTTGTCGTTGAGTTATACTACTGATTTTCCCAAAAAACTTACGCCTGCGTAATTGAGTTACACTACTGATTCGGAATTTCAAAAATAGCGAAAATTCGAGAAAGAAAAAATTTTCGGGCGTCTGACTTGTCGTTGACCCGTACTACTGAATTTCCGTCCCTCTTTCTTCGGTAACATATTCGCCTACCGCAAAGGCCAATTTTCGGAATTTTCCAAAAATTTCAGGACCAGGAGAATATAATAGCAAAGAAGGTGGCGCGAAAACTGGATTCAAAGTTTTCGAATACGTCAATCTACTTCTATTATCGAACGTTCACGTACAGAGAGCGGGGAAAAAGGAATAATACTAAAAGAGAAATAACACTAAACGCGTATCGAGGCGAGATGAGAAGAATATATGGTCTGAGGTTCTCGAAGATCTGGTTTCAACGTTTCTCGTTCTTCGGCGTAGAGTGCGTAAGAAATCGAGTTGTTTTAAAGCCCATATGGTAATTGGTCTACTCGTATAGCTCGTCCGTGGTAGCATGCATTGCGAGGAAGACGTATAGCGAAGAAGAAGTGAGCGGCTCCCTCGGCGAACGAGAATGGTAACCGGAGGGCGTTTTAATGTGCTGCGTTTTATCGCGCGATCCATTCGCCGCGCCGCGCCGCGCCGTCTCGCAAAGCGTTTTCCCCTGCACCTATTGCACCGAGCCGCATCTCCGAGAAAACCTAGACGACGTTCAGTCTCGCACAAAACGTGTGCATTAGCGGCAAGAAACAGCGCGGCTGGCTGCGTCTCGCGCGGTAGAGCTCTCTATTCGGCTCTACTCTGCTGCGCTCTGCTTGGCGTCGCCCTTTGTGACTGCACAACCTCCTCTCAGAGTCTTTCGATCTCGATTTAATAAGCCCATTGCCGGAAAGAACGCAGTCCGCGAAGTTTGTCAACTCTACGCCTTTGAGGGAACCCCGTATTTTCCGGCGGAGTGCTCCGCTTGTGGAAAACGCTGACGCAACTTGTATTATGCGAGAATGTAGTGCACACGTTCATCAATGAACCTGACAGCAGGAACATTGATATCTGGTATTTTTGCGGTGAGCAAGTTCGTGTTTCATTCCATTCCATTTTCCGTTCAATTTGAACAGAGATCGGATATCACAGGTCGCGGCCGCGTTTTTAACCACAGTTTATTTATTCACGCGGAACTAAGAACAGAAACAGGATGTATATTGTTCGCGTCTTGTTCACGTAATATCCCGATACGTTGCGTCACGATCGACAACGCGGGAATTACGGAAACGGTGAAACGTATCAAAAGCTACGTGAAACGTATCCAGCAGAGGGTGAAACCCCGCCAGTTTGTTTCCCTTGGCAAGTTGCGTGTCAGTTGTTGCCTAGGTCGACACGATTCTCGTGTTTCTGTCAATGAACGCTGTTTGTCTTGCTGAAATATCCATCGCTGGGGAATCGAACGATTTTCTGCGGAATATGCTGTCAAACACGGTCTTGCGAAGAAGGATGTTGTTAAAGTTGGTATATAGGATTTAGCTAAAAGGGAAAAGGGAAATAAGTTTCCTCTGCACCGCCATCCCTTACGCCTGGGACCTTCTACCTTTCTACCGCCAATGGAACGGACCGTCTTGTCGGTATACAGGGATCACGTTTCCCTACCCCAAAAGTCAGTCGAACCGAAGCGCTTGAACGAGAAACTTCATCTGTATTTTCTTTCCTCGAATAAACTCTCTATACCGGTTTTCCGTATTTTCTGTACTACGAATCCTTAGCGTTATTTTATTTCATAACCTTGTAGAATATCTTAACAGGTGTTCAAAACTACTGACCAAATTTTTAGCCGAGACACCGTTCAGGCACACGTTATGATAAAAATTGTATGGAGTCTAAATTACACTATCCAACAAATTTACCTTATAGAGTTTTTTGCGCTGATTCCGAATCTGATCTTAATTTTTCTCATACGCGTACAGTTTTTGAGAAACATGGCCTTGAAAAAAAACCACCTTTTTCAACTTTAAACAAATATTGTGATGTTATTATAAAAGATATTGAATTGTTCTTTGCAGCAAAAGATTCTGTAGACTTTCCCGAGTAGAATGATATGCAATATTA
>CM052200.1:7813459-7996445 GCA_028455805.1 Lasioglossum figueresi
TATCATTCTACTCGGGAAAGTCTACAGAATCTTTTGCTGCAAAGAACAATTCAATATCTTTTATAATAACATCACAATATTTGTTTAAAGTTGAAAAATGTGGTTTTTTTAAGGCCATGTTTCTCAAAAACTGTAAGTGTAGGAGAAAAATTAAGGCCAGATTCGGAATCAGCGCAAAAAACTCTATAAGGTACACCTAACAGTTATAGCGAAACAAATTTGGTGTTGGACAGTGTTGTTACTCGGTAGTTCCAGTGTTAATACGAATGAATCAGCAAAGATCTGAAAAACACAACGAGAGAAGAAGTATTTTACATCGAATGAGAAATGGCGAAGTATTAAGAAGTCTGGTTATGAGCGTATTCGGGAACTCTGAGTCAGAAGTAATTTCTGTTGAAGCAAAGCAGAAGACCGTGTGCCGTCTACGCGAGCGTATTAATCTGCTCCGTCTTTAGCTGATCAAACAACGATTCTTAATCCGGAAGGAATCTCGACTTCCGAGCTTGGTTTTCCTTCTCACGAGAGGAGTGGTCCGCTTTTACGTACATCAGAGGCTCAGAGACTGGAACGAAGGTACTTCTGATGTGCAAGAGGGTCGGAGGACCACACATCGTTGCACGGTACACAGGCTCGTCGGTCGTTTTATTTGAGTTTTTTCGAGGAAATAGAATGAACACGTGCCCCGAAACCAACTCCTGCTTCTTCGTTAAATATTTACGCTCCATTAAGCTTGTCGCTAGACCCAGCAGCTTTACGACGCAACCCGCCAAGTCAATCGAATATTTCATACAATATATCCCGTTTTTCAGAAGCAAACTTATGGGCATTATGAGCTCCAGCGAATTATTCGAAGCCGAATCGTTTTTACGCACTCGAGTTTTATAGCCTGGTTTACATATGTTCGTCGCTCATTTTACACGATCGTTTAATATTTATGGGTCAATTAAAAGCAATCCGACGCAGCTGCTCGCGAGCGCTTTCGATGGTATCTGTTTGAAGTTTTCTTGGATTTTGCGAATGATTTTGCGTATTTAGAGTCTATTTACTATTAAAATTTTTATCAGAGAATATACGTCCAGAATGTTGGCATAAGAGCAAAACAAACAATTTCAGCCGAGATAAAAAGGTAGTCCTACCGAGTTTGAACAGGGAGATAAAATGGTTTATCGGGCAGAATTCGCGATAAAAAGGAACCAACAGCGACGTCACGAAACACGGTGCAATCCAAGGAAGTGGCGAAACGAAAATCTCATTCGGGCCTCCGCGAAACCTAATTTGTCGGGCGCTGTGGCACCGTGGTCCAGTCGTAAAAAATGCAACGGGAACGTCTGGTCGACCAAAAACCAAGCCGAAGCAGAGGAAGAACGGCCACCAAGAAGGCGAGTTATTTCGCACTCAAGATCCTCCTGGTTGTAACTTAAACCGCGGTGGCTGCGGCTCGTTGTCGAGACTCGCGAAAAATAAAAATATCTCCCGGAGAAAATGCTTGCCAGATGCGAGAGTCATTTTGTAATGACCTGAAGAATTTTATATATTTTCAGCTATCTTGCAGTCTTTATTAGCAAACCGTATCTCGTTTTATGTTTTCTCCATCTAAACGTTTGCGGAGACTTTTCAGAATCCTCAAATCGACCTGCACGTTTTGGAATGGGAAAATGTAAAATTACAAATTTTAACGATGCTTTTGAAACGTCGTTAACACTTATACGTGCCCCTCCTGGCTTTCAATTGAACTTTTTAAGGATTCTATCACTTCGAATAGGAATTAAAACCTTGCCAAGTAAAATGGTATACTATCAAATCGTTCAGTACATTCCAAGATCCAGGGTGAATTATGGTTGCAGGTGGGCAAATACAGTTCCACGTGAATAAATCGAGCGGCGCGGTAACATCATCCGATTCGGAGTTCTTCCACGTTCCTGCAACAACGAGGAAGTCGGTAATAAGATATCTCTCGATCCTAAATTCGCGTAATATCAAAGGTCAGCCGTGAATGCTCGTGTCAGCTGTTCAGGAAAGGAAAAATCCGTAACGATTTAATTCCGCGGGACCTCGATTCCGGTACTCTGTCGGTTCAACGAAGGAATCGGCCGGTAACACGAGAGAACGCGATTTAATTAACAAAGGAGAAAAGATAAAGCGCGTTTCCCTGTTCGTTTTGCATTGCATAATCTGTGACGCCGCAGCCGGTAACGGTACACCCCCGATGCATATTTCTCGAATGCAGCCGGTGTCAGATGCTGGTGCATTAGCAGCTTCGGATCCCGTCCCGGTGATGTAACACAATATCCTTCTGAAAGAACCACAGCTTCCACTTGCGTCGCCGTCGCGAGCTTTCCGCTAACGAGACTGCCGGTTCTCATTGTTGACAGAACGATGACGGAAGCTTAGCTGCGTGGAATTATCTTGTCGCAAAGAATTACCAGAGTTTGCAACTCAAAAATCGGAAAAAATGTGTCAGATTTTTTTTAACCCGTTGCCCTACGATTTATTTTACGGTTTCAGTGATCAGAACTTTTTTGTAGATCGTAATTTCCTAAAAAAAATGAGAAAACTGATATAAATTGTATGCCTGTACGTTCTCAAGATAGAATTTTAAATTATTCACATACATTTTTATAAGAATCTGTTCAGAATCTTCATCTCGAGTCAGGCACGATATTGTAGGGCAAGGGGTTAAGAATGTATAGGCCCTATTAAATAGGGAAAATAATGCAAAACCTGGAGTTTCACGGTTAGATTCTTTATCCTCTTGAACTTATTCCAACTTTACATGTACTCACAACGCGTTGTCTCAAAAGGCAGACGCAAGGAGCCAATCAAACTCGTCCCTCACCTGAAACAGAAAGACAAGAACACCGTTAACATCTTCGGAATAAATAAATCAATATTTAGTATGCCAAACATAATAGAAAACTAGAAAAATAGAAGCGAAAACCCACGGAAAACCTGTCGCGATCTCAGCTACCAGAGCGATAGTGCTTTACCGTTTCGCAGTTTCACGCGGGCCCGACTTTCCATCGGGTGCAACGAGAAAATAAAATTGCAGGTGTTCAACGACTTCGTAAATCCCTTCGGGATCCGTTGTCACGAAGTTTCCATCCTGGTAGCTTTCTCCGAAAAAAGAGGAGAAGAAAAAGGTAGAAAAAGAAAAGAATGTGCAAGAAGTAAACGTTTCTCCAAGAGCGAATGTAATCGGGAAGAGAAGATGGTAGCATTCTGCGAACTATAATATTCGCGTTCGTCATCCGGCTGCCATCTTCGCCGGGCGACTAAAAGTCTCGAGAGGATGCAGCAATATTTCCTCGCTATCTCGCGGTGTCATGTTTGTTACACTTCCGCTAATAGCGGTTCGCAGTGCTATGAATTGAACCTTTGATATTCAAAGCTGTACGCGTCTAAGTGCAATCCAAAGAGATTGTACCAACAACGAATGCATAATTATCGTGTAACAATGTACAAAGCAATAATAAACAGGGTGTCGAAGGACTTGAAAAGACGTGAAAATTTAGTTTGTCGCGCGTTCTCCTGTTAGAAAAATAAAAGTCACAAGGTCTCGGATCAATTGTTCTACAAATGGCAGAGTGTTAATGATAGTCGCGGTAGATTGACGATTTGTAATACCGCGCATCTTCGGTAAACCGCTAAAAGTCTCGGGAAGAGGCAGCAATATTTCCTCGCTATCTGGCGGTGCCATTTTCGTTCAGCTTGTACCAATAGCGGCGGTGGTTTACAGCCGAGGCGGTGGTAGCACCGTTACACGGTGCCACGGTGAAAATGAAACACAACCCCGATGAACATAAAATGTCCAGCCCGGCCGGATTAATATTATCTGCTCTCGCGATAGAGAGAGAGAGAGAGAGAGAGAGAGAGAGAGAGAGAGGTGGCAGGGCGGGGGTGGAGAACGCCTCGAGCTCGTGTAGCTGTCGCCAGCCTTTAATGATAATGCCAGCGACGTGTCTCCGCCGCCGCGTTCTACGCAAATATTACACTTTATTGCTATCTGGTAGCCGTGCCCTGTTTTACGGCCTCGTTCGCCCTCCGCGGGACAAGTTACTATTAATTCGGCCGTGAAACCGGCCAATAAAATCGTCTAATTCGCGCGCACGAATCAAAGTTGCGCGCCGAAAGCCCTCCACGGAACTGTCGCGAAGTTCAACCGGTGACGTGATTGAGAAATTGAAGAGATTTTCCCCGCGTCCTCCAGTCTTAATGACTTGTTCTCTGAACTAGATCCTCTTTTCGTTGCCGCGCGCGAGAGCAATGTTTACGTAGCCTATGGCCAGGCCAGTTTTTTAACTTTTTCAAACTGAATCTCAAACTAATCGAGTTTTATCGTCAAGATGTTGGAATACAGAGCGTATACAGAGATTTTCGAAAAAATTGCGTTGTATCCGACCAGCACCAGTCGACCTAAATGTATCGACGTGTAGCATACTTTGCTTCTCGAACCCCGGCAAGCTAACCAACCGTAACTCCAGTAAACACGACAACCGAACTACCAATAGAAAAAAGACGACACTCCCCGCACAATGGAGCGGACAGAAAAAATAATTGCAATCTCAACGATCGCACGAACTACAGACGAATACGAGCTCGTTCGGAAACCGAGCTTAACGAGACCGCAACCGCGCGAGAAGCACCTTATTAAAGTAACACTTCTCGAACGAGCATAAAATCCGGACGAACCGTCGTAAATCTGCTCCGATAACGTGCCAGTGGTATGAGGTGCGACCAAGGCCGCAGGAAAACGATGGAAGAGAACGAGTCAAAGTGGGCTTCTCCATCGCTAACGAGCCTAAAAGAGATAGCGAGCTTACGAGGAACCATCGGCCCTCCGGTCGAAATAGTTCCTGTTGCCAACAACCCTCGTGAATTATTCGGTGCAGTTTAACACGAAATGGATGTTTCACTTTCGGCCACATAAATGTAAATATAGTGCGCGTATAAGGTGACCCGAAAACATTCGGTATTCAAGAATTATTGAAATACTGGTACTACCGATGTTTTTCATTTTGCGATTTCCCATTTTCGCAGATCACCTTTCTAGAATCGAATTCGCCGATTGGAAGATTTAATATTTGAAGAATGCACCGGTTTTGAACGGAAATTGAACCTCTCGCTACACGCGACCCCGGCGTTGTCGGCGGCGGCGGCGGTCTGGAATGGGAGTTCTCATGAAAGTTTCCTGACATGGATGGGGTCAACGGTACTTCCACTCTCTGTCCATGCGATGCGGCTTGGCGCATCGGTGCAACAAGACGCAGTCTAGGAAGCGCAGCGCGAACAACGCGACGGCTCTGTTTACGCGGCGGTACGGCGGCTTTCTGCTCCCCGTTCCTTTTTACCCTTTATCCCTTTTTTCCTTTTTTCCCCCGTTTTTCCCACCCTCGCGTCCGCTCACTTCCGCTCGCAAATCCTCGGACGGACGCATTTGGAGCTCTTGGCAGCCGCTCAGACGTACGCGATGAAATATCTAGCACGGCTGACTTTGATCTCTTCGTTCGCCGCGTTCGAAACGACCTGGAAGTCCCGCACGCGCGAAAATCGCGCTCAAGAAACAACGAGAGACGCGTCCCGGCATTCCTACGGGAACCAGGAAGTCTGTGGTATGTGTGCTTCTAGGCGCAAACTCGATCGAGCATTTATAACGTCGCACAGTGCGGACGAATGACCAAAATTCGGCACTTCTCTAAATTTGGTTACTAATGTTACATTGGTAATGCATATGTGTGTGTGTTTTGGTTATTATTCGCAGGAAATTAAATTTAAATTGTACTTTTTATGCCAGATTGTTTGCAAATCGAAATATGTTTGAGATTAGTGACGGACAATGAGCAATTGAGATGCATGAACCCGGACGATGCTATTTAATACGGGCCATTATCGGCTGTTGGCATTGAATGATTCAATGGTATGGCGTTTGTTTCGAATGCGAATGTCGCGCGCTTGCGATGCGATTCAAGCTTGCATACCGAACGAATGCCGCACTGGCATCGTTTGTTACTCAATCGTCGACTAATTTGACTCGGGGATGCATCGTTCTATTTACAAAGAAAATGCTCAAACTCGCAGAATGCTTTGAACGGTAAAACCTTTTGAACCACGAGCTATTTTAATTCGATTCAAAACATTAACAATTGTGAATCAGACTCGCAGCTTCAAATATTCTGTAATTTTTTAACCCTTAGCACTCGAGTGACGCCTCTGAGACGACATTAATAATTGCTGTACCATTAATTAATATATTGTTTACATTATTAGATCTGTCGGTATCTAATCAATTACTCAACATTTAAGTATTGTATGAAGTATTACATCAATTTCGTATCTACCAAATTTTAAAAATCATACAGGATGGAAATATTCTAGATCGCAAGAAATGTTTAATTTTCCAGTTAAAATAGCTCCGAGTGCATTAGAAGTATCGAATAAAATGACAATGGTAATAATAAATAGTTTCTATTTCGTTCTTAAAGAAGGAGCCTCCGTCTTGGTTCAGCTAATTATGGAATGTTCGCGTTGCATCGAATCCGAATAGCTCCGAAACGTGTGTGAAACCGTTCGCAGTGGTCCCCGTCACGCATACTAAACTGAACCAATTACCGAAATCGCGACTCGCTGCAACTCGTTGCAGAGATCGCGAGAAGCCACGGCTCGACAGCTGCACGCATACGGGAATCGCGACCGAAATCTCGCTTGACCCCCTTCTTCCACGTCTTTCGTCGCATTCTCACGTGGAGGGCTGAATCAGCGCCCTCGGTGAAATTCTAAAAGCGCCCGTTTCCCGAAAGTCTATTACGAACCACTTAGAATCATACGACTCGGTATTCGCGTGGCGCCCCTTTAAAACGGTGTCGTGGCCACTGAACTCGCTATCAAACCGCGGGACACCGTCGCACAGAATATTTCCCTCGGAAAGTTGGTCAAAATACAATTTCGCATTTTGTAATTAATTTTAAATACTCTTAATGGGTGAAATTGATTTGCATAAGGTTGAATTTGACTTGCAAAAGGGTGAATTCGGAGTGCGAAACCTATATTTCCAACCTGTTGCAATTAGGCAGACAATTTTGATTTCCCGTTAAGTCCCGCTGTTTGGTCACATTGATACTTTATGTCGCAACTCGGATGAAATGAACTTCTTTTTGAAAAAAATTTTTCTCGGCTAAATTTCCTCTCGCGCGAAACCCTTCGATTTGTCGTCAACCGAGGATAGACTCGTCGGAATCGATTTTCGGGAAGGTAGATCAGGTGGACGAGGGTGCGGAGCGAGTCGATTGTTCTTTCACGGCGAGATTCAAATGTTTGGCGGCCGGTGTGGTTGCACGCGAAGATGTAAGATGCAAGAGCGGAGCCTGGTTGTAGTCCACTTCTGTTCTCGCGAGCCACTTGTTTCGCTTTGGGGCCCTCTTTCTCCGTTCGCCGGCAGCTCGCGAGCCGGAGACTTTTGACCCAGAACGGGGAGTAGCTGCGGAACATCTCGAGTACGAGGAAGCGGTAAATATAACACCGTTTCAGCGGCGCGTGAACAGCTACCAGCGAGTGACATCGGCCGCCGCGCAGCGCAGACCAGAAATAGTAGCGAGAGTCGTGCAGGTGCCCTCCGTGGGAAGCGCTTCGTTTCGTTTCGTTTCGTTTCGTCCGAGGGATGCGCCCGTTTCTTGTACCCGAGCCTCTTCTTGCTCTTTTCCCAAGACTCCTGAGACTCCTGCTCGTGCAACCTCCTTCGAGTCAAGAATGGATCGGAACGTGGAACGGAAATGTCTCTTTAGATTACCCGGCACTCGCGAACCCTCCAGAAACTCCGCGACTAAAAGGTCGCCGAGGAATGGCAATTTATTGTTCTGCCACTTGTTTCGTTCCTTTACCCAACCCAGCGACGTACGAAAGCTGTCTGTATTTCCTCTTAAATGTCAGGAACTTCGGTAAAACTTGATGATTCGTGAAAACGAAAGTATAGGGTTGATGTGTTCTGTATACCGTGTTAGTTTGTGTAACAGAATTTATTTTTATAACGTAACTCAAGTATTCTTACAATGTTTAGGACGACTCACTCGGGCGACTCTCAGATAACAACGACCCTGAGTCCCGGTCGCCTCGTCTTCTTATACTAAATGAATTTTTAGGATAAGGGGAAAATCTCTTACAACTAACGCTGTTTTCCTCCAGACCTTACGCACGTGGGGTTTTCCCGTACGCGGGCGTCCGCTGCCCTTTCGTCGAAGGTCCTTCGGTCCTCCACGATTTATGGTATCCGTATGCGCTATGTACTGAGGCGAACTAACGAAAGCTAAAAATCCTGGCAGGCTCTGAAACTTAGCAGTCCTCTCAAAAATAGCTTTGTCTAGTCACGCACACCATAAATCGTGTTCAGCTGTTTTTTTACGCTTTCTAACGATTTCGAGTTTCCTCGACTGACCCCTACAGAAAGTATCTTCTCGTTTTCCATAAGCGTTGCCTATAGTTCGACCATCGCGTCGTCGGATTGCATAAAGTAAGCAATTAGTTATGAAAGCTTTCGTTGATGCGATTAACACGTTAATGCGAGCATGGTATTTTTCGAGTTGCTGTGGGAGGAAACGGATAGACGCGAGAGCTTGTCCAGCAACGAAGCAGCAGATCCAGCGATCGTTGACACGATCCAGCGACCAGGAAAGAAGAAAAAGTGGAGGCAATGGAGGCGACATGGTGCAGCGAAACGAGAAGTCGTATAATGTCACGAAGAAGAACGGAACACGGTTGGAAAAACACTCGGCGAGCACCGGTGATAACTACTTCCGGCGGATACGCCACTCACGAATCCATCTCTCGCTCGCTGGCACGGTTCTCCATTCTGTTCGTGACTTTCGATTTTATTTGCCCCCCTCCAGAAACGGTCGAGATTCAATCGCGATCCGATGCTTAGAACCAATCGCGAGACACGTCTTATCGCGCCAGTTTACCCCGAAATGAAATCACCGAAATGATGGACGACTCGCTAGAAACTTTTCCAGGGGTTACCTCTGTCTTCCACTATCGATCGCGAGAGACCGCTTCGAACCGTCCGTCTTCTTCCTTCGAGTTCGAGAACTTTCCGTCGAACAATCGCGAGAATCGACTGACTTCGGTACTTCGTTTTCATTTCATTTCGAACGAGATTCAATTTGTTACGGCTTCGCGCTGAAACCGCTGAATGGGTCCAAACAAACCCTTCCGAGTCTTTCATTTTGCAGTTATCGAGGAAAAAAGAGATTGTAGAAGAAATGTTCATTTTCGCTGTATGTATCGATATTACTGATACAAGAACTAAAATTTTTCAAGTTTCGTATACTGTCAATCTGTTTATGAGGGACGATGGAAAATGCATGGTACGCGAAGCAGGTGTAAGTTACATTTGTTACTAGACAGATGTACGATGTTTGTTTCAGATCCACAAAGGCTACTACCACTGAAAACAAGATTTCTTAAAATTCGTCTAATAAAATTTCAAATTGCATAAACATCCGCAGTCTATTTATTGCAAAGAAGATCGAGTCGCAACGTGGTCGTCCGTGGCAAAGGTCACGAGGATTTCCAGGAAATGATTCCGCGACTATTCAATTATGCAAGTAAATCGTAGGAAAGCGTTGCATCCGCGTAGCTCCGAGCGTAGCCCAGTTCACGATGCATCTTGCAGCGGTAGAATACATCCTGTATAGGTACACACACGGATACATCAACGGATAATTATTGCCGCGGTGCGACTCGGTAACTTACAAATTACAATGGCGAGTCGGCGCGGCGGTCGAGCGAGGTGAATGGCTGCTATATCACGTTTCAGATTATGTAAATAATCGTTCACGGTAGATAAAATTAAAGAGCCACGCGTATCGTGACAACAATGACCGTATCCTCGGCCTTTTTAATAAACAATCGCGACCAGTGAACGATCTCTCTTCCGCGACACACTTTCGGAATATCGTGGTAGCGTTAACACCTGGACTGCTTACGAATAGCTATAGCGTTCGATGATCTAGACTCTAGACAGTCTAGAGCAGCGGTTTCCAACCTTTACGCTACTACGTCTTCCCGAAAAAAAAATTATTTTTTATTAGTACGATAATAATATATCCCCTGGCAATAGTTCGCGTCTCCCCTGGGAGGTATCTAGAGGAACCGTTCAGTCCCTGGTATTATATTTTGCTTCTAACCAAGTCTTTTCAATGTTTCCAGAATATTACTGCTTCGAATAAGCAAGCGAAAGAAAAGATCCTGTATACGTACTATAAATAACATTACCGAATAGTTTATGAGAATATGTGTTCCTTATCTCTAGCAATTCCTGACTAACAAATTCGTAGATTTACAAGTTACAACTTCCCGAGGAGGTGCAACAATATGACAGTATCGGAGTTGCGGCAAGACGTGCAATTCCTGCGACATTTACGGCTGGTTTAAAAATACGAGCGTTCACGATAAATATAATCCACGCCTTTGCAAACGGGACTGTGGATCATGTATTGCGAGATGAAAACCGTGGGAGGCGAGACATGAAAAACTAGCATTTTCCGTATTCTGCGTTGCATTGTCTTGTCCGATGCAGTTCATAGAACTCCGCTTGCTTAACAATTCAACTCCTGTTTCCATCTAAACGAAAGAATTAGGACATATTCGCTATAGCATATTTCATACAAAAATAAACTACTACAATGGTTTAATAAGTGTAGAGAATCAATGTATTATACATGCTAGACAGTGATATGTGCACTATCTGAAGTAACTCGCGGAAAGACGCGGACAAATTGTTTCATTCGGCGATTATTTTCGTTAAATTCTATTTCTTCGCTGCTCGTAAAAACCGACGGCCGACGCGTTTTACGGCCGGGAAAGTTCTTGGCGGAAAGAACGTGTTTCTCGTTGCCAGATCGACCGTTTTATTCCCCCGATTCGTCTAGCAACGAAACGCCCACCTCTCTCTCTCTCGATCGTCGATACATCGAACACGAAAACGTGTACTCTCTCTCTCTCTGTCTCGCTCTCGCTCTTTTTTTCTTCCTTTTTCGTTCTCCCTCTCTCCAGCCTGACTTCGATCCACCGTACTGCTTCTTATTCATGACGGAATTGAAAAGCAGCGGCAATGCAAACTTCGTAACGCCGTGAAACTTACGTTACACCGAGACCGTCCGCGATGTTACCAACTTTTCTGAAGAATGGCGAGCTGTCCGTCCTTATTCTTTTACGGTGAATTAACGCTCATCCTCTGTCGCGCAATCTTCCCTTGCACGATGAATTATTTATGGGAATAAGAATTTTGTATTCGTTTCGTGGGTTTCTCACGGCTCGGCGCGGCGGCGAGTTCAGATAACTTGACGCGCGTCGAATCGAGAGAATTGCGAGCGCGCTACGATCAAGATCGTGTGACGATATTCATGGCAAAATGACTCGTTGAAATTTTTGTAAAAAGGATCCTTTCAGATTAAACTTAGAAATGGTTTGTTCTAAAATTTCCTCGACGCAGGCAGCAGCAATAGCGATTACCGGTTTTTCGGATGATGTACCTGAAGCGACTAGGTCCGGTGACGCGAAAATTTTCGGCGAAACGAGGCGACCTATAATTACCGAGGCAAGAAACTCTCAAGTTGACCGCCGCATTCTTCCGTCTTCCGGAAAATCTATTTCGGATTCGGTTCAGCCACCGTGGAATGTAATTACAAGCTGAATCATAGGACGGTACCCACTGTAACTCCAACGAATCCCACGGGGGTTGAGTTAGCTTTCGCTGCAGCCGACGCGGCGTGAGTCATTGCACCGTTGACAGAGTCTACTCTGTGCTCGGGACCGCGGTGCGGTGCAAAATAGCCTTTCAGAGCGCCGCGAGATACGTCTAATCTTCCGTTTTCTTTATTAATAGACCCTGTCCGGGTTTATTAATAGTCTCGTCTTCATTCAATGATCTCGTATGTTATTACAGCGATGTATGAAACGTACTTAGAGGATTATGAAATCCATCAAGCCGCGATTCCGCTCGCACCGCAACCGGCCAGGCAATTTCAGCTTCGCTGGGTTGCAGATTCCGCTCACTTGTTCGAAATCAATCATACCAGCAAGCTATCGATCAATCTTAAGATACCTCAAAGCCTTCTATACGAAACTAGACGAACATTCAACTCGGTTTCGCAAACAGTTTCCAAGATCAAAATTCATAAAGGTACGTGTTCTTCAGAAATTGTTGGTGTGCAACGATTGCCACTTCTAGAAACTGTAAGTTTAAGGGGCGGTTTACAGTCCTCAGGTATGAGCGACCCTTGTATACAAGAGGAAAGCGAGGACCGTTGGCTAGTCGCAAGGAAACTATCGAGCCTAGCACGTCGCGTCGTCATATCATTTATAAAAAGACCATTCTTGTTGTTTAGTAATAAAGTCATACGCATTCACACATTAACGTTGTACACGCGGTATTATTCCACCCTCGGTATTTTATTTAAAGTCCATTAGGTTTTGGGCCCAGGATCCAGTGTATTAAAGTGTAACTAGTTGCGTGCAGACTAAAAACAATTAAGGACATTGACATTTCTGTTGGAGAAACATAAAGTGAAACCATGGCAGACAGTGCGGGATTTCGGTTCGCTATACAGAAATTGAATGGTGAAAACTATTCAGTGTGGAGCTGTGGCGGCGTTTAACTTCCGGCTTTGCCGCCAGATGGACAGTTAGTCCAAGCCTGCAGCTATCCTTGTCCTTGCAGGTCCTCAACTGCCGATTACACCGTCTAAGGCAGGGCCCGCTAGGTAGCCTTACCGGATGAGTCCTCTAGCGGGTCTAGGACGAAACGACCTTTATTCATATATACACGAGTAGAGTTTATATCACACTCCTCATTGAATGAGAGTTTACATCTTTCTCTTCAGAGCTACAGAGTGGAACTCCTACTGATCAAGGACAATTTGTGGGACGTGATTAAGGAAGTGCCGATTACAGGGGATGCCACATGGTCAAAAAGGGATGACCAAGCGCGTGCTACCATTGGATTGTTGGTAGAAGACAACCAACTGCAGCACATAAGGACCGCTCGGACAGCACGAGACGCATGGAACGCATTGAAGGGATAATCACCAGAAGGCTACTTTAACAAGTAAGGCAGTTTTGTTAAAACGGGCATGCAGGATGGTGCCAAAGGAAGTAGGTGATATGATATGGAGGAGCATATTACCACATTTTCCAACTATGTCGATCAACTGGCCGCTCTAGGACAAGAATTACCTGATAATCTCGTAGCAGCAATTTTATTAGGGAGTCTACCAGAATCGTACGAGACTCTAGCGACGGCATTGGAAAGCAGAGCGGAATGCGAACTCGGTACTCACTTTGTAAAAAGCAATCTAATAGATGAGTACAGAAGACGCAAGGGCTCAAGGGACTCAAGAGAAAATGCTGAAGAAGCGGCTATGAAGACTGCATTCATGGGCAACAGCGGTGCGCAACAGCGGTGCGCAACCGAAGAAAAATTGTTTCTTCTGTAAGAAGCCCGGACATTTTAAAAATGAATGCACAAAATATAAGGTTTGGAAGAATGCCATTGCAGAGGAAATGAAATCATTGGAAGACAATGGAACGTGGGACATTGTGCCCAAACGAAAGGATCGAGAAATCGTTACTTGTAAATGGGTTTTCAAGTTAAAACGGAACGCCGAAGGAAACATTGAAAAGTACAAGGCCCGACTGGTCGCACGTGGCTTTTCACAAAAGTATGGGACCGATTACGACGAAGTCTTTGCACCCGTAGTGAGGCAAACTACCCTAAGGACCCTTTTAGCCATTGCAGGTAAAAACGGTATGACAGAGAAACACTTCGATGCAAAGACAGCATTCCTGAATGGAAATTTGAAGGAGACCATCTACATGAATCAACCCAAAGGACATTCCATACCTGGCAAAGAGGATTATGTCTGCAAATTGAAGAGAAGCATCTATGGATCGAAGCAGGCAGCAAAAGTGTGGAACGACAAATTAAGTGACTTGTTAAAGAAACGCGGGTTTAAACAAAGCAAGGCAGATGCATGCCTATACGTAAAGTGTAGCGAAGGTGAAGTTGTTTATGTGACGGTTTACGTAGATGACATTTTAATAGCGGCGAGAGATGTGCGAACAGTGTAGATAAAGTAGCACATTGTTTAAAAAGGTATTTTCATCTTAGCGATTTAGGTCTATTGAAACACTACTTAAGTATAGAAATTGAAAAAGATAAAAACGGTTTTTACTGTACGAAGCAAACCGAATATATAAAGAAAATTTTAAATCGTTTTGGCTTGCAGGATGCGAAAAGTTCTAGTATACCATTAGATTTAGGTTATATGAAGAGCAGGGACGGTTTACTACCAATGTCAGATAGTAATGAGTATCAACAATTAATCGGTGCGTTGTTATATTTAGCGGTTAATACCAGGTCAGATATTTCAGCGAGCATTGCGATTCTAAGTCGGCACAACAAAAATCCTACTGCGGCTGATTGGACAGAGGCGAAAAGAATTGTTCGTTACTTAAAGGGAACTATAAATTACGAAATAAGACTTGGTCAACGGGACGATAAAAGTGGTTTAGTGGGTTTCGCGGATGCAGATTGGGCTCAGAGTAAGACAGACCGTAGATCAAATAGCGGTTACTTGTTTCAATACTTTGGGGCACCAATAAGCTGGGCCTGTCGGAAACAACCATGTGTAGCCTTATCGACTACCGAGGCGGAATATATTGCACTTGCGGACGCATCGCAAGAAGGAGTCTGGATACGGAATCTGCTGGAAGATTTTAATAGAAAACCAGAAGAAAGGACAACAGTTTATGAGGACAATCAAAGTTGTCTCAAACAAATTGAGAACAAGAAATTTAGTAACAGAACAAAACACATAGACACAAAGTTCCATTTTGTTAAAGAATTGAAGGAGCGAGGAATTGTCGATTACAAGTATCGTCCAACCGATGACATGCCAGCGGACATGTTAACAAAACCGTTAGGAAAGATAAAGGTAAAGTATATGGCGGAGCGTTGCGGATTAATAGATTAACAATTAAGTGCGGATAAGTGACCATCGTTGAGGAAGGGTGTTGGTGTGCAACGATTGCCACTTCTAGAAACTGTAAGTTTCAAGGGCGGTTTACAGTCCTCAGGTATGAGCGACCCTTGTATATAAGAGGAAAGCGAGGACCGTTGGCTAGTCGCAAGGAAACTATCAAGCCTAGCACGTCGCGTCGTCATATCATTTATAAAAAGACCATTCTTGTTGTTTGGTAATAAAGTTATACGCATTCACACATTAACGTTGTACACGCGATATTATTCCACCCTTGGTATTCTATTTAAAGTCCATTACAATTCAGTACTACAGAAATTTTTTGCTCTCGGAGATTAACGTCGAAGTCAACTCTCGGAAAGTTTTTCATCCGTTTGATTCGGTTCAGGAAAAATCGAGCTATTTGAACGCGAAGACAAGATACGAGATACTCGAGACAATCTCGAGACAAGATACGTATGAGCTGGACTCGTCGACAGATTCGGTATGCCGGTCGTTTTATCGTTTCCATTAATTCGCGGTTAGCAACGAGCCCCGACAGCATTCGTCTCAGTCTTTTGACCGTCGCCAACAAGATTAAATATCACCGCAATCGCCGCCGGACCTCCTTCCCGTGCATTTTGCGCGAACGGAATGAAACTGCACTCTGATTAATCGCGCGTCCGCCGAAGTCGCAAGAACGAAATTCCGCATAGACAAGGAACAAGTGTTCGTGCACCGCTACCGAGATACTCTGCTCCTTTTGCGCGGACAACGATCGACTTTGATCTTCAGGTACTGTATGACAGGGTGTAGGTTTTATTAGTTCCCTCGTTGCGCCTCTACAAATTCATCCGGGGACGCGAGCTTCAATTATCAAATTTCAAAGTCACAATTCGATGATTGAAAGTGCAACATATCTATGAAACATATTGAAACGTGGTATTTCATATAAATATCAATTGGATCTTAGATCGCGTTTTTCTTTTACGAAAGCGGACAAATACGATGCACGGAACTAAGAAACTTGTTTCCACCTGCAACTTTGAAGTTGCAAATAAATAACTGCAATTATTCGAAAGCTATCACTTTCTCCAGAAGATTCTTTCTGAAGTTAACTCGATACGAAGATATCTTATGGAAGTTAGTTACCTTCGTTAATAATCGAAATAAAAACCAATTTGTCGAATGTCCTCGCGAAGTTATACCATACAATCGGTAATGTTTGTTCTTCATTGAAGTAAGATATAGCATGGCGCGATTCAATAATATCATATTTGACCGTAAAGTAAATTCTTCGGATACATATTTGTTGCATGACAAAAAAGTGAAAGTTCGGTCCAGCGTGAAGCGCGTGTTCTACTTCGAGTATAAAATAGTATAATATAAAAATAAAAAATTTGTGTTTTATTTTCATCTAAAAGCGCGACATTCAATTTGGATATTTCACTGAAATTGTACAGTTGGGTCACGTAAGATTACGCGAAGATAATCATCGTTTACCGCGATTTCGAAATTTACTGCGCCGCAGTTTCCCCGACGCAGGTTAGCGAGAAAACAAATCAGCTCCGCGTGAAATCCGCGCGCATTCTTCACCAATTCGCGCGAGATCGGGATGAAAGATGAAAATTCTGAATAATTGCCCTGAGTACGGCGACTATACCGTTCCGGCCGACGGCCGTAAATCCTGAAACCTTATCCTCGTGGCTTTTCTTCGAAGTCGGGACGAGTAGCGTGTGCGTGCGAGGATTTATCTCTTTATAGAGAACGCGAACCTCCAGATAGCAATAGGGGGGAGGAGAGAACGACGAACGCGCGAGCGTTATCGTACGACGATTACGAGGCTGTGTGAATTTACGTTCCACGATGCTTCACGCTTCCTGCTGTGGAAGCCACTTCGAATCAGACGGCTGTCTGGTTTCCGGTACCGCGAAGCGTTTCCGTGCGAGCGTGCATCTCACCCTACACCCTGGAACGTCCAAACGAGCGAAAAAAACGAACCATTCCATTTTTGTTCCTCTATCGCATTTACCCAATAAGGAATGTTGATTAGTAGACTTTGGAGTTCGTGTATAACGCGGAATTTAATTTTAAACATTTTCCTAACACCAAGATTTGAGAAAACGCTTCGTACGAAACTTTTTCTGCGTACACAGGGCGGCTCCATTTCAATCAATAAATGCGATTGCCTCCGGAGCTACTCGTTATTTGAGAAAATGCTAATTACTAGACCGCGGATCTTTATGGAAAAGAAATATCGCCTGCATCGATTTGAAGAAATAGAAACCAAATTGGATGTTAATTCTATCCTCAATGATTTTAAGAGAGGAGAAATCATATACATATTGACGTCTTCAATTATGAAAATTTTCCAACAATTTCGAATTTAATGTCTTCAATTTTCCTATAAACGCATAAGATCCGCGGTCTACTAATTACGATGATTGCAGAGGTTCGAGGGTACCACGCAGGCATTTTCGAAGATGTTCCCGTGTCGCCGTTATTCGTAGCTTACGCGCGTGCTTTTGGGCATACATAATGGATTAAACACAGCTTATCGTCACGGAAACCCTGTTCCACCGGCGGCATATCCTTACTCTTACTACACGTGCCCCGACAAACCTAAATCCCGTCTACTACCAAAACAAACCCATTACTCAACTTAATATTCCACGTTCACCCGGCATGAAGGGAATAATGTATCAAACGATCCCGTAACCGTTCGATGCCGCGGCCTATGTACATCTCGCTCTTCTAGGACGAATATAAAAACGTGACAGAAAAATCTATCCGATCGAGGAAAGAATATGCGCCTGTCGGAGAACATATTCTACGTGGGTGGAGCGCGCCCGTACGTTTCACCTATGATCGTCCGGGACTTTTCTCGATCCATAAGAAACGGCTCCGAGTTCGGGCCGAGCCCAGGCACCGAAATTTATCGAAGAGAATTTCCCCGGCGGGCTGCGGCGTATAAAACACGCGTCGTACACGGATACACACTGGCAGGGACATTATAGATGCGTGAGAGAGTCAGAGAGTCTCTCTCGTGGGTGAGCTCCCACGCATTCGCTAGACCCATTTGAATATTTATCCATCCGGGAGGGGGATCGTCGATCGACGATCACGAAACTTCGGAAAGTGGAGCGTACATGTTGTCGGCCGATCGAATCGAGACACTGATCGATTTCGGATAAGCTCCGACAGCCACTTCGGGACGATTACAACGACCGCATTGTTATCAGTAGACAGCGGATTTGATGCATTTATGGGAAAAATGAGTAGGTGTAATTTAAAACAGTGAGAGCATTGGAAGAATTTTAAAATGCTGTTATATTATTTTCAACCTGTTAAGCATATCGAGAAAGAAAATCAATTTGCATGTCACTCCAAGTTTATTGCAATTCCAATGGAACATTTTTAGTTTGCCTAAAGATCCGCAGTCTATAAATTACTTTGACAAAAGCGCTACAATTGTGCATCAATTGCAAGACATATAGGAGCTAAATATAAATTTATGATACTCTTAAAGTCTTTCAATTTGTTGGCTGTTTTAAGTGGCAGCTACCCGTGTTTGTGATAAATGTCTCGTGTTTTGTAGGAGGAGAACGATTTCGTTTCTTGCCGTTGACTACAAGCGAGAACATCATCAGAAATTCTTGTTTATTCTACGAAATGATGTTTTCTCAGGGAACCAGTCGACGCGCAAAGTGTTTTTCAGTAAAAGGATCTCTCGGATCGTAGGCCGAGCATTAAGTTGATCCGTCCGTGATCCACGAACAGGAAGAATCACGGTCGGCCGCGGAAATTGACGGCGACGTATAGTCACGAGGAGACTTCGAGAGGAAACACGAGGCACGAAAGGTGGTTGCATATGCAGCGTGCAGCGTGCAGCGTGCAGCGTGCAGCTGCCACGAAGCTTCGAGACTCGCGGCGGGATCATTACGCGTCATTACAGAGTTACACGCTCGAATGGCCGACGTTACAAATTACAGAGAGACGGACAACCTGCCCGAGCTCGAAAGATACCAGACCCGAATCGCGTACGATCCTTGCCAGCTGCAACCTGTACATTGTTATCGATAATATTCGCGTACCTGCGCTGACAGATCGCTGGAGACTGGAGACGTTACCTCGGCGGAACTTTTTCATCCTTCCGTTCCGAATCTCACAATAGGAAATAGAAATCGCAAGTCCAGGGCGCACACTTTGTGCAATAAACCTGCGCAAACTTTCACGGATTACGATCCAGTGAAAACGATGTTTCTTGTGATTCATTTTTGCTAAATACAGTTCACCGACTTAAAACGGTCTAATCGGTAAAATGATCGTACGCGGAAGAAGCCTTGATTATTACCCACTATCGCTTAATGCTATCTTTGCTGATCGGTGTGCAAATTAATTGAACACTTTGAATACGGAACTGGTAGCCATTAGTGTAAATACCACGAGAGTGAAGTCATTTATTCGGAGGAGTAAAAAGTGGGAATTTTTAATTTATCGTACATAGCTGTTTACGTTTTCCTTCTCTTGCATCTTGCAGATCTTAATTGTAAGCACATTTGATATAATTCATGTTTAAATGGAGGCGAACAATTAAATGTGTCGATCAATTGGAACTCGATCAACAAATTCTCGAAGAAAGCCACGAATTGATTGGAGCTTTTCAAACATTTGGTAAAAATGGAAAGTTTTGAACACGAAAACGGATTTGGTAATCAAAGAAACCATCGAGAGACTGTCCTAGTAATTTACTCCGTGCCTGTTCGATGCTGGTTATAAATGAGACACTGTCGATTCGAATCTTAGTCTGTCGTAGCGGTAGGTGAAACACCGGCGACAAGTAGAATACACTTAATTGATCCTATCGGCGAATGCTAATTTCATTTAAATTCAGCTTCCCGTTCCTTTCGAGCTCGCTTAAGTGTGAACTTATGTAAATGTATATTTCGCAAAGGCTCGCCTTTGTTCTTTCGACTTGTCACGCCTTTAAAATCGAACGTTGTACGACGTATTTTTCCGTCCGGAACGAGATGTTCGTTTGTTTGCCACGAGGAAAACTGTTTTAGATTGTATATCCAGAAGCTTGCTGAATACATAAAGTGACATATACACAAATAGTTTTATTCGACAAACATTACGGTGAAATGCTTAATCATTAAAATGCTTGATGTCGAATTTTCGACATTAATGCTGCTAGTATTTGAAAAAAATAAGGAATCGCTTGGATGCGGTATAATCTAGCAAGTTTATGTAAACGGAAGTGTTAAAAATGATGTTTTACGATACGAGTCGAGAGAAACCGTAATCCAACGATCTGCAGAAGACTGCAGTTAATTAATGCGTTTCTTTACGAGTAAACATCCTATCATGCACTTTGGACACCGCGAAAGTAACCCACATCGACGTTCCGTCGATCATTGCCGAGTATACCTACACAGAAATACAAACTACCCAATCCTTTCTGCATAAACCGACAGCCAAATTGACTTCGTTTAATCGTTCAAGTTGAATTCTTTAAAGTTTCGTCTACCGTGAACAGAAGAATCATGTCAATCGTATGTAAATGGTGCTACAGTCGATACGTTAATTAACTGGACAATTCGTTTTTAAAAAATGGTAGGCATTATTCAAACCATACTGAGATCAATCGACATACTTATTGACTTTCGATGAAATAAAAGCCCGTTGTATTTCGGGTAGATTTTCTCTCGGATGTATTTTCGCATCGTCGGAAATTCCAACGATCTCGTTAATAAGGATGATGTTACGAACGAATTACGGCGCGACGATACTTTTGATTGCGATTTAATTGGCTATCGAATCGGAGCGACGCGACCCCGCCTCGCGTATTCCGCTTTCAAAAGCAGTTTGCACGGTCGCGTATTAATATGGAACACAGCCTGTCCCTCTGACGGACAACTTTTTCCTCGGCTATCGCGCGACGAATTTATGCTCGTTAAACGTTCGCATTAACCTCCTTGCATCGGAAAGGCCATCCGACGTCGCAGAAGTCAATAATATAAACGTTTTATTCGACGATGACCCACGACGATCACTTTTCCACGGTTCGTATTTATCTTGCGACGCAAATATCAACCCTTTGCGCTCGGAGTTGTTTGAACTCGAAAATTAAACATTTCTTCCGACCTAAAATATTTCCATTTGCTATGATTGTTTAAATTTGGCGGATATGAAATTGATATAATACCTCATAAAATACTTAAGTGTTTAGATACCAATTGTACATCTAATAGCGCGAGGTTAATTCTAAGGGTTAATCAAAGAAATTAAGTCGTACTCTGTGAACGAAAGTCTCGATACAGAAAATAAAATATTATTTAATCCTGTTCTTCTATTCTATTCACTTTCTTATTTTCACTTTCGACAAGTAAATAAATTATTTGTTCGCCGATGCACTTTCTACGAGGGTGGCAGAGATGTTTCCTTAGTTTCCCATGCTTTTTGTTCGTCGGCAAATATTATTTGCGCGATAGACCAAAGAAACCGAGATACACGGGCTCGTGAAAGCGTGTCTCGGTTTCGTTCGTGGAAAGATGTCGTTCGCTTTCACGATTTCTGTCTTCGTTTGATATCGCGTCGCGTCGGCGCGACTTTGCCCGTAACTCGATATTTGATTGGGTACGGACGTGCTCGAATTTTCAGGGAATACGGTTTCGGTAAAACCGGTCGTCGTGTCTTTGCTTTCTACGGTACAGAAATATTTCGGAGGATCCCCTTAATACACGTGTTCCTCACTTGAGAAACAGACCCGGCGAAATTATAATGTCTCCACCTTTCGGCACGCTTCCTTCCTTCTTGTTGCCCCGAAAAGTACGGTAGAACCTCGCTCTTCGTAACCTCGTTTCGACGTTTAATTTCACTTTTAAACCAACGCGATACAATTGGAAAACTAGTAAAAGAGAACTAATAAAAAATTCAATTTCTAGCATAATAGAATCAGGAAATTAGTATTATTTTATAGAATTCCATGGGAAGCAACATTCGCTTGCCGCTTCTTCGGCAATATTTTATCCGTATCCCGTGTCGCGTGTCGTGTCGTGGCGCGGCGTGAGAAACCGCGCTCGCTCGCGACCTTTCACAGAAAATACTACCCTCTCCGTTCCGGAAAAACGACTCGAGAAAACCGTGGTTCTATCTGATGGAGACAAATTCCTGCGGCCGGGCCGGGAGTTATAAATTAATGTCGCGCGACTGGTCCAAGTGGAACAGATTCGACAAAACCATTTATCTTAATTAGACGACAGACGTTTTTCCTGATTCTAACGGTGTCCGTGGATATTTGCATTTCGTATCGATAAGCGCCTTGCTTATTGTGCAATGTGTTTGAAATGCTTTCCGTAACTCGTGTACCATGTACATATAGAAGTAAAAAGAGGATGTTTGGCGACTTCAGTTGATCCCAGGGACAATTTCCAGTGCTGCCAGAGCAAGGGATGCTCGTCGCTCATGCCTGAACCGTAGCATCGTGTGCTCCATCGAACATAATCCATCGAGCACCGCGTGTCAGTCCGCTTAACGTCCGAGAGGAAGCGTCGGAGCGAACTGTCCACCGTTTCGCCGCAACGTAAACGTATCCGGCTTATTATTAATCACGAAGCCGTATTAAGTTCGATTTAACGGCAGCCATTAACAACACCCGGCGAATCGAGACGTCGACCACAAAATCGGTCATCGCGCACTAAACCGTCTTTACAGCCTGACAGCGGCGACCACACCGCGGTTACTATGAACTTCTGCGAAGGAACCGCGGCGGCTGGCTGACGGATTTAACGCCCGTAGACGAGACGCGTCGCGTTTCCGTGCCAGAAAATCCTGCCTCCTGTCCCTGGAACGATCTCGTTCGCTCACTGGCAACTAGACGGATTTAATAATAATAAGACAGCTGGCTAGCCAAAATTCGGGGTGAGCCGAAGTGGTCCAGAAGCTGTCTTAAACTATTAAGGAGGCAGACTCGTTTTTCCAGGATCGCAAGTTCTTATTTCTCGATGTTACAAAAATAGGGTTTCTCAGCAGTCAAGAACGCCAGATAAAAAATCAAAAGTTCTATTTCTTCGTTTACGAGGCGTAATTTGCACTATCCGAAAGCATACAGCTGCGCATGTAGAAATTTTCGTAAAGCTGCGTCAGCTGCATGCTGCCGAATAATACAAATTACGGCTCGTAAACATGAAAATAGGACTTTTGAGTACTGAAAACCCCCATCTCTGCATTATCGAGAAATGAGAAGGCGCATCCGGCACCTTCGCAATCCTGGAAACACGAGTCTACCCCGTTAAGAGCCTTCGACTCTTGAACTAATTTATTTCCTCTAGTCGGGTGGTCAAAGTCACTGGAAGTTGCTGTGAAATTCTAGAGACAGTTTCGTGAGTCTCGCACTACGCAGTTACGTTTCAACGTAAGATGTTCTGCTTACAAAAAGTTAGTTGGACAGAAAAATAGGACTTGAAATAAGAATATTCCAGTCTATGCTGAAAATTGCAGAAAGAGAATATTTTTACTTTTACAGGGAAAACTACTTGTGGAGAATGTACGTTCCCGGTGTGTTCTTTTTGTGGACAGCATTCCCTGGGGATTAGTGCAGCTCCTGCAAGAGGCAGTTAGGGGGTAACTGCCTGTGCTGTAACCACGGGCGCAGTCGCTGTCACTTGTTTGAAACGACACTCGCGAACGATACAGATTGTCGCAACGCACGCGTCTCCGCATATATGATTCGGCGGTTGGAACGAGACCGGAAGCAATTTTATTATGCGCTAGAGGATATTAAAGTATGCAGGGAGAGAAATGGAAGAAGTTGTCTCAGATTCCGGGTAGCGTGCGCATTCAAAGAAATTTTAATATCAGGAGAGCTTAGTTGAGACAGGAACGCAACGAGTCGTCGCGCGTCGCCTTCTGCCGCGGTGAAACCAGAGAAAATACATATAATGCGCCCACTTTCATTATCTTAACGAAAATAGAGGGGAAGCCTCCCGACGAAGATTGCACGAATATAGAATGTCCCACACGCAATCGCGTGCAGACGCGATATATAGACAGTAAAAACTATTTCGTGGTCGCGGATGCTAAACAAATTAGACATCTTCTCTTATATGATAATGCAAGTAAAATTGTGATTCGCAACAAACGCAGACAACGCAATGGCGATCGAACAATTCATCTCTGAATATCGCGTCCACGCAACGAATTCTGAAACTTTTCCACCCTCTCGTCATTCAATGACCGTTCTCGAAAATTCAATTCACCAAATGAGCCCATTGTAATCGCAACCCGTCCACCGTATTTATATTCGTATATTATTGAATATAAATCGAGGGATGCGGCAATGCGCTGGACACCCCCGTTTCCTTTATGTACCCATTTTCCACGTTTATAATAAGTTTGATTGCATGGAATCTTCGTTCATTGTGGAAAATATGGTTATTAACTCTGTTTGGAGCGAACGATGCTTTCATATTCAATTTATATACCATGAAAGAGCCATTTGCGCTTTATGTTTGGAATATGTAGCGCGATAAGGGCAAATTTAATTATATTTTCCACTTTATTTCTACTACAATCTATTGTGCTAAACAGGTATACAATTGTACATATATAAGAAAGTTTCATGCTCTTGTTAGTTTAAATCAAAATCTTCATAATCTCCATCGTCTCTATTCTGACACCACTTATTTAGAAACTGAAGAACGGCCAATGAAAACGCATCGGCGGAAATATAAACAGCCAGGGGTAACGAGTCACTGTCTGCTCCAGTTTCAATCATTCCTATTCGCAGAACTACTCTGTATATAGCTCTTCGATACTGATAATTTACGGACGGCCATATTTCAATCAGTCCGTCGCATTTCCTCATATATTCCAGTCGTATTAATGGCTGCCGGCAGCCGTGTCGTATAAACTTTGCGGTTCGGCCGTGTTGTTCGATATAATCGTCGGTTTAAATGGCGAGTCCGCATATCACGATAATTTGTTCCGACCTGTTCTAAGCACGCGAGCCGATGACACAGCCTTTCGAACAGGTCTCGACGAAGTTCGAACTGTCGATCAGAGAAAATATTTTGAAGACTTCGAAAGAACGCGTTGATATCGTAGCTCTTAACTTACATATGTCTCTTAACAATCATTTCTTATGAAATCATTTTTATTATTTCAATAATCGTAAAATAAATAATCTGGAGCCGGTCGTTTCGCGATAGGTTTAGTGTTAATATTAAATAATCTGTGTTTTATAGACAAATTCGAAAGCGGCAGGTAAAACGATGTTGTGATCTCGCACAGGTGGTTCTTATCTTTCGAGGCCACGATTGCCGGCGGATTTTCAGTGATTTTCAAAACGGGTTTGCGCAAGCCTCGTTAAACTGGGGCCCGATTTTTGCCCGGTGGTCCACGGTTGCGCGAGCATTGTCTAATCTCCTCGCATTAGTCCGTTATTCATTGCTCGTGTTACAATAACCGAGGCGGCTTGTTCGCGGCGAGATATGATAAGATCTGTAGAAAGTGTGGCTGCCGCTAGACTACCACCCGGACCACATTGTTGCGGGCCGGAGGCCTTGGCGTTGACACAGGCCTAGCTGGAAACGGAACATGGTTTCTACGAAAAGAACAATAGGCCTGTCTCCGACGACGTTTCAGCGTGCCAGAGGGAACGCGCTGCTTGAAAACTCGCCGCTGATTCGAACTGGCACAGTAGAACCGAGAGACGCTGGCGCCGCAACGCTATGCGAGGGCTAACTAAGGGATTTTCGAAGGCTGAATGGGGAACTGATTAACACATTCACGGGCCGCCGACGTAATATTACGGCTCCGCGGGAGCCGAACTGCTCGGCGAAAGTTATGGCGCCCCGTAAGACAGCCGGAAGATGCAACCGTGCAGCATTATAATTACTAGACTGCGGATCTTTATGCAAAAGAAAAATGGTGTGTATCGATTGCAGAAATCGAAACTAAATTCAATATTATTTCCACCCTTAATGATTTTAATAAAGGATAAAATCAATTTTTTAAATTTTCCAATAATTTTGTGTTCCATCTACTCAATTTTTCTACAAATTAATAATGCGATACACCCGAATGAGTCTAATAATAATTACACTGCGGATCTACTTGTGTTTCTGAGAAATGCTGCTTCAGAAGATCCAGCGAAGCAAAAATTGAAAGATCGATTGCGGATTTCTATGGAAAATAGAAACTGACGGTATCGTTAAGAATGGACATGGTGCACGGCTCGTTGAACAGATGATTAGCTTGGAGTACAAACAGTTTGATAACCTGATGGACTTTTTAGACGTGGTCTCGTTCCTTCGCTTCATCTTGTTTTGTTTCCCTTCGCTGCGCGCTGCCAATCACGACAGTTTAATTTGACAAGCGTGCCGGCGCTGATCGCGTGTTTATGGGGAATTAACTATCCTGGGACGCTATTAAGGTCGCGAGACAATCGCGATCGCCGCGAATTAGACAATAACGAGGGATTCTGTCGCGCGTGACTGATTGCTCCTGGCTTCGCAATCTACATTACGTATCGCGCAACGACGAATCGCTCAATTCCGAGCGATCGAATCGAACGAGACAGCGGTTAGCGAGTGGAAATCTGAATGGCAGACGAAACTGCAAAAAGAAATGAACGTACGGTTTTCCACAGACTGGTATCCGTCGATTATTCTATTTATACGATGTTTTTTAGTTGGTTTAAATAGCAGCTGCTATAACGCGCATCGTACATAAAGTGCCACTAATATTGCCGTGCAGTCTGATTTGTGTAAAACATGACTGCAGAATAAAAAAAGAACCATACGAGAAGTAACAAGCATTTTGTAACTCCCAAAAGATTTGATGAATATTTATAGTAGCGTATAAGATCGTCGGTAGCTTATATTTTATTACGAATTCTCGATCTGCATGCACCTCACCACTCGATCCCGCATCATAAATTCTTATTCAATAGATGGCGCGACCTCTCTTAACACCAATTACGGTTCTCCGCCGTCTTATATCACCCTCGACAGCCATAACCGCAGAACAATAAATGTTATTCACTCTCGCAGTGCGCGCAGCCGGCGTGATTTTTACGGGAAAAATACCACGAAATCCATAAAGTTTATAAACTGTCCGTACATAAATTCTTTCGTAACACATCCAGAAATTTGTTTTGAAACACCTATCGGAGAAATTACGAGCTCGTAAATAAACGCGATTGTGCCACGTGGCTGTTTAAAGGTTAAACTCTACTCCCGTCTCGCTAAAAAGGCAATAAATCGTTTATTGGTGAACGAGAACAACTGATATTTCTTCGAAAGAGGACTGGGATCGATTCGGGATCGCTGCAGAATCTCTTCGCCGCGCCACGCCTTTTATTCTATACGCAGGATCGGGATGAAAATAGTAGGAGGAAGATAAAGAAGAGGAGAGACCACGTTAGACCGAAGACGCATCGGCGAGACGAGCGAACAATGCAACGTCGACCGTTCCGGCGTAACAGGCCCCAATTGAGTAACAAAACGACGGGAAAGAAGAGCAGATCCCGATATCGCCGCTCCCTGCAGAGAAAGGAGACCGAAACAAGTTTCGGGAGTACCCTTAGGGCTTCATCCGGAATAATTGACCGAAAGAACCTGCCCCACCACAGCTCGACGTCCACGGATAATTTACTCTTCGCCAATCCCTACCCGTTCGGCCGGCTTATCCGTCCATTCGAATGCAAAGGACACTCGGTATCGGCGGAGCCGATTGGGGATTTAATCCTGGCCGGTTGCAGGAGAGAGAAAAAGAAATCCTCCTATACCTTTTTCTGCGTTTGCGTCGACGTGACGTCTACTCGATATCCAGTGCCTTTTATTCGCAGCATCGACGACTGCGTCCACCTCGGGGACACGTGTGTTACGTCAGAACGTGGAACAACCTCGCAGGAACAGGTGACGAAGTCCCTGTATGCGTGATCACGACCAAAGAGAAACCTGGATGTTCAAACTGTAAACCGATGGTGGTCAGACCGCCGATTCTACTCCAGTCGAGAGCCTACGTTGTATTCCGGTTTGCGAGACCGTTTTCTGACCAGTTTTTAGGAATTCTTTCTCGGGAGAACTATCAAGTTTTTCGTATGAGAGTTTTGCACACATATTTACGGCTATTTCAAGTATTCGAGTTATTTCATTTATCATGTGTTTCGCGAAAACTGTTACGAGCTGATATCTTCGAATCTATTAATCATATCGAAGAATTTTCGTTTCTATTACGGGGTACGATATAACAGTATTTTGAAATTCTTCGTTTTTGTTAAGGGACATGATGTTCAGTGGAATAAATCAGTTTAGCGAAATAGGTAACTTTCAAAATAACTTTATTTGAAAACAGCTAATAGGTAACAGCGCCAGGTATATCCTGCCTAAATCGACTCTAGCGTCGAACTGAACTCGCGACTCTCGTCTTGTTCGTCGCTCCGGCTGCCGATCGTCTTTTTGATCGCCGATCGTCACTTCGACGTGACGCACGCCACCCATTACAATGTAACAAAATACTTGAGTTTTCTTTTACAAAACACTTTGACTTCAACAGTTTTCGCTATAAATGCATAAAATCCGGAGTCCAGTTATAGCGAGTCGAATCGTTCGTCGTTAGGTTGGCATTGAAAAAATAATACAGAAAATGTGCGCTCGAGTTTATAAACGTCGAACATCGTACGTTTGAAAGCCGTGGCCCGGTCGATCGCAATCGAATATCACGGCCCGGTTTCTTCGCCCGATTATAAATCAAACTGCTATTACCATTCGCAATCAGTTGCTCGCTATTCTACGTCCTCGTCCACCCACCATCCTCTCCCGTTCGCAGATGGCCCGTTACTTTTTCTGCCTTCCGGCGGTCGCCAAAAATTTATCGTCCGCCTCGTCAGTCCCTTCTTCGTTCCTCTGATAAATTCAACGACGAAATACGCCGGTAATCGTCTTACAGCCGCCGGAGGACATTTTCAGGAACTCCCCTTATCGGTGGATATTATCAAGCCTCTTCACGGGCCCGGGTTACGGACCATCAATGTAGTACGCGGGGAAGGGGGGGGGGGCTTCCTTTTCGCGTAAAATCATCGAGCCGCGCGGATAATCTCGTTCGGAGACCGGGGTGGGAGGGGTCGGCTATTCCATCGTTCATATTGGCCCGCCAGCGATTTTGTCCCTCTCTGGAAAATTTAGAATTCACTTATGCGACCATCTACTCCCCCATTGCGCATCCGCGACGCGAATAAAGGATTCGAAATCCGTGGGGTGTCCTTTGTACTCGGTATCCGAGGTCCGAGCGGAAATTAATTTGATTGGTTTGCCTCGTTCCGAGCAGACCGCCGCGTCGTGCCGTGATTGATGATTGTTGTTGGCTTGACATTGCGAGGGTTCAGCGCGGGTTGATAGCGTGTTCATAGCGGGTTCATAGCGGAACAGTTTTTAGAGGAGTCTGTGCCGAGATATTTGTTGAACATAATTTTACGGTGGTGGAACTACGTTCGGAATGGACTAGCTAAAATCTTTCAAAATAAAGTAAGACCTCGATTAACCGGCTTGATCGGGAGACACAAGCAGCCCGGATAAATTAAGGGGTTAAATAAAAAAATTAATTCAACAACCGAAGAAAACAGTTTGTAGAAACAGAAGGGACTCGGCAGATATACTTGCAACGTATTTAAACGTTTGCTGTATTAAGAAAACATTTTTAATTATTATTTCATCCAGCGCTTCGTGGAAATCGTAAGCACGTGGGCCGTGGCTCGTAATTTCCAATTGGAAAGCCAATTCGGCGTTAATTTTCCCTCGTAGCGAGTTGGAGGCGCTCCATCGCCTATGTAACCCCGATGAAAATCGAGTTGCAGCGATAAAAGCCACCGTAAGATCCCGAAACTGGTGAGTCATCGTGAAAGGGGTAGCCAAGCGGAGGGTCATTCGATGATGCACCGCTGCAGGACTCGGTCTGGCCCGAGGGCTAACGCGAAACTCGATCCGCAAAGGGTGGGCCGGAGGATTAATTGTGCCACGGCAATTCTCCCCACCCAACCAACGTTATTCCTCAGCGAATGTTTCACTCGGCCCGATCGAACACGGTTATTTGGTTACGCGAGCGCAGATCAGTGCAGAGGGATGGAATCCTTGTAATTGGCCCGGGGCCGCTTCCAAACGGAACCACGATAGCCTAGAAACTCGAGATATGTTGATTTTGAACGTGCATCATAACTAGACTGCGGATTTTATGCATTTACGATAAATATGGATACGCGCAAATTAAATCAGTGGTCATATTAAAAAATTCAAGCACATCAACGTATTAGTTCCATTTTAACAAGATAATTGGAAGAAGAAAAATTTTTTTATTTGGCTCCTGTATCCGGCAATCAATGCAGACATTTTTTATTTTGTTGCGAGAGAAATCAAATATTATATATTTTCAATTTGTTCGATTCGTTGATGGAAGGAAGAAATGTTTGCTCGTTTATTTCATCGTCTACCAGCAATGCCGTATCTCTACGCTGTACGCGAGCGAATTCGCGTTCAATTCAAATCGATTCCCGTCGGTTTATCGACTTGAACGGTTAATTTTCTCGCGTGTCCAGTCGATGGTCGTATCTTTTACGGCTGCGAGGGCACATCGAGGCCAGTAAAACGAGGAACTGGCCGGGAACGGAGTGACGAACGAGAAAGGAGGGGGTGTCAAGCCTGCCAGAAACGAACGTGTCGCTCGAGTGCCGATCGAGAGACACTCGACACAAAAAATGGAAAGCAGCCGCCACGCCGCGCCGCCCCGCGTGGGCGTTGTCCTCTTCGACCTCCTCGCGATCGCGATACACTTTTATCAGCGTTGCCTCCCACTGCATTTACGCTGCGCGCGTGCACCCGCCTATCTAGCGGTGCATCTGCTTCGATACGCATCGAACGTATGTATCTACATACATGCATGAACGCCGAGCACGAGGAACAACAACGCTCCGCGCCGAAGATTTACTCAGCCGCGCGCGATCTCTCGAATTCAATGGCCGAACCACAACTGTGCAGTCTCTCGAGGATTCCTGCGTCGCGCAGTGGGACGAAACGATCCGCGTCGATAAAAAAAATTGATCTTCGTAACATTGGAAATTAGACAATAATTGATGTTAACACATTACCGACCGATGATCGTTGCATCGTTTTGAAAAATCTACGGTACACGGCTAAACACTTTTTAATGGAACCTTCGATAGCAACAGCAATTTTCATTGTGAACCAACAAGTCACCCTCGTAAACGTCATCTAATAGTTTCATTTATGATTGTAATGTAAAAGAAAATTTCTATGCTTTCTTTTGGTACAGCACAATTATTGAAAATCGTATTAAAACATTGTTGCACTTGCATTATCAATTTCAAAATTTATGAGACCGATTCAATTTTGATTATACTAAAAAAAATATTAAAAATTATATAAGAGAAATGTTCAAAGTTTCATTTTAATTCATTATGTATAAATAAAGTTTGTTGAAGTTTATTGAGATTGTTTTACTTGCACATTCAATTACGAAATAATAGCAGATGACATGAGATATCCTCTCTGTAAAATTGCCGGTCAACGATGCGTTAACAGGCTGTCGATAGGTAAAGTGTCAAAAGTAACAGAATGACGATTCTGTATAAATAAGCACACATGTGCATGTATACAATATTGGACTGACGATAACACGATTGTCGTGGAACCCATTATTTATCAATAAACTGAGCTCCGAATACAATGACTTCACCGGGAGAAGGGAAATAACGACCCACGCGAAACGCGCTAATTAATGAACAGAGGTCGACTATTCTCGTTAAACATAGGGGAGAGTCATTCGAAGCCGCCATTTTATTTCACGACAATGCACGGTCACAAGCTGTTAATTGGAGAATCGAAACACGATACCAACGGCGCGTGATTCTCAAGTTGATCGTGTTTGTTGTATTCCCAGAAACCGGGGAAAATTAATTTTATTGGTAGACAACGGATTTTATACATTTACGACAGAAACGAGTGAGCGTAATTTCAAACAAGTTCTATTATTTTCAACCAATTAAACGTATTAAGAAAGAAAATCAATTTCTATTTCACTCCAGTTCGTTGAAAATCAGGTAGAAAATTTGTATTTCGCATAAAGATGTGCTGTCTATTTATTAGCGTTGTTTACTGTAGCATCAGCGAGCACGATCATTTTCTTATCTGTATCGTTAGCGAGTGCGATTGATCGGAATCGTCTAAATACCGCGTTAACTACTGTTGTGTCTGATCATTGCTTGCCGTTTCTACTTGTTTGAAACACTGATTTTATTATACAGCGGATTTGATGCGTTTATAACGAAAATGAGTGTACGAGAGTCGACGAACTGCAAGGAAATTGGGGCGAATTAATGGAGGTATCGTATTGCATAAGATTCAGCGAGCTGTCTGCACTCTCGAAGATGGAGGACGGCTTGCAGCGGTGTTTAAACAGGTCCCGCAACATTGTCGGCTGTCAGAGGGTCCTCGGTTTATTAAGATTTCCACAAATCGTTACCGGGACCGTGATTCCGACGGAACGAGCGACTAAGGAGAGAAAGTGGCTCGCTCACCTCTGCTTTTGACGCGTGTACTGCGTGTAAGAGCAGCGACACGAAGCCCGGAAACGGTCGGATAAATCCTGTGACACGTTCCGAGTTCGATCTTAACGAGGAGGAATACGCGGGCCGCGGGTTCCCGCCGTAAATCATTCGCGGTTCACGCTTATCTACGTTGTTATATCTGCTTAGCAGAAATGTTCTGTGCTCGAGGTGACCTTTACCGAAGACCACGAACAGTGTCACAGTGGACATCGGACCCGTTCGCCGAACGAAGAACGAGCCGAGAGACTCGTCGTCGATGCTCCTTCGCCAACGGAAATGGGATTGAACCTTAACGATTTCGCGGCCCGACCTGGAGAAACCGTGACGAATAATCTCGATGACAGGACCTTCGATCCACCGTGATTCATCTTCTCGATCGTTGATTATCACCGAGCGCTCCACGGTGATCAAGGGCTGATTCTTGATTCGCAGTCCGGTTAACGGGAGTTTCTGACGATTCCTTCGGGAAACGTGGACAACGTGTCGGACTGGACTAGATAGAATACCAAACCCTACACAAAAACATCGTGAAAAGAATAACTTGTGAACAAGAACAAACACAGAATTTTCATCGAATAATTTCTCCACGTTAAAACCGTTTGTGCAGAGTGTTCCAAAAATGTGATACTTCCTTCGAAAGGCTGATTCATTGGTACATCCGCTTTCCAAGGCGAGGATTGATTTGACGAAACGGTTTCAGAGTATCCGAACGATCGCGAAGAAAACGTACGCCGTTTCTCGAGCGGATCACGAGGGGTCACCGCGAGGAAGCTTCTCCGAGCACGAGGTTCGGTATCGGTGAATCTGAAATTCCCGTGGAGGGCCTCCGGTTCGTTCTTTTTTATTTGCCGCGTCGGTTTCGCTGCAGCTGAGTCTAAGCACGGGACTAAAAGAATCTTGGCGGATCGTGCGAGAAACCATTCGGCTTAGCCAGGACGTCTTTCCTCTGTTCGGGCCTCACGAGAATCCAACGAGATTGGAAGCTCGATTCCCCCGTTCCTCGCGTTCTCTTACCTTTTAATGCCCTCTCGCTGTTCTCTCTTTTCACTTCGCCTCCGTGTCGAGACCGTGGATCGTAATTCGGAATCGAACACGCGAGCCTCTACGCTCGGACGAATTTGATCAGGGGACTATCGTCGCTGAATGGCAGGGCTGTTTTTTTTCATTTCGCGCCGGGATTGCGCCGAACGGAAATCGTCGACGAAAATTCCTATTGGGATTTTTTTGTGGGCGATGCGAGGCACCCGGAAGTGTTATTGCTAGACTTCTTTGCATCTTTAAATGACAATCCGCTTCCTATAGATCCCTGAATTTCTTCTTGATATATTCATTCATCTCTCGTCGTATAAATAAGAGAACCTAATAATTTGTTGCTGATTGGACATATCATTTCGTTTTAATCGTAACACCATTAACATCGTTTCACAGACCCGTAAAGTAAAGAATAACTGCACAGTCATATTTCCGCACACGCAGTAACAGATTGTTGATCGAAGGGTAACCTCAGGAAGCTTCGAGAGCAAAAGGATCAGCCCAAGATGCAAATAACTTCGGCATGAAATCATACAACCTTGGACCGGTCTAAATATAACACGGGGTGTCTAGAACGCCGCACAATGCAACGTTAAATAAATAAAGTGAACAACCCGACTGTCCAGCATACAATCTTTACAGCATCGAATGAGACCTCCCACTGCCCCGAACACGTTATCGCGGGTTCGCGTTGAAATACAGTTCCGAAGTGTCTGCGTCTCTCCGGCTCGAAGACTCCGTTTGCAATCGACGAATTTTCGTGATACGTTCCATTGGTGGTATTTGCATTTCCGAATCGTGTAAGGAATAATTTAGTTGTACCTTCAATTTTATAGTTTTGCACGTGAAACGCAATATCGTCTCGGAAAGTGATGCGAAAGACATAATAATTTGAATTTCGAGGTTTCAAAGGGTTCGTATTCGAGAGAAAAAAATGTGGTAAACCTTACGTTTAGGGGAGGCAGCTCCGATGACGTTGACCTTGACATATGTTATCGAGGACAACATTCTGAATAACTTTTGTCATTACAACTACCCGGCGCTCGCTCTTAGTTTTCGAGATATTTGCGAAAAACTATTCCAAATACTGTATTGATTTTACGTATTCTTGCATGCTCCGTGGCAACGTAAGCCTGTTCCGGGGCGGCATCTGTTTATTTTCTGTTTATAAACACATTGTGGGGATCAGAACAGAGTGTCGCTCTATACAGGGTGAGTCACCTAACGTTTGCACCTCAAATATCTTTGTTGTGTCTAAAGATACGTAAAATATTGTAAGGACAAAGTTGATTGGTACAATGGGGCTGACACGATGCCAAAAGAATTTTGTTTTTGTTATTTTTTTTAGAGATATCAAGGTCACCTTGACTTTTGTAAATGGAACCACCCTTTTTTAAACACCTACAACGATAGTCCCTTTCATTAGGAATTCAGTGACTATAATTATTCCAAGGTTATTGGATATTATTTAAATCGTCGTAGCGTTCGAAGAGTGCTTTGAGACATTTTATTTTCTATTGCGGTTGACCTTGCGTGACCTTGAATGACCTTCATAATAGGTCATTGTATTCGTCTTGAAATACACTATCAGAATGTAAATAAAAAACCATACCGTTTCATTTAAAAAAACAGAGTTGACCTTCGTATCTCCTTGACGTCTCCACCTATAAAAAAATTAATGACATCAGATTACGAGCCCCTCGATATCAAGTAAGTTTGGTCTGATCCTTTTTTTTCTATCTTCAAAAGCAAGCGATTTATTCAGGAGACCTGTTTTAGGTGCCGCACCCTGTATAGCGAGCTTTCAATTTTGAAAGACTATTTCTGGATTTTCGCATGCGTGGTCGGGCCGGCCCTCTCCGCTCCCTCCACGACCTAGTAGTAGTAGTTAATGTTTTGCCGGGGAAGGGCGGATCGGCCGATCTTTCATCACCAGTATCACAATTGGCGCTGCCAGCCTCGGCCCTTTATTGGGTTGCAATTATCCATTCGTTCTTCGATCGTCCCCTCTGTTTTATTAGGCCCGGGCCGCTTTCAGAGTCGTCGCTCTACTAGACGGGACGGTCGTCATTGGTGAGAACGGTCATTCTACCTAGTTACAGTAATCCCTTGATTCTTGGGCAGGGGGTGGTTCACCGGAGTGGAAATGAATCGTGATCTTCCTTGCTTTTCTAATTTATGGCTGCGTCTACCACTCCGCTCGGGCCGAGCGAGACTACAATAGGGCAACGGTGTCGGCAACGGGTACACGCAGCTTGTGGCACAGTTTAAAGGCTCTCGTGTTCTCGCAATGTAATGCCAATTCAAAATGCTTTATTTTTCATTATTTTTTTATGAGACTTTCACTGACTTGTTTCTGGCATTGTTCTGATTAAGGCAAGACCAAATACGATATAGTTTGGCCCATATTTACTCTACATGCGAAGCACGATGACGAAACTTTCACAGTCGATTAAACCACTAAATACAATTCAAATTATATCGTGTTTGGTCTTGTTTTAATCAGAGGAATTCCAGAGATACGTTTTTAAGGGTCCCATGAAAAAATAATGAAAATTAAGATGTTCGAACATTCGATTCGTTGAGTCCGTATAGTGGTGTTCACACCGATATACCCGAGCCGACAACAATAGTCGCCGTCTTGCGGCGCGGCCAGGCACGGCACAGCGTTGACAGGGAGTGAAGTGAGTAGGCCTGGATAGGAATCGGGACCCCCCCAAATTGGACACTAGTCGGAGCTTTACTGTATAATGAATTTTTGAGCTTGTTTAGAGCTCGGAGCGAACGTTGGACCGGCTCACCTTCGGACCTGCAGCTCCACGACCTAACCACAACTCATTCTGATCGCATAATTTTTGCATTCTATATAGCCTTCATACAGAATTTGAACTAGTAATGGAAAAATCATGCAATCAGAATTAGTTAGGGTTAGGTGGCGGGAGGGGGGCGGCCGTTAGGTTAGGTTAGGTTAGGTAAAATTGAATACAGTATTTAGAATAGTTTTTCGCAAATATCTCGAAAACTAAGAGCGAGCGCCGGGTAGTTGTAATGACAAAAGTTGTTCATAATGTTGTCCTCGACAACATATGTCAAGGTCAAGGTCATCGGAGCTGCCTCCTCTAAACGTAAGTTTTACCAAAAATGTTGTTGAAATCTAAAACTCGAAAAATTGAATTTTGGCTACAAAAACCAGGCTCCTGGACCACTGTGCGTCGCTCGGCGTTTATACGCGAGCGGAAGAAGCCGCGTTATTATAGCTCGCCACGTTCCCGTTGTTATGTTTCATTGCAGGCCGGCTGGTCGTCTGAAACGCGTATCTGTACGCGGACGGGCTCGGTGTTTACATCTCCCGGTACTGGTTCTCTCTTTCTCTCTCTCTCTCTCTCTCTCTCTCTCTCTCTCTCTCTCTCTCTCTCTCTCTCTCTCTCGCATCGGCAGATATGCGGGTGCGCATTGAAATCGCGGCCGTCGTTTATCGGGCCGCGCGAAATACTGAATCATACGCAGCCATTTATTTCGGGTGTCGAACGGCCGAGGATAAGCGTTTTACTACGACCGCTGAGATCGCGCCGATAACCGCCTCGACTTCGCGGTGTAAAGTAATATATATACATGTATCTTCGCGAAAAGGCTAAATAATCTCAAGCAACCGGGGCGATTCTGCTTTGGAACCTCTGGCACTTGTTTCTATTTTTGCGTTCGGCGTACGTAGTCCTTGAGCTGCGAGCCTTATCGTAAACCCTTCGTCGTTGTGGATAAAGTTTGGCGAGTATGAAAATGTGCTACTTAACACGTTCCTTACCAGTGTCGCACATCTGCGCGACGACGACGATTTCGTACTCTTCGTAAATCACATCAAATTAATTCCGTTGCACGCCGTTACTCAGAATTATAACCAGACTGCGGATCTTTATGCTTCTATGCCTTCTGAACATTTTCAAGAAGGGTAAAATATTAAATTCGACAGAATTTAGTAAAATTTTTATTTATTTCAGATCCGCAAAGGCTGCTACCACTGGAAACAAGATTCTATTTTATTCCACTTTCTTCATATTCGCCTACAACAATTGAAAATTACATAAACATCCGCAGTCTAATTAAAACACATTGCGCGTAATGTACTTTCTCATAATTTTTAGGAACACAACTACGACTTTACACGGACGTTGCCCGTCCAATCTGCCTGTATGGCTCGCGAGAGCCGCGTTCCATCCGAAGTCTCTTTAAATAACCAAAGACAATTCGCCCCGAAAGAAAAATAATTGAGAGGAGAGCCAAATAGAGAAGACGAATCCTTTGTGGGAGGCTGCAGACGAGGAGTAGCGTAGTTGAACGAGACGAGACGAGACGAGACGAGACGAGACGAGACGGGACGAGTAAAATGAAAACAAGAAAAGCTGCGCATTACACGAGGGCGTTGGAAATTCCAGACAGAGTCGGGGAACGTGGAAATCGTTTGGCTTCGACACGCACAAGGAACGCGCAAATTACAGGCCGCGGACTGACAGAATAAACTTGCCTCGGGTGGGAGGGGGGGGGGGCACCTCGAAAAGGAGCAAAAGGTTTCATTAGAGACAGCCCTCGGGCTGGATCGTCTGTTTAGCCGTTTCCGCGGAAGTGAAATATCGAGCGTCCAACCATTACTCGATAAATATATACATGCAGGATCCAGGGCTAGGAACTGGCACAATAAGACGTAAATTACGTTCGTGTAGCTCGCGTGTCATTAAAATACTCCTCGACCCACACGTTCCCCGTTGTCAGCTGCGCGAGGCTGGCCATCGGGGACCATTAAATGTTTGCATTTTATCTGTACGCAACGGGAAGAGTCGGAGGTGTGAACATTTCTAATTGCACTCGGCCCGTGTCCCGCTTTTCCTTTTCTTTCGCGAGACCCGTGTGTCCTTCTCTCGTCCCCGATTTCTCGCTTTGTCCCTCCACCGTTACTGCGACATTAGGACGCGAAAGGTTAATGGACCTCAATTTCCTGGCGATGCAATCGGGCTCGTTACCACGTTTCTTGCGGGACGCGAAACTTTTATCGATTGCTAACACGAACGCTTCTTCAATGGAGTCTCGATTGATTTCGATTGATTCGCGCGTGGCACCGATTCGGCGGTAATTTCGAATCTTTTCATTCAGTTAACAATTCATTTCAGCACCGAACAATACGCAAAGCTCCAATGTAATTTCACTGTTGAAACGTTAGACAAGCAAGAACGCGACGTGCCTGCCTACATCTTCCTCGATCACCAAGAAACTTCCAAGAAACGAAGTCACACGATCAATAAAATGTTCGCTTCTGATAGAGGTCAACGTTATCCCACGAACCAACGAATGTGTTAATTAACGGTTGTCCTGTTAATTGCAGAACCTTGTACCCTGACAAACTTTGATTCGAACGAATCCTACGCGATGCAGACAAATTTCGTGGCGAACACGTGAGAAATCTGACGAACAAATATTCACGCGTTATACGTGATCGGTTTCCCCTCGGCCAGCCGGGATACACCTGAGCCACTAATTAACGCCAATTTTGTCACACGCGATCCGTAGTACATGCGCCACCGTTATGAGACATTACACGCAGCCGATGCGCTGGATGCGAGCCTTTCGTTGCGTCCGGGTACTCGGTATCGACATCTTGGAAGATTTATGCTTCTAGAAAGACTAATGTTCCCTGAACAATGTTTAATCAATCTCGCGATCGAAATGAAACATCGAATGATGCTGGTGGAGGGTTAAAAGTGTTTACAATAATTCTGTTAGCCGTCTCCTTTTCTAACAATTTCACAGATGTCAGGTTCAAAGGCGACTCCGCAGCGTTCCTAACTCCAAAATATACAGAACGTAAGCACGTCGTTGTACGGTTGAAAGCGTCGGGGGAACATCATCGAGTCGCGAGATGGTTCGCGGTTAAGGTAGGGATGAAAGGTTAATCGAAACAACCCCGTCACGTTAGCGAGAGAGTCTGATCGTTGGTAGGAACATCCAAAGGGTGGTACCAGGACGCGCGTCGCGTCGGACCGTTCACACGATAAGTCTTGGTATTTGTCCGGGATTGGGTATATCTGATCGGTAGTATGGTTGTGTATCGGCGGCGGATCCGCCAGGTGAGAGGGCCCGCGGATGATCCGCCGATAGACGTAAACAATGGCGGAGGGCTTTGCCATTATTACGACGTATCGTCGGGTAGCGTCGCCGCAACCAGAGGACTGGTTTATGTACGACTGGGTGACTCAGCCGCGGAATGCAGCACACGCGCCCTGCCTTGATTGCCTATCAGACTCCCTGGCTCGGACTTCTATAAATAATACGACACACGTATGCGAGTACCTACGTACACACGGTGCCCCCCTACGAGATGGGATCGAACCGGTATAATTGACACGCGGTGCTCGTGCAATCGGCTAATTTGAAACTTTTCGACGTTTGATAGAATTCGGAATACGGCACGCGAAACTCGGAATACGGCGACGCGACGCGACTAGTAGTACATTTGGTCGAAACAAACACTTGTCTTACATCGGTACTGAATGCACCTACGTCACTTTCGCGTGTCGATATTAATGAAATTTAGTAAAAAAGTTATTGAGATTGTATTTTGAAATTCTAAATTTTCCATTGCGAGTTTCCCTGCCTGACGCAGGCTGACCGTTTCGGCGATGCAGGGTTCACGGCAAAGTTTTCCCTTCTTCCGCCTTTTTAGCTAGTAGTCGTGCAACAGTCCTCAACCGAGCAACGCCTTGCTCATTCGAATTGTGATCTCCGTGTCTTTACATTTTTACTTTATCAATAAACGGTTTTCTTTTACAGTCGATTGAGTTCAATCCTTATTCTGCTATTAAAGGATCCACAACAAAAATATTATCGTTAGAACAGGCATTTAAAAATGAAGCGTGAAGCTGCGCATGTACGCTACCGACCGAAAGTTTGGAATCACGGTGTAAATTCAGAGAAACAAGATGTTCGTAAGAAAAACTGAATATCTTTAGAAACGAGTCTACTCCCTTAAACTTCCAAATAATGCTAACATCTTAATGAATTGGATTGACCGTCCGGACCACTTTGCGAACCGGGGAAGAGTCTGCTGGATCGAACAGCCTACCTCGCAATATTATAAAAATAGTATTTCCCTGTGCGCTACATTTTCTCCGCTATTTTAATACGTCGATCGATGCGAGCGAAGAACACTGTCAACGAACCGGTTCTATGTATTATTCAAATTCCGTATCAGCCGAACGGATCTGTTGTTGTCACTGTTATTTGTATTAGAATCTCATTATGGAACTTGTTAGCGATCCAACGTCGCCAAACGTATTATTCGGAGAGGAAGCTTCCGCGTGATCTAACAATGAACTCGATTAAACTGTCGCCTTCTGCATTTCCATGGCAACGCCTATTAACGGAAACTATCGTTAACGCGCAACGTTGCAACCAATAATTCTCCGTTGATCGAAACTAATACGTCAGAGAGGATTACGTAACACCCATTGTACATACTCCTTCGCAAACCACACAAGACAATCCGGCAAGTTATAATCGTGCGTTCCAAAAAAACGAGTTATTCTTTGTCCCGGCTTAATCACCTTTTACATTCAATGTCGTGTTCACTCTGTTAAAAGACAAAGTGGTCAAAAAATACAAGCACGTCATGTTTGCTGTTCGTAACTTCGTCGGTGGATACCGAGAGTAAAACGACAAGAAGTGAAATTTTAATGTAACATAGAAGAGGAATACGCTCTCGCGCGGCCTGTCCTGCAGTTGATTTCGTAATGTCTGCTTGGAAGAGGCCCCCGACGTAATTACACGCATCCACCGAAGACCAATTAAATTTGCTGGTAATTGCGTTTGCTTCCTTTGAGAATGTCTGCGTGAAAATGGAAACGCGGCGTAATATACAAAATGCCGCGTGTCGTTGAATAGCTAAAGAGACGTTTCGCCTCGGGCATTAGCCAAACAGTTTTTACATTTCCACAGTTTATTCACGGCGAAGTGTTACTCTCGGCGATAATGTTTCTGCAACCCGTTCGTAAGAACTTCATTTCTGTATGTTTTTCACGACTTCCCATGATCAGGCAAATTTATCCGCTGGAATTAGCTCGAACTTCGTCAGCAAACATCGTTGCGTTATCGTGTTGTTCATCGCCTGACGTGTTGCAGACAGGAAGCTTTAACGCGCAGAGTCAGATAGAAAAATTCGCAGGTGGATTTCAACCGATTCATCCTTTCGGATATAAAATATTCAAGGCACGCTCCGGACAATGGGCTGCTCTCAATGCGGGGATAACGATTGAAACGATCGATAGAAAGATCGATGACCGTTCGCCGGCGCTGAACGAATATAAAGGCTGCTTCAAATCTTGATCGATCTCATCGACGTGTCCCGATTAAATTCCGATTCCGATCGAGGTACGGACGCGTGTCAGCGAGCCGAGCTGACTCGAGCGATCGTCGAAAAGATCGATGCTCGGTGTGAATCGGTGCAGTCGATCCGTGCGAAGACTGTGGAAGACATTTATAATAATTTGTGTTAACCCGACGAATGTTCGAGCAGAAGTGTGAAAAGGGCGCTGATTGCCAATTCCATGAATTCCATCGGTAATGTTTCATTTAGAATTCTCTCCTTGGCTCACGGAAGCCAAACAGCAAGGTCCTCCTTCTTACAATCATTTTGATAAGCTGGCGCTGATACATCGAAGCTCTATAATTCTTTTAATCTACTCGACGCGTTAAATTGCACCTACTCATTTTTCTCATACGCGCATAAAATCCACAGTCCGGTAACGAATATAAAGTAACGTTTAGCCGGGCGAATTCTCGTCGAGGTTCCTCGAACCGCTAGCAAAGGAGCGAAGCGGATGATCAATCAAAATCCTTTCCGCCGTCGAATGACCGTGCCTATTCTCGCCGCAGCGCAGACGCGGACGGGTTCATAAATTTCGAGATTAAAGGAGTTGGTTTTCGCGGGAGACAGCCGTAATTAAGAGTAATTTTAATTGGCTCTAAGTGGCCGAGGCTAACCGGCGAGCGTGCCTTCCGCGAATCCTCGTTTCGATCGCGTGACCGTGCACACCGTTCAGAGGACGCGTTGCACATATGCACGGATGCACCTGCTGCTGCTGCAACGAGAAACCCGTCGAGAGCGACGCGGAACGTCCGCCGCGACGCCGAACGTCCGCCGCGACGCCGCTATTTTCGGCTATTTTCAGCTGTAGCCAGCGTCACACTGTCTGTTGCGTGTGTTTGCTACCGGCTGCCTAATGGCTCATTCAAGACACCGCACCGTGAAAATTCGAGTCAAAGAGCCTCGCCGCATATGTACGGCCATTTCGCGTGACACGCCGGAATCCTCACCCCCCCTCCACAAACATTCCCGCCCCTCCCGCATTTCTCTACTCGTTTTTCGACGTGGCGTGCTTATGGGAACCTCGGGGGACCAACTCGCAAATAACTTCGTCGAGAGTTTCCTGAATAATGTGCGCGTTTCCGAGTTTCTACGTACGTTGTGGATTTTTGGTGGGCAGGTCGCAATAAAGCGAAAATGCCTGAGCTTTTGTTTAGCGCATGTTTAAATCGACGGAAATCTAACATGTTCGGATATGTGCGTGTTTAGAACAAAATATATTTGGAGGAATTACACTGCAAAACGAACCCGGATAGGACATTCTCTGAATTTTCTTCGACGAATAATAGACAGCTTAAAAATTAATATAAATTCGAGTGATCAGAAGATATGTTTCTCGACTCGAAAAAAAAAAAAAGAAGAGAGGAAACTTTAAAGCGCGGTACATCGACAAAACCAAAATATCCAGCTGCATAACGATATCTAGAGCCAGGAATCGCTCGAAACCGTTCCACCTTGAAAATAGCTTCGTCCAAAGTTCCAGCCTAGCCTAGCATATTAAATGTCGGTATTCACAGCCGCCGTTAAACGTCGAAATTATTACGCAGCATCTTTAACATTTAAACCGGAGGACTCTAATCTCTCCGGGGTGGTAAACCTAATTAACATCCGGCCGAGTAATCCTATCAGCGACTGGAGTGCACGTAATACGCCGGGATAAGTAGCGAGTCGGCGTTGAGCAGCAACGGCGCGGCGCGGCGCGGCGTCGAGGATGTAGAACGGCATCGAGGAAGGGTAAAAAGGAACGCGACACGTTTCTGCCCGACGTAGAATTAAAAATTAGCAGCTTAAAAACAGTCAGTCGGCTCACGGAGAGGTAAGTAGACAGCGTGAGCCGACGCCGTAATTTTTTCCAGACTCCGATCCATCAGAGATCTCGAGGAAACACGCGATCCTCTGAGGTCTGGCGCAACCACGATATACACGAGCGTGACGTGATACCGGATCCGCCTCCGGTTGGACGTCGAGTATCGCATCCGAGGCAATTCAGCTCCACCACTCGGTTATTACCCGGAGTAAGTAACTTCTCGTATGTCTCCGTTCTCTCACCCCCGTTTTCTTCGCCAACGTTGCCCCCTTGCTGCGAACAAATCGACCCGGACGTTCCCCTTTTCCTCCCACCAATACCCTTCACCTTCTACAGATTATCGTAATGTCCGACTTGCTTTCTTTACCTGACCGCCGACAGTGTTTGTCAGTGCGATCTCCTCTGTGTATGTATTTTGCGTAAAATACCGGAGACGACCGTGCTGGATCAATTTCAATAAAATTCACGACTCCACGTTTCGCAAGAGATATTTTCCGCGCGGGAGACTCTGCTTGATCGCATTCCGCGGTGTATCCCTGGATCGTCGATGTTTCCGTGTTTCGAGATTCGAGGATATCGATGATTCCTGCGGTTTCGCGGGGCCTTCTAACGGGAGTCAGTTTCAAGGTAATGGCTCGGGAAGTTCGTTGATCAGTCGTTGGCCCCGCGAAGATTGGAATTCTTCGAAAGTAGAAATCGGCTTTCGAAGATATTTATGCAAGGATGAGCAACAAGATGTTGCACTTCTTATCTCTCTGGGAGAAACTCCGCTCCTCATTAACCCCTTTTCTATATTTTCTTTAGCGACTTTTTCGATTCTGAAAGTAAAAAAACAGCCATCCATAGATGTTCGGATAAAAATTGACAAGGATGAGACAGAAGTCATCGTTAAAAAGTATTTCAATGTTGAATGGAGAAAGGTCGATCGATTAGCAGTTAGGCAATTCACTTCTCCGGCTGCATCGTGAAATATATTAACGATAAAAGAGGAGCGGCGCGGCCATTGCGCGAATAATAATTCCTCGGAGATAATCAACCGTGATGAGAATGGAATCGCGGGATTGGATTAGCAATTACGAAAGAAGCGAAACGACTTAAGTTTACGAAATAATGCAATTAACCTTCTCGGTGTGAGAAGTACGAAATATAATAAGGGAACATATAGATAATTGTGTCTAACTGTAATGCGTTCTACACTGAAATGGATTTAAAGAGGAAGACAGAAGAATCATGAGAATTGAAGACGATTTACAAATGAAATTAGAAGAAAGTTATGCAACGTGCGAGATGATTTCCCAATGTTTACATAGTACATTCTTCTCACGCAACAGGAATTCTCTTACGTCTTGAAGAATGGTTTGAATTGCGACATAAATATCGTTGGTGGAGAGCGAATTATTAGTTTCCATTACGGTATCGGAGCGCTGATGCAGCCGATTTTTATGGGCGTCCTTTCGATCGGCAAAATTACATCTAAAAGCATTAATCTGAAGATTTATAGTGGGCAGCGCCGACAACGGCACACAAGGGTAAGGTCAGAATTCATGATTGCCTCTTATTATAACATACGTCACCTAATAAAGTTCCGTCTTCCTCTGTTGCCATGCTATTGATTGTGTCGGACGTTTCTCATTGTGATTTATCGGTCTTGCCTTCCGTTTTCCGTACCGGAAAAAAGATCAAAAAGTTTCGCGAGTTCTACGAAAGGTCGCGGAGCATTTCAGAGATGCAGAGGGAGGTGTGCGTGCATTTAACGTTCACGTACGATTCGTTGTAGTACGCTGAAATCTATGTAGTCCAGAGATAGTTAACGTGGACTTGGTTATGCTCACGGAAAATCCTCTCCTCGTTCAATGCTCGAGCCAAGACACTGAAATGCATTGAGATCTCGTGTGACCAGTCGGTCACGCCATCGTATAAAACGACCTCCGAGATTTATAGATCAAGAAATAATTGCCCTCGATATCGATGTGACGGCACGGCGGCTCCTAAGGCGGAAACGCGATCCTCGTATGTTTCGATGCCGAAGAAAATCATTGATCGAGAACGTTCCAAAAATGTTAACGACAAAGTCTTAAATGTAGTAAAAATACATGAAGAGGGCGAAAAAATGCAGCTATTGCTCATGGGAGTATGGACACTTGAAAATTCAGATAAAAAATAAGAACAGAAATTGGTACAGAAATTACAGTAACGTCGTTTCTAAATATGGTGCTGAAATTTTTTTCCATGAGCAGCAGCGTATATCAAATTCGGAGGGAACGCAATCGCCGTGACGCGGACTCGATTAACGAAGTTTGAAACTCCGTCGACAAAGTAATCCTCGCGGGTCGTGATTCAAAACGCGCTTCGGAACTTTTGGACCGGGCACTATAATTACTCCATTCATGATTAAATAAAACACGCGGCGCGCCGGGGACTTGAAGAATTTTAATTGTTAAATTCTTCGCAGCCGTTGCCCGGTGATCTCCAAGCAAAGGTCCACGGAAACGATTATTTGAAAGTTCCCTCTGCGAGATTAACCTCCGGTAATTATAATATAATACGCACAGAGTGCATCGGGCCGACGCGACGCGCGGAACTGGAGAAATGTTTATCGTGCGAGCGCGGCCGGAATCAAAGGGGAATGACGGTGACAATGAAATTCGAGAGGTGGAACGAGGGAACAGAGGCGGACGAGCGGATAGATAGTTAAATTAACAAAAGAACAAGCACGGTCGCGAGCAACGGGACCGTGGAACGAAGTCACAAAGGAAATGGGAGCTGGACGAACGACAGAAAGATAAATAGATAGACCCGGAGAAGGCAGGGAGGACGGCTATGGCATTATTAACGCAACAGAGAGCCCTCTTTTACGAAGAGCTCGATGAAATCAGACCTCGAAAATCGCTCGAGATTCCATCTCGTCTACCGGTGTCGATCTCTATATTCTTGATCTTCTGTCATCTCCCTCCCTCTCTCTTGGTTTTCATCTTTCGAAACGAGATCTCTCGTAATAAGATGACGCGCTCCAACTTCGAGAATCCGATCTATATCTCGGTATCAACCGACATCGTAGCATATATCCGCAGGCACACGTTCTTAGCGTGTCAACCCCATCAGGGATTCTGGGTACCGTCAGGTTGAATTATTCAAATTGACTAGCTTTCTTATTTCACTTCTTTACCTTCGAGGAGCGAATTTTCTGTGCTTCAAAAGATGATTTGCTCTCTATATCAACCCTCGTGTAGCCAATCAAAACGTATAGATTATTTGAAACCTTCCGTATCGAACATATTCACAGAAATTCTCATTTTAATTCAGACATTCGGAGAAATTTTGTAATATTTTTGGAGGAACATTAACAAATTGTTGAAAGAAATTCAGTGAATGGTTGGTTACACGAGAATCAACCTCGTAAATTCACGAGCAAGTTCTTTAATGAAATAGAAAATACCGATCGGTAATCCCCTTGAATCAGAATACCATTGTTGTAGACACCGGTTTCACATAATTCGAGAAAACGGGATAAGATTCTGGACAAAATTCCCGTGAGTCTGCGCGCCAACGAAAGGATATCGAGCTAACGAACACAAATGGGCGCGGGTGTTTTGTGGCCGTGCTCACCGGGCGAGATCAGATGCTAATCCCGCTAATCCCATTAGGAAACAAAGTCCGAAACCAGTTTACTAAAAGAGGTACAGCTCGAAAAGTTGTAGACAGCGGGTACAGTTCCGAACAACCGGAGGAACGACAAGAAATAAAGAATGGAGGCGGGGCCCCCTTTTCTGGAATCCGTGCTTGAACCTTCTTTCGAAGGTTAGGGTCTTCTGGAATCGGCCATTCTTGCATCTTCTGAAACGTATTCTACAAAATGTAGAATACCTTCTTCGAATCTTCATTTTTCGAGTGCTCTGCGTCATTTGAGATAATTTAAAGTAATTCGTGCAAAAGTAATTCATTCAATTCCAAAGGATTCGTTTCGATAAAAAGTTTTTAATCGATGCTCTTCTCGTTTTCATTTATGGAAGAAATATAAGAAGTCCGAATATGCACTGACAGCTTATTCTATGATACTTCTATGACGATAAATGTCCTTTTACATTCGACTGAATCAAAGATAACAAAGTAGAAATTGCAGCGAGCACTGCGCTGATCCTCGACTCCGTTGTCAGCCATAGTCTAACAGAACCTAAACTCCAGTCGATAAGGCTCGGCCTAGCCGGTGACACTCGGAGATACTGGAATTACGACTACCGGTTTTCTTCTGGAAGCACACCGTCGCGTCGCGTCGCGTCGTTCTGGGTTCAAGGTACTCCGCGTAGAATCTCTTCCAGGAAGCTCGTTATGAAATCTTCGCAGAAAATCGTGCCCCTCCAGAGCATCGACTTTGTTCTCCACTTCGGAAGTACTCGCGTAACTGGGAATGGAGAGGATGTTAGCATTCTAGGATGATTAAGCCGAGCAGTCGGCTTCCGGAAGCAATTTTACTCCGTGCAGTTACCATGATTCTTCAAGTTTTCTTTCCCTTGCGGTGCAGGATTTAAAAATGATTGGATCTCTTGCTTCCTTCGGACAGCATGCCAAAAGTTCAACACGATGATTCGACTGTATTATTTTCAACTCGACGGGACGGGAAACGGGCGAACAAAGTGCAAACGGGCTTTTATTGCGCGGGACATTCAGTTTTCACAGCGCTGTGTGGCGGTTAGTGCTTCTCTTTGGAGATCTCCGGCAGGCCAAGCAGCGCGGATAAAGAATATAAACGAAAAGCGTGGAGAACCGAAGGGAGAGAGAAAAGTGGCGAGCAGTTACGGGCAGCGATGTGGGTTAACCCCAATTGCAATCCATGCAAAACCAAAGACCTTTCGAGAACTTTTCTAGACCGCTCGCGATCGTCGGAAAGACGTGTTTGTCCCTGTTATTCCGCGCACAATTTTCGCGGAACCGTTCATTATATCTAGAAGAAGGTTGTTTAATATCGAGAGGTTTTGTTTTTAATTGATCATAGATTCCACGGGAATAGGAGAACAGAACTAAGTCGGATGAAAACGCGTTTCCTCCGTTCACAATTCTCTAACCGATGATTGTAAGATTTACAACAAACCGAATGTTCAAATATTTCTCTGCAAAGTAAAAACGTGGAAGAATGGATACCGCCAATGAATAATCAACGAAACGAAAGTATAGAAACTACTCGACATAAAAATGCATATGAACAATATAAATATTTACTGCACTAATTGGAACATAAAGATTCGCCATGTAATCGCGATGAAAGAACATGTGTCTATTAAACTCAAGTAAAAAATTATACAAATGATGTACTCGAGAAAGTAAAAGAAAATGCATTAGCAATTAGAGTTGCGAAAGAGGATGAAGAAGCGTGCTCGAGCAAGGCTCGAGACGTCGAATTTGAAATTTCCCAGAAAACTTGGAACAATACCTTTCACCGCGGTGATACGAACGAAAGGCACTTGGCGATGCCGCGATAAACCCTTTCATTTGCAAAATACGCGAAACGAGACCCGCGGATTAAACAGAACCCTTATCTGCAGGCAGGTTCTCATTGAAACCGGTCGTTTCATTCACTGGTAACCGTGAACCGCGATGGAAACGGGAACAGAGATCGCTCCGTGTCACTCAATTCCTTTCTGCTGATCACTTTTGCTGTGCTGTCTTTTTCCAAGGTCCTCGAGCTTCGAAATTCTCTGACGAACGGCGAACAAAGTAATCGGCCGGTTATCTTATCCGCATCTTGTTGCTCGCGGCTCGAATACTGTTCTTTGGTAACAATAAATTCATTACCGTGCTTGACAAGCCACCGGCTCTCCCTTTCTCTCCGTTACGTTCGATGTACCTATTTACCAGCGCCACTGACAGACGTTTTATGACGCTTATCTGCGAGCTGGGCCCGACGATGCACCCGAAGTGTGCCACTGGATGCATCGAATGCACTCGGTGCTCGGTGCGCTTGCCCGCAGCAATTCTCGGCTGCCCTCGAGTTTCGCCGAAACGAAATTTCAATTATCGTACTCGGGGCGGTGTTCGATAAATAAACGTGATTTGATTGCGTTCGTACGTAAATAATATACGTATGTACATTTAGAAATAGAGTTTAATAGAATTTGTTCAAAGGTCTCGCCACTAGACTGCAAATTTTATGTATTTCTAACAAAAATTGCTAACTACAATTTAAACCAATGGACATATTTAAAAAAAGTTTTGGAACATCGACATATTAGTTGCAGCTTAATAAGAACATTTTCATGTAACTTCTGTGTTTCGTCGAACACGTTTCGAATCGAATAATTGAGGTTAACAGTGGAAATCTGTAATTACGAAAGGCACACTCTAATAGGCTTCTAGTCATCCAGAACCGAGGTGTATCGATTCAACACCGGATGCTTCGTGTTCCACCTGTAATTTATACTTCGTTTGTCGTTGTTGGCCTACATTCCTACCGGAAATGCTCTTATAATTCAGCATATTCGCTGAATATTTCAATGGACCCACCTCTTGGAAAAATGCAAAATAATTTATAGCTCGCGACTTTAAATTGCGATCGTTCGCCTTCGAGCGACCGTGCGCCATTGTGAAACGAGCTCGATGGTATTGCATGTATCGCGTCTCTCCGCCAATGAATTTCTATGGACGATAAATAAAACACATTCTGCGAACGGTTAACATTCGTCATCGTCCCCGGTCGTTAACAGCTGTCGCTTATCGAAACTGTATGCTAATTGGAAATTCGATGAAACTGTTTAAATTTATTCCGTCGCTGCCACTATCCCGTTAAAAGCGATACAGCTCCGGCATGTTGCGCGGACGTTTACTCGAGCGAACAAGCTATACACATCATTGTGATCCGATAAATTCATCGGATAACTCGATCAATATTTGATCAAGAGAAATTGACGAATTAATGTTCCGATAAAGCGCGGAGAAAAATCGCGGAATTTCGTTGCACCGTGTTGCGAATTCGAGTTTCACATACCATTTCGAACGTAATGCGAAACAATTTTGAACGAGAGCTAAAAAGTTTGTTGGAAAACGATATTGAAACTGTAAAATCCGCGCGAGAGATAACGTACATTAAAGTATTATAAGTACGAGAAAATATTACGTGGAACAAACGCGGAATTAATACGTCGGATAAAGCGTAGAAAAGACCGAAGCGGCGATGGGGATTCGCGAGCACCTGAGACAGATTGCGTGCCACAGTTTAAAGTCCCATTTACAAGAGCGTAAAACGAGCTCGTAACCAACTGGCTATCCGAGAGACTTCGCCACCCGTGTTAGGCCGTAATAGTTTATAGGTCGCATGGGCCAAGGCTCGCCCGAGCACTATAGAAATTTAGGAAGCCGCTCCGTGTCCTTGGACCAGAGATTTTAGTCCGATCGAATTTCCCAAAGCCAATCTACTCCAGCCGTGCGAGTCCTGAGCTGTCCCGTGGGACCGGCAGAATTCTTAGATGAATAATTCGAATAAAATGCAAATAATACAACGATTTTTCCTGCCGAGGCAGATGAATAACTTCCACCGCAAATAACAACCACCGCTCATTTGCACCTTCGGCCAGGTTGAACGGAACGGTTATGGTATTGTGACGCGTCACCGATTCATACCGAAAATCCAATACATAATTTCTACGACGTGCGTGTACCGAGCGCGGCAAGCATTTATCAAAGCCGACTCGAACGGCGCGGCGTATCGCACCTCAGCTACACGGCGCGGCGTTCGACGCGCAATAAAACACTGCATCGTATTAACGACTTCCAAGTAGGTGCCTCGTGGCCCCCATAGGACAATGAGGCGTATCCCAGACGATGGGAATTTCGACGTTAGTACATCGTGTCGCTGTTGGTACATGTCTAATCAATTACTGCGCATTTAAGTATTGCATGAGGTATTACATCGATTTCATACCCATAAAATGAAAAAGATGATAAAATAGCTTCGACCGCAAAGGGTTAACAAAATACGGCGATAAAAAATTATATATAAGGAAAGATGAAGAGCGGACAGTGAAAAGCGAAGAAGACACAAGGAAGAAGGAAGATGGTGGTTCCACGAGGGGCATGGGGCGTTACGGCGATCAGGACTCGTGAGAGGATCCCAGGCAAGGATCAGGTACGTGCCACGCGTGTGGTCCATCTCTGACCTCCGTTTTCGAGGTCGGACCCCGAAAAACGTTCCTGTATAAGCATTCTGATGTACGATCGGCCGGAATCGTTAGTCCTACGTGGCTGCTTGACCTCTGTCCATTGCTCCGTACCCTTCTTCTTTTTTATCGCGTGACAGTTCCTGTAAATATTTACGTGTCCTGTGAGAAAGAATGCGAAATGCCCCCAAACAACGTCCGGATCGGACATCGGGGAATTTATAAGGGAGCCCCGTGGAATTTATAAAGGAGATCCCTTATAAACATCTGAACGTTATTTACTATCGCGAGACGCTCGCATGAACTATGGTTCTCGGAGCCAATGGCGCAATTAATAACGAGAAATTGTTATCGGTGCATTGTCGCTTAAACGTACCTCTCGCGTTCAGGAGGATTTCTTGTTTCTCCGTTCTTACTGCGTCGCCGATGGAAAATTTATTATACCGTGTGCGTTTCTACCAATTTATGATTTTGTACGCGAATACATGTGCAACAAAGAAAATTAACCCTCGTATGCTCCTCGGAAATAATTGTATAAAAGAACGGAAAGCATGCAAATGTTTCGCGTGACTGAAGAAAACGTGATAAAACTGTGTCTGAAAGGATTCGAGAAAGAGGAAAGTAAGTCTCGGTAAAAGGTTCTCATAAATTTGTGTTTCTTTTGTGTAGCACTTCGAGCGGCGGGGAATATTCGAACGAGTCGCAGGCAGCAGGAGACGTCGTCCTGTCGCCGGTGCATTTTTCTCTCCACGTGACTCAGTGTCTTCAAACGCATTATTTCGTCCCCCGATGCTGGAGATAGCGTTGCGTCATCGCTACACGGCCAGGTGATATCTGATGGCTGCCACTACCATCTAGCGCTTCGGCATAAATTCTTCCAAAGAAGATACCCGAGACTTCATCCTTCCAACTTTGTTACAATGGAGCCACGGAATGCTATTGATTTCGGGTCTTCTTCGCGTATCCCATTCGACGCTGTCGCGTTCAATATAGATCGCTATCGAAGATCAAACATTTCAAACATACGAACCGTTTTATCATGCGAGGACTGCATCGGTCCCGCCGCGCACCGTCACGTCGCATTTTAGTTTCAGTTTCAATGGCCACTATTGAGGTTAATTTCATTCTGGACGTCAACTTTTCCAAAATCTTTACATTTACCTAAAGAAAGCACAGCTTATTGATCGATTAAGAAAGTTGGATGTTTTCAATGTCTACCCAATGTCGATTCCCAAGAAACACATCCCCTATCTGCGTCAACGATCGTTCTCGCGGAGTTTCTGGGAAGCTAATCCGGTCAGGCCAGTGGATGGTCGGATAGCCGAAGGACTGTTCTAAACAAATCTGATTCACGTCGCCGGGCAACGTGTTCCGAATATTGAGCCGGAGCAAACTGAAACTTTCCACGGTCGACCTTATTCCAGCAGCCGGTGTGGCCGGTGTTATGGTGCTGGCCTAACGAGAGGGTTAAATTGGATGGTTCTGGACGGGGATGCTTTCATTGAGCCCGCTGCGATATCGCTATTCAACATCGAACTTCGTCCGACCGCCGCACCGACCATGTAGATGCGATAGGTATCTGTGAACCGTTGGATTCTCCCTAATCGCTCAATCCTATCGTTCATAGTTGCGTCATGGGGCTACCAAACAGCAATATGCGCCTCTCGAATGTCAGAGGCCGAACTACCGTTTCCGCGTGATTTCCCGGTAAAACGACAACCCGGGAACGTTCGATACAGTCTACAAGTGAAACGAGATCGTTAACCCTTAGCAATCGAGGGGTGATTCGGAATTACCACTAAAAATTGCTGTGCCATTATTCACAATATTCTTTACATTATCGAATATGTTGGTACTTCAACGTTTATGCTTGGCACACTAAATTTAAAGTTTTGAGACTGCAAGTATCGTATGTGAGTAATTAAAAGTTAAAATAGCTCCGACTGCAACTGGTTGAAATGCAACATGCAAATTCCCATTCATCAAATTTTCTGTTTTTAACACGGTGCGTCAAGAAATTATACGAATCGATAGAATTTGAACTACCGAAGAAATTGTAAATTCTGATAAGAAGATCCTCCGGATAACAAATGTTCCTCGAGTATTTTCTTGATAAAATAACAATTTGCTTGAAATACATGCGTAATTTGTCTCCTGGTATACATCCGAATACGGAGCGTTGCCGTAGGGCGTAGGGCAATTAAAATATATTAGTCGAGGAGAGAACGGCGTCCCAGTTTGGAAACGTTTGGAGCTAATTGCTTCCTCTCCGTGAAAAACGGGCCGGCCTTTTCCGGAAGGATAATCGTGAAAAATGTGTGGAAGAATTACTTGCCAGTGGTCTAAATTAGCAGTTGCGACGGCTGCCAAGTAGTAAGCAAACGATTTAATTTCAGTTTAAATGTGCTTCGGCCTGCGGAACCACTGCCAACTGTTCGGGCCACGGTGGGACTATAATATTCTAGGACTTATTTTTACGAGTACCATTTTGGAACGAATTCCGCCGGTCCGATCAGTTTAATCCCGCGCTACATAAAGCTCGAATAATTTATGTCTAATCGGTACTACCAATTACCCTATCCTGTTTTTAAACATTCATCTTTCACGCTCGCCAAACCTAAATGTTTCTGGAAGAGATCGTTTCCAACACAATCTTCATGCTCGTATCAATGTTAATCGTTTTTAACATTTGCCCCTTAATTTCAGCTATTAAAAGACTGCGGATTTACATGTATGTTATAAACATGGTTGTCTTACAAAAATGACAAAAATTAATTTATTTAGACTTTGCGCGATTCTTATTATAATACGTGCTCTATTAATATCTTTATAATGTCATTTATTGTGAAATAAAAAATCTAGAACCGGTCATATGACCTGTGGTGGTACGTTTGGTGTCAAGGATTAGCTATATACCTCAAAGTTTTATATAATAAACGTCCAGACTGTAATAGCATTTCTTGATCGAAACGTTTTCTAAGAGTTGCATTCTAAAATCGGACATTTCACGTGCAACAACCTAACAGATAAATTTCATGGTTTATAACCTCCCCCCTGTTGACAGAAGATAACAGCAATTAATAATGCGAAAGTGCGCGGCAACATTGAACACTTCGGAACGGCGTTATCATCGGTCGACGTGTTAATAATATAATTTTGCATATCGTCACTTTAAACGTCCATTCATTAGCAGTCAGGGCAGAACCGGCTAGCAATGACAGCGCGCATTAACGAATTTCGTTCTGTCTAACCAGTCTTATTAGCTGATATCGACAGCGCCCCCTTACATAATCGTATTCTAATCGCGATCCTACTGCGCCGTATAACTCTAATCACTTGCACACATCTAATCCGACTAATGCGCGCAATGTTACGTAACAAAATCAGGAGAACTGTATCGCTTCGGAATCAAGTTAACGTAGAAACGCCGCGCCGCGTATCACTCGACACGTCACGGTTCTTGCGCTACCGTGAACACTTGAATATCTTTCATGCGATGCTGACGATGATTCATTACTGTTTAGAGGAAAGGTTTTCTATGCCTTCGACACGCTGCACCTGCGATAGTCATGCAACCAGAGGTAAAAATAGGATGAATCATAATGCAGGAATTAGCCTACTTAAGCTAATGTACCGTGGACTACGCGTTTCTCGTTACAGTAGACTGCGGAACTGTTACTTTCATTGATAAATAGACTGCAGTTGTTTCTGCAAATTCCCCATTTACGTTGACAGATTGCTTTTTTATCAGACTTCTTTTTATGTTTATTTACAGTTTGGTTTAACCTGGTCGTGTTAACGGCGAGGTCATTAGCGACCACACGGTTTACACTTGGTTACAACTAGACCGCGAATCTTTACGGAAAATAAAAATGTTCTCCATCAATTTTGAAAAACACAGGCCAGGGGAAAAGTTCTTTTCTTCTTTAATAATTTTAATGGATTGAAAATAATAGATTGGTGTTTTTAAATTTTCTTCACCTGAAAACTTTTTCAAACTGGACTGCTTCGTGCAACGGGTGCGATATCTATTTTGCCTTAAGATTCGCAGTTTGATTATTATTACTCGTGCGACATCAAACGTAGAGCGAAGGTGGCACTTTCCAGCCGACAGAGTCGCGACTCGACAAAAGGATTTTCCACAGTTCCGTTTGGATCTATGATCGATCGTCGCGGACGGTTCTCGCGGGCGTCGCGACGCGACGCCTCGTTAGCGCGGCTCAAACATCTCGTCGATGTACCGTTCCGCGGATGGAGCCGCGAATAATTTAGCGCGGCGGGCTCATCTCGGTTCGCGAGTCCTCTCGCGAATGTGTTACACTGAGATTATATCGTGGCGCATCCGTTACGCGGCGAACAACACGTAGTTAATATGCATGCACGGCTTAATTTACATTAGCCGGTGCATCCCGGCTGCATTATGTACACGGAAGCGATCCCGGAGGGGAGAAGAACGACGAACGGCGTCGTAAAATGAACGGCTGAAAGCGCCGGTAAAGATCCTCCTCCGCGAGTGCAGACATTCTCTCGCGAGAGAGCGAGAGGCTAGACGATTAGCTCGATAATATAAAGCGTGGATGAGAGAGTCTAACGAGAAGAGAGGGGGAGGGAACCTGTAGCCTGAAGTCGGAAACCTCCGTGCAACAAACCGACGGAAATTAGCGTTCCAACGCACGAATAATATGCAATTTACGTGGACGACGCGACGACCCACGAGCAAAACTTTCCCGGTGATTTCCACGAAAATTTAAAGCTCGCGTGCCTACGCTTTCCGCGGTACCGAGCGCATAAATAGAGACGAGGAGTCGCAGAGAAAGTGAGGCGCGCACAGATTAAGACATCAACGACGGTCCATAAGCACGCTGCACATTGAGCCGTTTCTGTAAAATAGCTCGAATTAATCTGGAAATTTTCCCAGTTCTTTTCGTGAGGTAATACTTGATTGAAACAAACTGTGTGTCTTGTCGGTATGTATCGTATATTCTAGATTAGGATCCGAATATTTTCTTTCGAATTCATTTGTTACTTGTTCAATGTAGCGAACGCATAGAAAATGTTGGAGATTATTTTCAAATATTTCCATTTTACAAATTGCTCGCTGATCGGTCAACACGATGTGAAAGTGTATGTGTATAAAGATCAGTAGAACGTCGATGAAAGCTTAGAGTATCGCTCGAAGTTCAAGATCCCGATGCCAAACGTTCGACAATCCCTCAACCTAATTACGGTGTATTTACCTTTTATCGAGGACCAGCGCGACCGTTGTTGTTTCGATAATGACTGTACAACGCAACGCGGAGAACGTAATCAGGTAGCTGTAGCTCATCGCGGAACGAATCGGATTGCCAGCAGTAATCGCATAATATTTTTTCACGGCCGCTAATGAACCCGTACGCGCTACTCATTAGACACCGACGCGGGACGTTCAGGAAACAACTTCGTATAATGAATGGTACACGTTTTTGCTCACGGTGCCCCCTTGTCGGACAAATCATCGTGTAGTCGTAGATACCAACGGCTGGATGATATCGTGGTATCTACGATCGGCCAGGTAATAATTTACAAACCAGATTAAGACGCGTGCTATTACGTAGGTGCGCTTTATCTGCGCCCGTATCGGGGTTCCTTTCAGTGAAACTGTACCGTCATTCTGCAGACAAACACGAACGGTTTCCTCGCGATAAATATTCCACCTGATAATGGAACGTTTCCAAGTTATACGAGATGTGATCAAAACGTAAGGTGACTTTTTGAATTTTCCCGGGATACCTACAGTCGATTTTCGTTTTCTTTTTCTTCTTATGCTGGTACACTCGTCCCGAACATATGTTCACAGTTTCAGCTATGTAGCATTTTTTGTTTGTTTGCGAGAAGCATAAAGGTTAGAAGTGTTTTGCGTGTTCGACGATTTTCTGCTGTCGAAAAAAATGGATCAAAGAATTTGCATCAAATTTTGTGTAAAAAAATGGAATTAAGTGCTCCAAAACGCTTGAAATGTTGACAGTGGCATACGGTGAGTGTACTCTGAGTAAAAAAAATGTTTATAAGTGGTACAAGCTCTTCCAAGAAGGCCGAGAAGATGTTTATGACGAAGGTAGCCCTGGACGCCCCAGCACGTCAAGAACCGATGAAAACGTTGAAGAAGCGAAGAAAATAGTGTTGGGGAATCGTCGAATTACCATTATAGAAGTTGCCGATGATGTCGGCATCTCGTTTGGTTCGTGCCAAGCAATTTTAACGAATGTTTTCGGCATGAGACGTGTGTCAGCGAAGTTTGTTCCGAAACTGCTTAATTTTGACCAGAAGAAATTTTAATTTTTTGGCCGGAAACAACACCACAATCATGCCTCAGCCACCGTATTCGCCGGCTTTGACCCCCTGCGACTTTTTCCTGTTCCCAAAACTGAAGAGACCCATGAAAGGACGGAGATTTGCAACGATCGAGGAGATAAAGACTGCATCGCTGGAAGAGCTCAAAGCTATACCAAAAAGTGCTTATCAGAAGTGCTTCGAGGATTGGAAAAAGCGCTGGCACAAGTGTATTATATCTGAGGGGGGTTACTTTCAAGGAGACAACATAAATATTGATGAATAAATAAATATTTTTTGATAAAAATAAAAAGTCACCTTACTTTTTGATCACACCTCGTACTTTGCATTTGCGAGCGTTACATACGGTTGGCCGTGGAAATATTTACATTGACGCAAGTTGTGACAAAACGTCCGCAATTTATGTTGCGTTCTCTATTTTCTGTACTATTATCCTAAAATCATTCACACATTTCAGAGGGTTAACACTGAACATACCACTGCCGGTGAAACGAATTTTATATTTTTCATTTCACAATTATTGAAATTATGAAATTGCTTACGTGGAAATCGATTCCTTGCGTGGATATCCCAACACATATTGTAATAAAATAAGAATTGAACAAAGTATAAATAAGGTTTAATGTTAAATAAAATGAAACACAGAAAGAGTACTAGAAACTGAAGCTGCCGCATCTGGAAGTACGTTGAACGTTAAAAATCCGGCTAATTAATTAATTTTTAAACGAAGTCCGGGGTTTCATTATACTTAAGTTTCACGAGATTTTGGCGTATAGAGCGTCGGCCGCTCGCAGCACGATTTACGGTTGGCGAAGTATAATTGAAGGAAACCGTGTTGAAAAGGGAAAGGGAAAAATGGACCCAACTACAGGAACCGCTGTTGACGCGCGGATTTCTCCTTTCCTCGGTAAACGGCGGGTCGTTGCCAGGTAACCATCGAGCCGGTACCACTCGGATCCCAAACTTGTCCGCTAATTAGCAAGTTATCAGTGTGCACAGGAATCAGCAGCGAGTTTTTCTACGCTCGGCCCCGGCCCCATGGAACGCGGTCTAATCGCGGCGCATTCATCTGCTTTGAACGACGCGACGCGCGACGAACGAGTTCATCCGCTCGTTGATTCGCTGAGAAGTGAACGTAGCCGACAACCTGGAAACTTTTTACGATTAGCCAGCAGTTTCCGATCTCTCTTTCGCGAATTCCTCATTGTTTTGTTGCCTAATCTCCGGGCTCGAACACCCGGGGGTGCCTCGCAATTATTACGCCTCGCCAAACGGAAATGAGAATTTCTTACTTTGAACCTGATCGACTTTCTCGCGCTGTGCTGCCCTCCTCAAACCGAGAACAATAGGAACGCGCGATTGTTATTAATCTAATGGAGATAAGACGCTGAGTTTCCTTCGTGATTAATGCTCGATGGAGGAGCTGATTACGGCGGTGTTCTCAACGGGAATTCCGTTTCGAAATGGTATTTTTGTGAAACTCGTTTGATGGATTACTTGGAAAGAAGATGGATTTCTTGTTTTGTTACGTTGAATGGTTGAATTTCAGACTCCGAGTCTAACAGAGAATTTTCTGTAAGAGAATCTGTCTTAACGTCGCAGAAAGTTTTATTAATACGCCCCAGAACTAGATGTCGCGTTTTTAATACGTCCAGTGGGTTGAAAATGATATAACGATATTTTCAAATTCTTCGTCTACATACAATGCCTCTTGGACTTGTATACTTTATCGAAGCATAATGTTTACGAATAAAATCTAAATATCGATCACCACTATTACGGTGAGCAAAGCCACTGTCCTCTGTATCACAGAAAGTATTCCGCGTGAAAGCGCAATAAATACTCGAGCGACGCGGATCGAGCGTATAAGTTTAATCCACCCACCAATTAAGGTGGTGTCGCGGGCCGATTAATCATGGCGGGGTAAGATTTCCGTGACGTTTTATTTCGAGCCGTTCGCGGGTAGATTTATTAGAAACCAGACGATCTGATAACCCCGTCGACCCTTGACATATCGGGCACCGCGTCCACCGTTCGCGGGATCATTAATAGACGCATGAACTTCTCACCTATCACGAAAGTTTCGCGATCGGCCGCCGAGTTTTCCCCCGGCCCGACCCGGCCCGGCACGGTACAGCGCGACGGCGAGCATTTCGGCGCATTCGAAAATGCCATTACGACAAATATAGCGTATTCGGACTGGGTCAGACGAGAAACTAGGTGTCTGACATTTCCATCGCAGAAAATACCGAGCGTTATTATCGTGCGACACGCGAACTGTATCCCGGGACATATTCGAACTCGCACGCGTACACACGTCGATTCGCTAATGGAAGAGATTATTAAGTGACAAAAATGGAAACTTGAACGCGCTATCTGCTGCCGCTATTCAAGATTTTTCCCTCGCCTTCCTTGGAAAATTAAGCCTGATCGATTAAGAGATACGGCGCGCGCCGGAATAAATTTGTCGTCGATTTATTTATTGTAATGGAACCGTGTACCCGGCGGTCGTTGATTCTTTTAAACCAGATCCCACCGGTAAACAAGATTTCTCGAGAGACATTGACCTCTCTATTTCTCTCTCTCTCTCTCTCGCGCTGTTTCGCCACTTTACACCGTAAGTAGGCTCAACTGTTCAGATGAAAATAGCGACTTTCGTGATGAGGTCGTCGACGTTAAGTGCGCAAGTCGAAAGGCTGCGGTCGAAAACGCCTCGAAGCGCCAAAGGTCAGCTGCGTATGAACCGTAATGAAAGTCAATGGCACCGGCACGATGACGCCTTCGACGTCCCGAATGCAAAGCAAAGAATGCACTCGGGTATTAGAGTGATAGGTCGCACGGATCAGCCCATTTAGATTTATCGTACCGTATACGATGCAATTCGTTAAACAAAATTTACCGACCTACGTATCGTCTGCTTGCTCGAGTTTTATGTTATCGATTTAGCTTGGCGTCACCGACCCTAGCATGAATCAAATCTTTTCAAACTTGAAAATCAATTTTTGCGGTCTACCATTTTTTGTTTTAATTTATACTTTTATGTCGCATCTACTGCTAGGTTATTAAAAACATCATACGGTAAGTCAGAATATATTACGTTATTTGTTTGACAAGTTTGGTTTCCTTGATTTTTCTGTTGTTGTTTAGGTACTCCTTAAGGGGGTAGACTCCAATTTAAATATTCAATTTAAGGGAAACTGGGACCGCTCCTCGGGAAATTAAGCATTTACGAGCGTCGATTTACGAATGCTCGTGAAAACAACAACGAAACCCAACGCAGAGACATTTTCGTTTACGATCGACCTTTAAACGTCCTTCAAGCGATGTTTGCAATTACGAGATTGCAAGCTGCGTTTTACGAGGCTTCCCCGGGGTGGTTCTGCGACGACGAGCAACTTGCGGAATAAACTTCGTCGTCCCAACGCGACGCTGCGCGCATCAAGTAGTTTCATGGTTAACCATGTGACTTCTCGTCGCGACGAAACCTCGAACCACTGACGTTCGCGCAAATCAAGGAAATTTCGACGTGGCGAACCAGTTACGAAGCGCCCACGTTCGCTAGACTAATACCGAAAAAGCATAGCAACTTTGGCTGCTGGTTAATTGCGAAGATCTTCTAAATATACCACTGGAAATATCTACTGAATCGAACGAGTTGATTTACTTGCAGTAATTTGTCATCTATTTCTTGACATACAAACCCCGTGGTCTATTTGTAGTCTGAATAACATTCTAATTACGATCAAATTAATCCTGGAGCTCTCGAAGAGACGACAGTGGACTTTGAAAACTTTCTGTCCCAGAAACAACCCAAAAATTAAATCGGATTAAAGGATGGCTTTATCCACTGGAATAAGGTTCGTCCAACGGTGCACTCATAGTATAAAGTATGTTTAAAGCAGAAAGAGATTTACGACGCGACCACTATATTACGAGGCGTCGTAAAGCCTAGACGAGATTCGGTTTAGAATTTCTTTGATTTGAATGCTAGCTGCACGTTACGCCATAAAGGAGAACAACCATCAATGACTGAGAGTCCAGATTTATCGTCGAAGACGCGACCACGACAAAGGCATCGTGAAATTTGTAGCGGTATTAAAGTTTTACTGTAGTTCGATAATGGCGCGTTTAGTATGGATGCGTACACGCAGCCTAGTTCGACCGAGAAATCGGAGTGACGTCTACTCGTAAAGTTATATGTACAATGGCAATAGCGTCTTTGAAATTTCATAAGATCTGTGATTGAGAACACTCGAGACGGGCAGGTATAATTTGAAACATTGAAAACATTAGACGAATCTAAAAATAGTTTCATATTATTTTTAACCTATTGAACATATTAAGGCGGGTGGACTCTGATTTACAGGATTGCAAGGGTGCGAGATGCGCATTCTCATTACTCGATGATGCAACGATGAGGTTTTTCAGAAAAGTCCTATTTTTACGTTTACGAGGCGTAATTTGCATTATTCGGAAGCATACAGCTGTGCATGTAGCTATTATCATAAAGCTTCCACAGCTACGTGCTGTCGAATAATGCAAATTACGCCTCGTAAACGTAAAAATAGAACTTTTGAGGTCCATCGCGGCCTGGATCAATCTTTTATCCAGCGCTTTTGACTACTGAAAAACCCGATCTTTGCATTATGGAAAAATGAGAAACGAGACTACCTCCTTAATCGATTTTATCGGAACGATCAGCTGTAAGATCACAGCATGATTCATTGAGACGCGTTCGAGTGGAGTCTCGGACGACTCGGTCCGCGCGATAGTGAAGCACCGGTACGTTTCTTGACCAGACATACCGGTTGATCGAGCAACCTTTTTGAAGCACGAAGCGCAACAAGTTCAACGAAGCGAACGGTGTGTGTCGACCAGGTTCGGCTCTCCATCGGGGCTGGAAAAGCGACGTCGCACGCGATTATCGTCGAACACGAGCCGCGCGCACCTATGTTCTCGTTCGGCTGAAACCGGGAACCGTCGCTCGACGGTGTGCCAGCCGGATTTAAAACAATTCTTTGTAATTGACAGTGTCAGCGACAGCGGATTGTCAAGGGTTCCGCGCGACCGTTCAAACGTTGCCGGCAGATTCGTTTAGAAGTGATTCGTTCGAGCACCGTGAAATATAATAACCTGGACCCGAGCCATGTTATATTCCTGTAACACATCGGTGTTCGCGTTGTTTCAAGTTTATTACCCGGGATACAAACCGAACTTATCGGTCAAGACGTCGGTAACACGCGAAACAAGACCGGAGACTTTTCTTCTTCGTTTGCTCGATTCTCGCACGAGTGGCTCAAGATACCGCGTGACAGCTACGAGAAATAGTTGAGTACTTGAAATTGGATTTCCGGCAAGAGAGGAAGAAGAAGATGTACTGGAAACTTCGTGTGCCGACGACCACACAAGCTTACCCATTTTCTCCGAGAGTTACGAGCGTTCCATTTGAATCTTTCAGTAGCAAGTTCGTTTATATCGACTTGCCTAAAGAGAACTAATTCAGTGGACACAGTAAAATTCTAATGTAGATCAGGCGTGTGCTAACCTTTTAGTCGTTTCCAATCGTTCATGCAGGATGACCGGATTACGGACCTGGACAAATGCAATCCAACGTTGATCAATTTTAATCCTGGAGTAGCGAGTTTGAATGATTGACTATTTATACATTGACTTGCTAAAGAGAACTAATTAAGTGAACACCGTAAAATTCTGATGTGTAATAGATCAGGCGTGTGCTAACGTTTCAGTCTTTTCCAATCGTTCATGCACGGTGACGGATCTGTAAAAGTGCAATCAAACGTTGAACGCGCGACTGGAAACTGGGACTGCAATTTTCGCAAGGGAAACTCCGTTCGTACATAGCGCTAAGTCTGTCCTGACGCAACGCTTTGGCCAGGCTACCTTATAATAGATGTCGAAACGTCGTCCGTCAGCTTGTCCAACAGCGGAGCCTTCGGTGGGAGCAGACCAGCAGACGTGCCGGCTGGCCGAGCAGCCTTTTTCAAACGGGAAATGCATCGGAGCTCGACCGGCCAGACGGTGCACTCCGATGCAGTCCTAGACGTTGCTGGCCGAGGCTTGCTGGGTTTCTAGAAGCTGGAAAAGCGATATCGCGGCGCGACGCGACGTTTCGAGCTGCGTTCAGCCGTGGAACCGAGTGGAACCGAGCGGAATCGGTGTAAGGTTGAAGGAACCGCGGAAAGGAACAGAGGAAAGAGAAAGAAAGACAGAGTGTTACGAGCGGATGAGTCACTCTTACCGGCGGCGCTCTCGCTGCCGATCGTCGGCTTGCCTTGCGCTGTGCAACCGGTATGCAACCGGTGTGCAACCGGTGTGCTGTCCGGTGATAGGTCACCGCACCTTGCCATTCGAACTTCTCCTCTTCTAGACGCTCCGTCGTTTCTTTCGCGCCCGGACAAGGTAATTCCACGGCGAATCGCCGCCGTAGATTGACATCCTTTTATGGCCGACCGTCCCGTCGTATTGTTTCGTCCCTCGGTATTGCACTGTACCCGCGATCCTTGTTTCCGGAAGTGTCAAATCAGCTGTTCAATTAAACACTTTACCTACCGGAAGCCAATTAATAGAAAAGATTGATATGATTATTTGGTCCCCTCAGGGTTTCAATCCATTTACCAATCTCTCCCTTCTTTCCACTCTCCCTATCGCCTTTTCAGCGGGACCTACTGTTTATTACGGTGGGATCCGAACCACCTTTTACCAACAACACGTGAAAAGCGCCCAGGGTTTTGCACGGTGCAAGGGTCACTTCCCGGGTTTTTACCAGGCGGTCACCCATCCAAGCCCATTTCACGTTCCACGTTGTTTAACTTCGGTGATCGAATGAGAACCGGTGCTTTCAACGTGACCACGGTCGTTGTTTCGGAAGCCAATTAATAGGATTTTCAATAATTGTGTACCAAAAGAAAGCATAGAAATTTTCTTTTACGTTGCAGTCTTAAATGAAACTATTAGATGACGTTATTAAGGGTGATTTGGTTAGTTCGCAATGAAAATTGCGGTAATTATTCGGGGCGTTACCACGTAGCATACAAAAATACGGAAAATTCAATACAGTATTAGCAATAGTTTTTTGCGAACATCTCGAAAACTAAAAGCGACCCCACTATATTGGAAAAGGAAAAAGTTGTTCAATTTGTGTAGCTGCATATCATATTTAAATTTCATCAAAATCGAAGAGGAGTGGTACTTTCCGAATAATTACCAAAATTGCTGTTGCTACTGAAGGTTCCATTAAAAAGTGTTTAGTCGGTAATGTGTTAATAACTATACACTATGCAAAATAAAGATAGATACAGAAATTGATTTTCTCTCTTAAGACAACGCACCGATGCTACATGATTTGCTCGTCGCGTTTCACGATCAGCCTATCATCGACGCACAGCAACAGTTTCTATAAAATAGGTGAATTCCCCTATTTTATTACGAAGCCCTTTATTCGAGCAAAAGTAAACAACGTGGAAGAAGAATGCACCCTTACCGACGACCAAAAATGAAGAAATCAACGAACGGAAGAGAAGTGTCACTGGCGGCAATTATTATCGCAACTCGCGATTCTACACCTTCTTTTTGTACAAGCGTTATCGAAGTGATAAGTGTCCCGGCGGGTTCGCAAAACCGGAACAGAATCTTTTTCTGTCTATATTATACCCGGCACGATCTGCATCGAGAGCTAGGCGAAAAATGGTCGTTCCACGAAAGGGACGCTTGATCGATCGTTTATGTCACTTGGGAGACGAGTAATTTGAATAATGCATCTCGCTGTTTAATGGCCTGTTTAATAAGCCTTTCGATACTGACAAGAGCCGGCAAATTGCTTCGAAACCTGTCCAAGAAGTAGTATGCAAATCTATGGTTTCGTTCATTGCTGCTGCTACTGCTGTTAATATACGGAACAAGCAAATGCAAATGCGAAACAAAATTGAACGTTAAGTCCGATTAATTAATACTCGTGTAATAAATCCGCCAACCGCCGCAGATGCGTCAGACGTGTCGTCGAGAAATCGATTTCAGCAATTAATTAATTCTTTGTCTTACGATATTACTATGTATGATTTCATTGGACATGTTGAAGGCGATTTTGCAGTTTATTTTGGATGGTCCGCCGAGACTCGAGGCGGTCCACTAGACGGTCCGGTGAATTTGCGGCGTTTCATGCTTGAAAAAGGCTGCTCGTCCAGCCGGCAAGTCTAGACTGAGACGACAGGTCGTTCGAGAATGGAGCCGATCGACCAAACTCCTGCTGATACATATTAAACCGCCTCTACGGTGCAGCGAATTTTCGGCCATCTTTTTGGACAACCAATTTTTGGACATCTGCCGATAGCCAAAATGTGAAACTTTCACGCAAAAAAATGTAAAATCGAATGAAATGTTGAATTGTCCGGTTAAAATAGCTTCGAGTGCAAACGAGTGACAACGGTTACCGAACGCAACAGTCGCGTCGAATGGGTTAGGCAAACCACCGGGAAAATCGAAACGTCGCGTCGCGACCAAACACAGTGGTTGCATTCTGACCGCTATCTGAATCGGAGGCAGGGGATACGCGCTTGCATTCCATACTGCTTAATCTATACACCATGAAACGTGGACCATAAGCGTTACGAGCGCAGTTGCGGCTCGGGCGATCCCCCATAGGCGCGCCCCATTCGAAACGGTACGCAGCCCGTGCATCCGGTTTTCAGCGTCAATTTTCTGGAAGCTGTGGCGCTGCGCCGCGTCGTTTCAGAAAATGGTTTCGCGGCTTCACGGAACGCGACATTTCTCACGCTCGGACGGACTGGTTTAGCATTCCGAGCGAAAATCCCGTGGGAATCGCACGGATGTCCCAGCGGATCCTCGCCGATTCAAGGGAGCACGAATATACCTCGCACGATAAAACTCGTATTCCCTGTACAAATGCCTGCGTCTACCAAAGAGGACGCAAACTTTGACTTAATCAGTGTTACGACGTTTGTTAGCGTCGTCGAGAATTATTTTATCAGCATCTGTTTCTAGCGCGGTTCAAGCTTGTTTCATACGTTTCGACGCGACGCGACGTTTCTCAAATGTAGAATCGTTGAAGCTTTTCATCGTCGAACAGGAAGAAATTCTTCAAAGAGACTCGAAATTACACAGACTTTTAATAGTTCCAAAGAAATTGGAATTCCGCGAAACGAAACCGTGGCTCGCGATCTTCGCTCGAATTCGCGCGTGGAATTTGATTTGGGTCGAAACAAGGAGCCGAGAAAATACAGGACTCGTTGCAGTGGGTCCTTAGATTAAACCAGTTTACCGGTGAAACGTGTTTCTAACAGTAGCTCGATTCTTATCGTTGGAACGGCTCGAATATTTCATCGATCCGATTCTCGTTTCGCTTGTAATCGATCCTTTCCTCGTTCCGAGTGCTCGAAATCTGGTGGGCTTTGAAATATCGTTGACTGATCCTGCAGTCCTCTGACAACTTTATCTTGCTCGTACGCAGAAACGGCCGTGTTGCCTACAATGGGTTCTATCTGCGAGCCGTATTTTACTCTTAATGCAGTTTTCAATCGAATATCGGTGGAATTTTATTCAAATTCTTTTTCGTTCCTTTTCTATTTGATCGTATCTCTAAATATCCATTGGAACTTAGGAAATAACTGTTTCGCGACTGAATCGCTGATTTTACTCATTTCTAATGGAGATTAGTACATGAAACATTATTGTAGAAATGCTTGTAGAAATTCGAGTCGCTTGCTAAAACAAGACTGAGGAAGATCAAGGTGATAATTGTTTAACATTGAAATACTTTATTGTAATATTTTCGGAGGTCCGTTTCAATGAAGTGTGGGAAGTTCGTCGCCCGAATGTTCGCTCGAACAAAAGTGTGCTTAACGCATCGAAGACGATTAAAATTCGCCTTGGTGAAACAATATCATTCCCAGCAGGCTGCTCGAGAAGATTCCGTTTACGCAGTTTTCAAAGAGCTTAAAACGACTCGCTGTTCACTCGGCACCCCCGAAACCGAGTTAGCGGATAATCTGATTAGTTAGCTGGGACAAGGCTCCTCTGTGTAAATCGAATCATCAAAATAACCGCGTTCCACGGCAGAACAGCGTTGTATCTTTCATTTTCGTTGATCATGCGGGCAAAGTCTTCTGGCGCGGCACGCCTGGCGAATCCTTTTGTGATCCGGAAATTCAATTCTCTTTATCGAGCCAACAGGAACGCAGTTACAGCTTTCACGTAATTCAATTTCACCGACAGAGATATCGCGTAATTCTTTCCGGGCAACGTTATTAGAAACTTGGTTTTACAGTTAATCTCTGTGACGAGTCTGATGCTCTTGTTTTGCGATCCGCGGCCTTTGAAAAATCTCCGCGAGATTGAAAAAAGGTAGTTAATTGTTAGAACAAGGAACTGGTTTAAACGATTTAAGAATAGGAGAGTAAGAGAATAATTTGGTGGTAGTTTCGGTAAATCGGGATTCGATGGCGGCAGATGTAGTACGCCGCGCTGTACGGTATGCTCAGCTTTCTAATTACAAAGCCAAGGGGATGGCAAAGATTGAGCTCTCGGCGGCGAATGAATGTTATATAGCACCTGCACGTCGGCTTTCAAAGCAACGGGCGCGAGCGTCGCGACGGAACACCAGGGCTGGGGTCCACGGAAGTTCTGCCCGACTGCAGCCAGCAAGCGAAGTGCAAACAAAAGGATAACCGATTCGCAGTCGACGCACAATCCCAACGGTAATTAGCTGATTACAAGCCGTTCACCCTCCCCCGGGAGTATTTCCATTTCGCGACGCCACATTCTCTAATTATGCGGCAACGTCGTTTGAACAAAGGAAGCCATGTTTTCCTTGACCACGAAGGGGGCGGATGAACAGATTGCCGTGTTCGGCTGGTGGCTCGGTGTTAAATTGTGCGTATCGAAGGGCCAGGGTCTACACAAGTTCGCACACCAACAGCTCGACCCGCTTTCGAACAGTTTTATGTTTAACCCTTTGCGGGCGAAGATTTTTTTTTAAATATTGAAGAATATATTGCTCGGAGAAGTAGATCGTGTATCAAAGTTTTGAATACATTTATGACAAAAATGGGCAGCTACGACGTAAAGCAGTGGACATGCTGAAAATATCTAAGAACATGAATGTAATAGTTTCAGCTTAGTAGGATCGTTAAAAGAAGAAGACAATTTTTATTTGGCTTCCGTGACCTGCAATCAATGCGAACATTTTTTATTTTGCATAAAGATTCGCAGTCTATTTATCATCGTGTACGCAATTACATTATTTGTCTGCAACTTTAGGCATTGAATCATAGAATAATAGCATAGTCGCGACGCCGCACAGTGGGCTGGATCGAAAAATTTAGTGACACTTCACGAAAAAACAGACCTTCTCGTATTGATTTCTAATAAATGTGTATTGCTTCCTAAATGTCCATCAACATCGAAGCTGAAAAAATTAATGTTTGTCCACAAAAACTATAGTTAATATAAATTCACAAAAATAGACATTTGGGATGCAGTATTTTTCAGCGAAAAATTGCTTCTTTTCATCGAGGTGTCCTGATTACCCTGTTTAATATTTCTTCTGGCTCTTTTGTGCAAATGAAAAACAGTCCTTTGGGGTAACAATTAACGCTGTTAGTTGAGGATGTTTGCTCGCAATCTATTAAAAATTAATGTTTAATGAATCTTAATGATCTTTTAATGGACCTAATTGGACCTCGTCGGACAAATTAGATCATTTTCGGTAGACCTTCCTCTACGTATCCCCACAAAAATCACGTCCGACCCGATCCAATTTCAGAAATTATGGTTGTTTAAAGTTATCGGGACGTGTCACCTGGCGTATAGCAACTTACATATAGTAATACATAAGTAATTAAATACCATCGAAATATGAATATTTTTGCAATTGTATTAAACGTTCGTACCTACCTAAAAGAAGTATGTAATTTTTAACAATAATATAATTAATCTATTAATTTTATTGTTAAAAATATAACGAACGGTAATAATATAACTTGACTAATAGTTTCTTAGTTTTTACTTAGCGAGTATCACTGTTTTTGGGTAAGTATATCTGTCGTTGAATCATAGTTAACAATTAAGAGACTCTTCCAGCGAACTGTTTAGAAATAAACAGTTAAATCGTGCAATAAAACCAATTATTCTTTTGGCATTTCCTCGCTTCGTGCATGGATTCGGTGCATGGAGTGTTTATTACACATTTCATACAATTTACAATTTAAAAAATGGATTGTTAACACACCGGATACAAACAAAATTCAGAAAGAAAGGAAAAATAAAACTCAAAGAAAATTTAAAGAAAAAACTGGACTACTCGTTGATTATGTTAAGCAAAGATGGGGATCGTCGAACGATGGGAATACCGCTAGACGGTTTTTTTAAAATCCGGAAATCTCGGCGGAAATAACAGGAATTAATGTACCATCGATTAAAAGGTTCCACGTGATTTTACAGATCATTTCCTGCCCACATAAAATAAACCACGAAAAATTACGAAAGTATACATATGCCAGCTTCTGTACACAAACTGCTCGTGCATAGTGCAGACATTGTAAAATATGCCTTAGTACCAATTGGCCAACTTAGCGAAGAAGCACAAGAAACTCGACACAGAGATTTTAAGAAATGTAGGAGCAGAAATAGTAGGAAAACTTCAAGAACAAATACAAATAACGACATATTTTACAGACTACCGTTAACTTCCGATCCGTTGCTTTCAATGTTAAGGATCAAGTCAGTTAAAAAAAAGGTGAAAACCTTACATCCTGAAGCAGTAGAATTGTTAATTTAATCATCTATGCAGATAAAGTAGCAAGTTAATTAGATTACATTTTATATCTGACAAGATTTGTCGAATGTAATAATTACATGTATGAAATGTAAATATAAAATACATATTCGGTAAGTCAAAAATAGTTTGAAAGATTATACTTAAACAATTTTATTTTAATCAAAAATATCAATGAAAATTAATTCAAAATTATTGTTTAACAAAATCAAAAAATTTTTATTTGTCTGCAGTTAAAATTGACTATTTTTTAAACGAATTAATGGACTTTAAATGAAATACCAAGGGTGGAATAATACCGCGTGTACAATGTTAATGTGTGAATGCGTATAACTTTATTACTAAACAACAAGAATGGTTTTTTTATAAATGATATGACGACGCGACGTGCTAGGCTCGATAGTTTCCTTGCGACTAGCCAACGGTCCTCGCTTTCCTCTTATATACAAGGGTCGCCCATACCTGAGGACTGTAAACCGCCCCTTAAACTTACAGTTTCTAGAAGTGGCAATCGTTGCACACCAACATGAATTTTAGTGCAAACTTCATTCCGATATCTCTTATAGTTCAAGAGTTATAAGAAGATGTCACTAAATTTTTCGACACCAGCCCACTGTGCGCCGTTAATGTGACGACATTCGTTCGCAAAGGGTTAATTGAAAAAGAAGTTATTAGCATTTTTACTTTTTCTTGTGTCCCGACCCTTACAAAAGAATAATAAAGTTTGCACAAGTAGGTGTTTGGCGTGGAAGCGCGGGCCGGGGTGTTTCAAATTAACGACGAGTCCTGCGCAAAATGTATCTATAACGCGGCAAAGGAAATTATATATAGAAATCGTATAGCTGTCGTCGCCGGAACGAGGAGCCGAAGTGGTCCACCGTGGAGAGGAGCACGCGTTCCGTCGTTTTGCTTGGTCGCCACCGGCCGCGCATTATCTTATTGCTGGATGCTTGTTGTCGCGTGCGAACGTACGCGAATTTTCAACGGTCTATAGCGCATAAAGGAGCCCGGAGGTTTCGAGAACATATGGAATTACCGGAGAGTACGATGGACGGACGAATTGAACACGCCGCGCACCGGAGAACAGCTGCCGCCACACGCACCACGTGTGCCTACGCTTCTACAATTATAGGTTGCTCTACCTATACAAATAGCTGGTAATTTCGCAGAAACCGAGCCGCCAATGGATGCTCGATGGATGGCATTCTGTTATTAACAGAACTCTGAAGAACAGAAGCCGCACTCCGTTGCACCGCGTTGAATTTCCTATTTAATACAATCGGAATGATACAACAGCATTTTTTTAATTCTTCTTATGCGTACACATCTATGCATAAAATCGGTGAAAAATGTCACAGAAAAAAGACGAGATGTTTTTCATTCGCGTCCTGGATCTCGTCAGTTCCCAACAGTGCTTTAACCATCCCCAGCCACTTTATTCCATCTTCTTTAATCATCTCCAGCCACCCTTCCGCAGGCATCCCTGTGATCATGTATGGCTTCGCTCCGAAGTTATTACTTAAAGCTTGACGCTTTGGAGTTTCTCGATGACCCTTCAGAGGCTTTTACTTATATACCTGTACATATATAAAGAGTAGAGTGGACGATCAACCGAGACTTTCCGGAGAAGGTCGGCGAAGTACGCCTTTGAAACGGGGCCGTAATCAATTTAAATAATTAAACTTCAATGGAAATCGCGACGTCGCACAGTGCGTTCGCAGCGAGAAATAATCGAAAAATCAGCCTTTACACTTTAAAAATCTTATAGTTTCATAATCGCTACTGAACCACCCCTAACTGCTTCTGCTATTTGCGAAACGTCGTTCGAAACGGAAAACATCGCAACGGCAGCACGGGAACGCGGCACAAGATCAACATAATAATCTTCCTTTCATATTCAGCATTCCGTTGCGCAAAGTCTTCGCATAATGCTGGCTGTGCACTCCGTAGAAGCATATTTTCGTCTAATACAGAGGTTCGCTCCGACATGTTTACATTGGATTACGAATAATGGCCGGGGCGAGGGAGATCAAAAGAAGATCCGGGCCGAGACGAAAAACCATGAGTTTCCACGGGGAACCGGGCTGGGGCAATGCTTCTTTTGAGAAAACTTTTCGACGGGCCAAACGAGGAAGAAGAAATTGCTGGCCGCCGCACTGCCGTGCTGGGAAATCCAGCGGGTATTTTTCAAATCCTGGATTTAATGGATCCTGGCGAGCAGAAAACTCCTGCGGCGTTGCCCGGCGAAAGAACGGGCCGAGACCGAGCCGCACGAGTGGCTCCGCGTTCATTAAAATGCATGAAGAAGAAACATTGTGCGAGTCCGTATTTACAGAGCCATTAGTAATTATGGAGGCCGGGCCCGACTCGTTGTTTATTGAAAGCTATCTCGCTCCGCTAACTCACTTTATCGAGCGGATTACTAACATCGAACCAACAAATTACCAAATTAACACGGAACACGAGCGAGCACGTGTATCGAGCAAAATGCTTGAACACACGCAAGAATGGAAACCGCGATCGCTGTGAAACGATCAATGTGCAACATTATGTACTGTAGAAACTAATAAGAATTGAATCCAGCATTATAATCAAGTAATTCAACTTCAATTCTCAGCAATCCAATCTAAATCGAAATTCAACTTTCAATCGGCAACCCAATTCAAATCGAAATTCAACTTCCGACAATTATATTTAAATCTAAATTCAAATTCAACTCTCAGTAACCCAATTTAAATCGCAATTCAGCTTTGAATCCAGTATATTTAAATCTTTAAATTCAAATTCAATTCGCAGCAACATTATAATCGAGTAGCTGCTCTAATATTATAATCTACAAAAGAATCTCATTTCCCTGTTTAGTTTCGTAATTTATTTATAGAATTTTCGAGATCCCTGGAGAATAGTGGTAAAACTAATTCGGAGAAGAAGGCTCGTAACTTTTTTGCGGCGTACAAAGTAGAAAATAATACTGCGGGGCGTGGAAGATAGTAGAGAATGCATCATTGAACGATTTGCAGGAGGCCGACGGTTCTCCTTCGCGGGACAAAGTGTTTACAGAGCTTAGACTTTCCATAGACGAAGCAATTTGCGAGGCATTCATTTCTCCGGAGCATTACGCACCAGCGAAATAATATAATGTACGAGTCCGGCCACCTTTCCACCGACAGGGTCCGCCATTACGCAAGAACAAGGGGTTGCTAATTGCCTTGCACCTGCACCCGTTCGCGGTCGCAAGACGCGTTCTTGTAAGACGTCTCGCTCCAGCGAACGTTTACCAAGACCAGGGACGATTTAATGACTTTGCCCTTAAACAGTTTAACGAGCTGGATGTTCTCCGGGACGCTGCACTGGCTGCGCGCGCTTTCAACCTTCGAGGGCTTAGCCAACAGCCGCGAGAAACACCAGTACTGGGTCTGGTCAGACCCACGCACAATGGTCCCAATCTTTTAAAACTCGATACACAGTTAGGAGCATAACCGATCGCACACACTTTAAATCAGAACAACTTTTTTATGAATCGACCAAACGACTTCAATTTCTCTGTAAGGCTAGAAGAATTAGTTCAGTAAATGACGTCCAATAAATATGTTGAAAAAATGCATTTGGGCGGAATTGTAGAAAAGAATAGTAGAAATTGATTTTTACAACTCTTTTAGCTGGGCCAACAACGAAAATTTCAAAGATGTGTTTTGTAAACACGTATAAAGTATATACATTCGGAAAATTTCATTGAAATTGGTTAATTTGTTTACGAATTACAAAGTTACCGAAATAATGAAAATATCGAAACGGAGAACGGGATGAAAGTGAACGTTAGTCGACGACTTGCTCAACGAAAATTTGAACAAGCGTGACCGCGTTCGTACGATTAACTACGAGGGTAATTAATCTCTGGAGGATTCGCTCAATTATATGTACACGGCACAGGCACGCAACAAATTCTCATTTAGCGAACAGTTTTGTGTACACGCGGCACAAATTATTCCGCGATTATTAGCGATTACAGGACAGTGTGCAACGCGAGGAACGCCGTGAAGGGTGAAGAGTCGAGGATAATTTAACTACCTCGAGCGTTTAGCCACTTTAAATATAATTTAACGAGACGAGCCTCTTTAAGGTTGCGGCCGTGCCTATTTGCATAGACATAGAGATACGCGCGTGTGCATGCGTGTAGATTGCAACGACGCGACGCGACCAACAAGACTCGCGAAACCGACGTAATATCTGTGTAACTTTCCCGGGTGCTCTTACGCTATTTTGCTTTTCTTAAAGAGGACATTCCGGTTTTTCATTTCCGAAAAGCGATTTTCTGTAATTTACATATTTTTGAAAAGCATAGGTGTTGGTAGACACGTGTGCGAAAGGATTTTATTTAATTCGTACGATAAACGTAGTTGTACACATGCAATACGGTACATTAAATACAACAGAAGAATTTCAAAGTACTGTAAAATTATTATGAACTCCTATTTCTGCAATCAATCGTCATGTTTAATCTAAAAACGATATACTAAATGTTGACAACCTGCTTCTTATCTGGGGCGAAATGTCTCAATGACAAAGAAGGCTGCCAGAAGATGACAGAATATTTGAACGACTAATAAAACCCTAATAGAAACCAGGCCAAGGGGCTTAAGAAGACTTAGAACCGAAGAACCTATAAGGAGAAAATCGCTGATCCCAAGGACCCGAGAAAGTAGGCCCTCAACCTTGAAATCTCAGGTTAGAGAAACCTCGCTTCCAGACCCAAAAAATTAGATCCTAAATTCAAATATCCGAGAGGACCACAAGAAGCTCGGATAATTCAGTACTCGGCGTCGAGTGTGTCAGCACCTGTGCATTCGGAGAGTTCTCGGAATGAAAATGATCGTAAAGTGTCGACAACCCCGCGTGGGGTACAAAAATAATGTTGAAGCGCGAAGTTTCACAGACTTTTTAACTGCGATTTGTATCAACGAAGCAGAAGCTTTAGAGAGTCGGACACGAATGTTTGTTATCTCATGCCGTCGCTTCTTTTGTAGCTTATACGATCTTCGTGCATGCTTTCACTGTTTCGTGGTTCTATTTTTGCTGAATGTTTTCTTGAACGTGCCAGTGAAAGTTTAAATTGTTTCTACAATTACACGTACGATAATTTGTACAAACTGTAACGTCGAAAGATGAACATTCACCGATATTGCAACTTCAGTTCTGACTTTTCGAGAGAGCAATCATCCTGCCGTGCTCGTTATGATTTATTCCTCAGTCACCTGCGGCAACGTTAGAGGGCTGTCGCCGAGGACATCCATATCTTTTTGCCAAGGAAACTTTCTGATTTATTTACATCAACGACGTCTGCGTCGCAGGCAAACTTCTTCCCTTCAAATTTCTGTTTGATCGTAATTCCCTCCTTCATCTTTGATCAAGCTTCTCGTTTGAATTCTCGCGACTCTCTCATAAAGAGTTAGTCACTCTCGCTGCGACTCTTTGCCCGGGAGACATCCTCAAATCGTATGTTTACTTAACCCACCATATTTCAAGAATTTTCCCGAAAATTTTAACCAGAACATTTCAAGAATTTTAACCCTTTGCACTCGAATCCATCCCGGACGTTACCTGCCAGCAACTTGGCACCACTTTGTCGCGAAAATGTGCACTTACCAACCGTCACATTATATGTATAGTATAGCTTTGGAACCAAGTAAGGTATTGTAATGATATTTGATTTATACGAATTTGTACACATCGAGGAACATATATTTGTAAAAAAAATCTAAATTTTATTTCTTATAATTTTTTACAATGTGATAAATTCTAATTGCCCTCAGAGGGGACAACTGAGTGCAAAGGGTTAATATACTTTCCGCAATGTATATCAACCAATGTACGAGGTGTGATCAGAAAGTAAGGTGACTTTTTGAATTTCGCGGGATACCTACAGTCGATTTTCGTTTTCTTTTTTTTCTTATGCTGCTACACTCGTCCCGAACATATGTTCACAGTTTCAGCTATGTAGCATTTCTTGTTTGTTTCCGAGAAGCATAAAGGTTAGAAATGTTTTGCGTGTTCGACGATTTTCTGCTGTCGAAAAAAATGGATCAAAGAATTTGCATCAAATTTTGTGTAAAAAATGGAATTAAGTGCTCCAAAACGCTTGAAATGTTGACAGTGGCATACGGTGAGTGTACTCTGAGCAAAAAAAATGTTTATAAGTGGTACAAGCTCTTCCAAGAAGTCCGAGAAGATGTTAACGACGAAGCTCGTCCTGGACGCCCCAGCACGTCAACAACCGATGAAAAGGTTGAAGAAGCGAAAAAATTAGTGTTGGGGAATCGTCGAATTACCATTAGAGAAGTTGCCGATGATATCGACATCTCGTTTGGTTCGTGCCAAGCAATTTTAACGGATGTTTTGGGCATGAGACGTGTGTCAGCGAAGTTTGTTCCGAAACTGCTTAATTTTGACCAGAAGAAATTTTAATTTTTTGGCCGGAAACAACACCACAATCATGCCTCAGCCACCGTATTCACCGGATTTGGCCCCCTGCGACTTTGTCCTGTTCCTAAAACTGAAGATACCCATGAAAGGACGGAGATTTGCAACGATCGAGGAAATAAAGACTGCATCGCTGGAAGAGCTCAAAGCTATACCAAAAAGTGCTAATCAAAAGTGCTTCGAGGATTGGAAAAAGCGCTGGGACAAGTGTATTATATCTGAGGGGGATTACTTTGAAGGGGACAACATAAATATTGATGAATAAATAAATATTTTTTGATAAAAATAAAAAGTCACCTTACTTTTTGATCACACCTCGTATGTCGTGTCATGTCAGTCAGAGAAGTGTCCCGAGCATGCTAGTAAAAGTTTCATAAAAAAATGGATCAACGAAGGCATCGGCAGATCGGCGGAGAGAAAGAACCGCGTGCAATTTGAAAGTAACCGTCTGGCATCTGACAATGAGTCACGCGTTAAACTGTGTCAGAAAAGCGTGCAGTCGGTGACTGGAAGGCTGGCGAAGCAAGGAGGAGTCTCCCGGTGCGTTCCACCGGTGTTGGATTTTTCGTATTGGCAATTAGCGGGGCGAGTGCCATCGCCGAGGAACACGGAGGGAAAAAGGAGGCGAGGCGAAACGAATGTGGAAGAAACAAGAAGGCAAAACGGAGGGAAAGAAAGAGAGAGGGAGAGAGAGAAGGAGAAAGAGCGACGCTAAAGTATTTATATATCTTCGCATTCCCGGCTGCTGGAGACAGGGGCTTTTCCTAGTAAACCCGGAATAGGTACCAAACAGATGAGCCTCGAAAAGAGGATGAGAATTTCTCTCGGCCGCCCATTACGGGGTCACATTGTTGATGATGATTTGTTTTCCCTGCCTCGGACGCGAAACCTGCAAACACCTGTCTCACGAACACTTCCGAGAACTATAGTCCTTGTTCGGAAGTAGTTACCGCATCCGCCGGTAAATATTATTCGGTCCACGGAAGATGGCCTCGTAAAACTGTTCTTACGCTTAGAATTTTCAATGCGTTAGTCTCAACAGTGACGAGAATAGTACGGTAATGTCTCGATACATGTACATAAACATTTCGGAACCGAAATATCACTTATCGCGGGTACAGACGCTATTCCTTGATAGCGTTCAGTGATTCATTACCGTGAAATTTCAGTTTTAGTGATTTTTCTACGAAAGGCACCAGCCAATTACAAAATTGGAACGGACATCCTGTGTAGCAACGTTAATTAACTAGCGCGCGAACCATCCAAAAGCAGTTACCGTTAGCGACACAGACGCATAAGAAATTTATGAAGGAAGAACCTTGGGGACAAGAGAATGCATCGACCTTGGTTACATGCAAGATCAGCGCGAAGAAGCTTGAAGCGTGAAAAGGTGAAGGCCGAACCTTGTTGAAGGCCTGTTCGAGCCCACACACGACGCCCGCGATTATCTCAAAAACGGCCGCAATTAACGCGGATTATTAATTAAACCGCCGACGATTTTATCGAGCGATGCTTTTACCGATCGGGCCGCGTCGAGAGAGAGAATCTCGCGCGATTTATACATAACTCTCTGCACCGCTAAATTATAGGTTAATGTGTACGTAATTCGATTTAATTGCCCAGCGGAGTAATTCGGTGTAACATAGCCGGGGAAATTAACTATCCCCGTAAAAATATTCTTGGATTATAACGAGAGATATTCTCCGATTATTCCGAACATACAGGACGACGCGACGTCTCTTTTGAATCGCCCTGTACAATGATCATGAAGTATCGTTGATTTTTCTACTGGCACCATCAATTACCCGACATTCGTTTTACCGATAGAAAGTACAGATGTAACAGATGTGCAGGTAAAAGTTACGAAGTAGGATAAGGCTATCGAGAGCTGTAACAAAGTGAAAATGCATAAACACGAAAATAGGCTAATCGCGAGATAAATTTTTACAGTGCATCGGAATCCGTGATTAATGTAGAAATATATATACATATAATGTAGAAAGTATATGTAAGAATATAGTAAGGAAAACTCGTTAAGGTTCTATCTTAAATCAGCAATTCTAGCCGACTCGTCCAGCGTATAGCTTCTGGGAATTAAAAATTTCGTTGATCTATTTACCGTAAGTTCTTTCATTGATCCGTTTAAATGTTAACATATAGATCGTACCTGCGATCCCCAAGAAACAGTGCCAAGGCAACGCGAAGCAAAACAACAGAGCGCGCAAAATTGATTCAGCATCGTTTATGCAAAACACGAGGTCGTATTTATGAGCGTTAGCAAATGTGTTGACACAGAGACTTCTCGATCCTTGTGTTCTCGTTACCGAGCAATTTTTGAGTTTGCCAAACGGCGCGGTAAACAACGATAAATTCCGCTTCGCGCGTCCGCCATTCGTCTTGAACGTGATCGCGTCTAGAGTGGCGTACTTGCGCGTCGGTTTACGGCGTCGTCTGCGCCGCTTCGATAATATATCACAATTATTATGAAAGGACTACAATGATCCGTATTTACTGTCAGATTATGTTGCACGGCTGAATTAGCAGCAATGCATCACACGCCGCTTAACGATTTCAAGCTAGCGGGCGCTCGCGAGCGGCCCGGACCGGCCCGGCGCGATCTATTTACTTCGTCAAGACAGCCGGTAACGTTGTGCTCTGAATTATTAAGCAACTTCTAAGCAAACGGGGGATGACAGTGCCTGCACCACGCAGCTTGGAGAATTGCCACATCTCGGTTGGCATCCAGGCCAGACAGCGATTCTGCGCGGCCATTGAAACGCTAACGTCGGACTTCTTGCACGATTGCGCCCGCGATTCTGCTGACCGTATCTCCTCTTTAAAAGTCGCTCGTTACTCGATGGAGACTGAAATATCTCGCTTACCAAATCTACCAGGAAACTTCGACGTAACGCGCCTGATCGCGTAGAACCCGGTCTCGTAAATCATTTTGCCGTATCCGTCCGAGTCTACGTTTCTTTCTACCTTAATCTATCTTCTTGCTGTAACGTGGCTCCGAAAACTGTCGGCACATTAAACTTCTTTGATACCTCGTATCAATAACCAACATTTTCCGCGATAATCAATAACGTTGCACTTGATCGTTTCATCGAAACGATTCAGTTCCGAACGAAAACTATTTATAAATGTTCGCGACAGTGTTAACGTTTCACAGCGATCCGCGACGCAGTTCTGAACTGCACGTTGACGACCGACCACTCTGAACCCAATTTTACTCCAGCATGTCGCGGATGATTTTACGATGAACACGTTGATATACGCTTTAACAAATAATAAAACAGAAGGGTTGTTTTAATTTTAAACATATGAAACGCGCATCCTCTTTACAATTGATTTCCGGTTATCCGCACGACGAACGAAAATGAACCGTGAAAACAAGACACGCCGACAAAGATCGTGAACTTTCTTCGGTACAGAGCATCGTTCATTTTCGAAAGCTGGGCTACGGAGCGCGATGTGACAGCGGCCGGTTTAACGCACGTCATTCAAACGCCGCGCCGGTCCAAAGAAGATACATCAGATTCAGACTATTTTCGCGACGTAGATTTCCCTGTCCGTAGCATTTCACGTGTCACACGGCGGAGGGCGTATTTCACGCTGCCAATCCGCGTTTCGCCGGTGCAAACAAGAGCAAACCGAAAGAGACGATGCTTCGCCAGTAGCAGGCGTTGGAACGATCGGCCGAGTAAACGCACCTGCTTCGGCTTTAAGTGTACGGGTAAACGCGCGCGGACCCATTTGCATGCGCAACGGACGACGAAGATCTTGATGGGAACACGATAGTTATCTAGACCGAAACGGGGATGGCGCACACGCCTCGAGACGCGATAAAACGCGCGCACGCGATGCGATCCGTCGCGCTGGTGGTCCCCTTTGCAACCGTAAACGTTGGATCTCCTGAGCGCGCGTCTGGACGCCCATTTTTGTTATAAATGCATCAAATCCGCAGTCTATTTATGACGTTTCAGAAACGAAGCATCCAGATCCCGGTGTAGAAATATTGATTCGATGGCGAGATATTAACGCCGGATGTAAAGTGTTAAGAAGGTGACGGGCGTGTGCTGCGAGGGCACTCGAAGCCTTTCAGGTTCGCCCTTCGTTCGAACGGGTTACAATGGGTCTTGGTTGGCTCAAAGAGAGCCGAGTCCTCCGCAATGGTCTTTTGTCTCTGGATGGTTGCGGGTCGCCCACGTGGCGAGGAGAATCCAGCACCGGGTAGTGCAGCGCGTGCACACGTGCATCTATGACGTTGAAGACACGCACGGTTTTCGTGTTTTATGTAAATGCATCCGCGCCGCGAGTCTCTCGTTCGGTTACACGATGCATACGCGAGATAGTATACCTTCTCAAGCGGGTAGACTCTCGTTTCCAGAATTTAACGGGTTCTCATTTCTCGATAATGCAAAGATTGGGTGTTTTGGTAGTCGAAAGGGCTAGATAAAAGATCAACATAGGCCGCGATCACCCTCAAAAGTCCTATTTACGTTTACGAGGCGTAATTTGATTATTTGGTCATTCGAGTGCCTAAAATGATTGGACTTTTGAGGGCGATCGCGGCCTATATTGATCTGTTATCCAGAGCTTTTGACTACCGAAATACCCCATCTTTGCATTATCGAGAAATGAGAAAGCGCATCCCGCGCCATCAACCTAACCCTTGCAATCCTAGAACCGAGTCTACCTTCTTAAACCCGGCGGCTCGTGATTCAGCGAAGAGGAACGACCGCGGCACGTGCGAGAATTCAGCCGATTACGCTTGCTTGTGCCATAAGCTTCGATTCCTAGCGGACACGTGCCTCCGAGTATAATAAGCCGGACCGTGAATCACCTGGATGCCGGCGAACCGTTCGAGGATGTCGTCTCGTTTGAAAAATGTTTATCGTCCAGCCCGGTAATGAGACCCGATACGCAATTACCGACGCTAATTAAACGCATTCTTTCGAGACCGACTCTCCAAGACTAGCCTAGGCTACCGAGATCTATCGGCTCGATTATTGACTGATGTCTCTATTCCGATAGAACTACCGCCAGTACCGTGGTACAAGCCTATCATTTCCAGGCATTCATCGATGCAAAACAGACGAGATCGAACCGCCACGATAAGCATTTTAATGAACGCTCGCCTCTTACCGAACCTGGGTACAAGTCGATCGAGTCGCGCTTCGTTTACATACCAGAGCAATAATTACTGTTATTAGGATCACCGGGTATACGCCATATCGGTGTACGACGCGTACGCGAGACGCCTGCTGAGAAGCTGCAGCTGCGGAACCAGGGCTTATGATTTTTGTAGATCGCTTTTTAGGCTGCGTACGAGCCCGAAAAATTGCTTTCTGGAATCGGCGATTAGTAAAAGTACATAATAAAGTAAATAAAAGTAATAGCACGTGATCTTGCAGAAAAATTTCGTAAGAAATTGTACTCGCCTGCAAGTACGCTCGGGGGAATTTCAATAAACTTTCTACTTACAGCAATATAATTGCAACTCGATAAAAAGTTAAAAACCCGGCAAAATCCTCAAATATTGTTTCACCAGAGTCGTTCATCTGTTACTTCGAAGCGGATCGAAGATTTAAAGAAAATAACTCGACAAGATTGGTTTCCGATGCAATTTCTTCCAGTCTTTCTACTTCGACCACCGCCACTGTTTCCATTGTCTCGAGTTCTTTTCCTCGGCCTCCGCTATCATCTAATAAATTGTAAAAATACAATAATCTCGTATGACTCAGCGGAACGTTTCGACAGAACTTCGAGATATTGAAAGACCGATGCTGATACAAATTTCGTAAGTACCTACATATATCAAAAGCATTCTCTCAATTTCAAAGGCAACTTCCTCTGCCAATAGGAATCTCTCGGTTCCGTCGCCACTTTTCCCGACGTATTCGTCACCGGAACTACCTTTGTTCGCGTCAACGCCGATTTCATTCTTCAAAATATTAATGAAAACACGTTATTTATAATTTTATATGTTTTAAAGAACCTCACGTGTCTGGTACTCGCACGATGGCTGCGCAAAGTACCGTATAGAGTACAGAGCAACGGAATCTCTCGACCAAAAACCATAAACGATATAATGGACCGGCTCGCGTGCTTTCCATACAATAAACAGTGAACAGCGTGAGCTCGCATCGACAGGCGGATTCGATCCATAGATCAAAACGGTTTCGCAACTCCGCGAGCATTGCTCGAACGATAACAACGCGAACGGGGCAAGCTGTTACACTTGCTAGCAATAAATATCTCGGCAGAGTCTATTACAAAATATATATTCCGTGAGAACGAGTTTTTAGCGTCAGGATTTATTGGCACGATCTCGTCGCCTCGGTCAATGGATCGTGACACACAAAGGCCCACGAGAAACTTCGACTCGTTTCTCTTTTCATTTCATCAAAAGAAAAAGAAAAACAAACCATTCTGGTAATCGTTCGAACGATCGCGGTCCGTTTCAACTAATAACAGAGAGACACCGGTCATAATAGTGATTATACAACGAAACGGTTGTTATACGCGGACACGCCGTCGTGTATCCTATCATCGATCACACGAGAGCATTGACATTTTCTTCTGGCGACTTACGTAACATCCGTTAATTATCTGCGCCACGATACAATCGACTCTCTGACCCAATTAATCTCCGTCGCGAAGCCGGCAGGGAAAGGAGCCACTGCTCCTGGTGAACTTTCAGCCACGGTTTATCGATTATTCATTAATCATCGAAGGAAAACGACTGAATTGGCCGCGTTCCGCTCTACCTTCGCGGTAATAATCAATTGATCCTACCCCTCGCTCCCCAACCGGCAATTATTGCGACTCGAAAGGCCTGACATTGTAATCGAACGGTAGCCGATTGCGTCTGTAAAGACGAATAATTTATTCCAATGCTAAGGAAGATCGGAAATGTTAACGAGCCGGTTCTTGTTAATTCTAAGATGCTTTCCGTGTTTCTACACGGACAATATAATCTCCTGCAGATATCGTAATTATAACTAGTCCGCGGATATGAAACAAAGTTTTTCTTGTTCATTTAGAAGTACTATCGATTGCGGTAATGGGCTTCGATTTAATCACTGTTCTCATCGAGCGGCGCGTAAAAAGGTGAATTTGCATGAACAGTTTCATTCGATCGTAAATCGCGAACGAACGATGGACAAACGGCTAAATGTATCCCTTAACGACTTTGTTACACTAAAAACAACATTACGATATTCTTGAAATTTTCTAATCCTTCACTGTTTTCTATTTCAACCCAACCAAAATTTCTTCATAGACGCATAAAGATCTAACGATTACGATGAAATATAGATGAATAGGGTATTGAGCGATGTTCCGCGATTTTCGTAGTTTTTTGCTAGGCAAAGGGTTGAACTGTAGCAGCATGTACGTGACGATGCATAGAACAGGCCGAAAAAAGAAATGTGCGATCATGGCCGTGACACTACCAGCGGCAAGGTCGCGTAACAAAAGGTCTGGCTCCACATGATCCGACTTCGTCACGAACGGTCCCTTCGTGACTGGCCTGTTCCGCATCGTATCGTGCCGGCGCGGCGCGGCGCATTGTGAAATTAATTAGAAAAACGTTGACCGGGCTCGATCGAGCCCCGGAGACTGATTTATTCTGACCGCGAGTTAATCGATATGCTGGAAGCGCGGACACCGGCGCGGCGCTCATTTCCATAATGCGCTCTACCGATAAACGCAACGACGGAAAATGTAGGACGATCCGGATTGGTGAGTCGCGTGACAGAGAACAGGGTCCCCGATTATTGTAACGGGCCTCTGTCGATTGCTGCCTTGTCCCGATACCGGGACAGCGAAGAAAAGGGATCTATTTCTCTCGAACAATGTCATAACATCCAGTCAATCAACTACATACATACGTTGATTACACTGTCCAACAAATTTCAACTTTTTTCATGTTTCGCTATAACTGTTCGATGTAACTTATAGAGTTTTTTGCGCTGATTCCGAATCTGGCCTTAATTTTTCTCCCACGCGTACAGTTTTTGAGAAACATGGCCTTGAAAAAAACCACATTTTTCAACTTTAAACAAATATTGTGATGTTATTATAAAAGATATTGAATTGTTCTTTGCAGCAAAAGATTCTGTAGACTTTCCCGAGTAGAACGATATGCAATTAATACGTTATGAATGTTTAAACATGTTTAAACAATCATTAAAGACGGAGAGACACCATTTTTGCACAGATTTTTGAAGATATTTTTCAATTTATCGGAAACAATAGGGGTCCAGCGTAAAATTGAACTATATCACGCGATAGAGCAGACTTTTATCTTGAGAAACCCCCATTTGAAGTTTCCGACATCGATGTTTTTAACGAACCAGAGTGCAACATATCTACGCCCGACATGAGTTGCCGCCAGTGGTGCTCTGCAACTAGCGCGGCGATGCAGTGGCTATAAGCGCGCAATTATGTCAGCTTATTTAAATGTTATACTATTGTTATTTATTATTTATTAATATATTTAGTATGTATAAATTATTTTATGTATTTTCTTAATGTTAGTCTCTTGTTCATAGTATATTTCATACTAAAAAGGCCTTTTGCAAGAAAAAAGCAATTTATTCCCACACTACACTATTACATTATTTACAATTCATAAATATTTTGCCACCATTGCATATCAAGTTAGTCCACAATAAAATGTGAATATATTTTGTATTTTTATAATTTTGTGTAACGATCGGCACCCAAAACGACAAAACAATTTATGAAATTGAAGCATAGTAAGCAAAAACATATTTGAGTGGTATACATGTTGACTCCGCATAGTTACCGCCTTGGTGAGACGAGTTTTTTTAATGTTAGTCTCTTGTGCATAGTATATTTTATACTATAACGGCCTTTTGTAACAAAAAAATAATTTATTACAAAACCCTATTTAATACCGCTAATGTATAACGTAATTATGTATAATAATATATAATATAATAGTAATAATATTTTACATTAGCGATATTCAATAGATTTTTGTAATAAATTGCTTTTTTCTTGCAAAAGGCCTTTTCAGTATGAAATATACTATGAACAAGAGACTAACATTAAGAAAATACATAAAATAATTTATACAGACTAAATATATTAATAAATAATAAATAACAATGTTATAACATTTAAATAAGCTGACATAATTGCGCGCTTATAGCCATTGCATCGCCGCGCTAGTGGCAGAGCACCACTGGCGGCAACTCATGTCGGGCGTAGATATTTTCCACTCTGGTTCGTTAAAAACATCGATGTCGGAAACTTCAAATGGGGGTTTCTCAAGACGAAAGTCTGCTCTATCGCGTGATATAGTTCAATTTTACGCTGGACCCTTATTTTTTCCGATAAATTGAAAAATATCCTCAAAAATCTGTGCAAAAATGGTGTCTCTCCGTCTTTAACGATTGTTTAGACATGTTTGAACATTCATAACGTATTAATATTGCATATCATTCTACTATGGAAAGTCTACAGAATCTTTTGCTGCAAAGAACAATTCAATATCTTTTATAATAACATCACAATATTTGTTTAAATTTGAAAAAGGTGTTTTTTTTTCAAGGCCATGTTTCTCAAAAACTGTACGCGTATGAGAAAAATTAAGATCAGATTCGGAATCAGCGCAAAAAACTCTATAAGGTACACCCAACAGTTATAGCGAAACAAATTTGGTGTTGGACAGTGTTATTAACGGAAATATTCTTATCGCTAACGAACAGTTTCCTTAGATTGTCATCTAGTATTTTATTTTCCATTATCCTACGGAAACTCGACGTCGAAGCCATTCATCCGGCAATCCTCCTAATCGAAGGTTCCAAAGGCCGAACCTTGTTGGCCATTTTTCGCCCTACAACCTTTTCTCTCTGTCGACACTCCATCGGCTTTGTCCGCCACGCGCTCTAATTGTAAATTACCCAATAGCCTTTCCATCCGAGATAATCGGCGCAAGGTTAATCAGGGTTGCAAACAGGTAAAAAAGAGAGGCCGACGGATTAACGCGGCCAGGCTGGCGGTAATTAAAGCGGTACGTAAACGGGAACGGGTCCGAATAACTCCGAGGTACATAGGCTAGAAGAAAGAGCCGCGAGACGCGACTCTGCTAGGAGATTTGTCCATTGAACGTCGTCCAGAACTTACAATCAGCGAAGTACAAAACAAATTAACCGTCGAGATTTTTTAAATAAAAGTGTTGTACTCGATTCCTCAACTAGAAATCCAACGCACGTCGACGATCGAGTTCGTTTCACCGAGTTTCCTGGTCCGCGTCCGGTTGCTGGACCCACGTCGAGAACCGATCAGAAATGCACGGGTCGTCGCGGGCCGGTCTCAGGCTCGACTAAAAAGAGGTGCGTTGACTTCGGTATGACGTAAAAGAACGCAGCCCGTTTCTTCCACGGACGTCTGCGACCCTCCTCTCTTTCAATGGGACTCGCTTCGATTCACGTTCGTTCGACTTCCTCCCGTATCCTCGACAAACGCATTGGCGTCGCAACCCCCGTCACCGGGAAGGTGCAAAGCATGCCTTTGTCTCGCGAAAATGTTTGAAGATGCTGAAACCCACGGACAAAGAGTCTCCTACCCTTTCAGACGGATAGAATACTTTATTTTTTGGTCTTCGTCCCTTAAAGAGGTTTAAACCGGCACACACGGCTCTAATATAAACATGCGCTATCCGCCTTAGCCCACTTAGGAACGAAGATACAAGCAAAGGTCAGATACTTTCCGGACAGACCACGTATATGCGTTTCGAGTTCATTGAAACGCAGGACGATGTCACGGGCCGTTCGCGGTTCTTACGTAACAGCGACAGCGTCCCTTTAAACCGAACGGCAGAAAGTAACGCCCCCGCTTGATGCTGCGTGGCTACGGCACTGCGCATGTACCTCCCGACCACCGCACTGGCGAAGGTCAAAGAATGCAACTGGGATGGTTAATATAAGCTTCGATTGAAATGCAGCTCGCGAACGAGACGAGGACGCCGACCAGTCTGCGCAGCGCGTTTCACGCTCGAAACTCATCTTGGCTTCTTCCTCCTCGAGTTCTCTCCTCGGCCCCTCTGTGTCCTCTCCTTTCGGCCTGCTCCGCAACGCGCGGCATCGTCGTATTCGCCGCAGAATACTTGATGTGACGAAACCGTGCCTCATATTCTTGTTTTCACCCCGACGCGACGATGCTCGCCTCTGTGTTATCCATGGATAATGCAGATGTTCGCGTTTAATCCCATTCTGTTTTCATTTGCTCCGGCGTCGTTCAGACCGCGGTACGCTTTTCCGTCGAGCCGTGCCACCTTTTCAAATTATTCCAACGTTTTGTGTACCGCGAGAAAGGCGTTGCCTGCCACTTCTCCTCGGATTCTTCAATTACTGCCCTCTCGCGCAACGAGATCCCTTGTCTCGACTTTTATCAGCCACCACCGTTCCACCGTTCCATTTCCTTCGAGCCTTTCAACGGGCCTTTGCGATACCGCGATGGTACTTTCATCTTCGCACCGAGTTCGTAATTTCTGGAATTACGCCATCGCGGGATTACGGATGACGACTGTTAAACATAGCGTATAGCATTTAACGCTTTCAAAAGCTTTCGAAAGGTAACGAAACGATAGAGCAACTTGTGAAACAGGCGGCGAACCAAACACATTGGAAGCTACAATGATTAGTTTAGTTGTTCGGCAGGCTTCCGAAACCAAAGTGAAAAAATACAAACTATTTATTAGATCATGTTATTAAATAATCCGCACTCTTTATATGAATTCACTCAACGGAGTTTATTTAATAATTAGAAAAGAATGCTCAAGCAAAACACGTCTTTACGTTTTGAATGTAACACGTCAAGTGAGGATCATTCGGGTTAGAAAAAAATTGAATGATATTATGAACAAATAACCAACGGTTTCATAAACAAACTGAAATAAACTGATGTTGTATCGATAGTTCCTTGTATGGAATAATAGATTAATTTTGATATATTTCAACACTACACTCGCCGAAATTTCTATAAAGTCCCTGTGTTTTGTAACGAATTCTTATTATTATATCATACCAATGAAAAATTTGTATTTGGTAGCATTTCGGGATTACATAAAGAAAGCATACACACCGATTTCAAAACACAAGTATAACATTTATCGATAAAAGAAAACAAAAATATAATTTTACGCCGAACAAACTGCGAAATTTCTATAATGGCAATTTCGTTTTACACGGATAAAGTTGAAATTAACGATTGTTTTTTTATTACTTCTATTTTAATACCTAGTGTAAACTCTATTTTTTTTAATTATATTAAAAATACGATTGGGCATCGACGAAATTAACTTTTGTAGCATTTCTGTTTTAACAGACGCCTTCGCTTCATTCACCGCATCCTTTAGTTCGTTAATGGAATTGTGCTGTTTGCAGTTTTTATAAACTTGTCGCGCAATGATACCCCAAACATTTTCAATAGGGTATATATCAGGGGAACAAGCAGGCCATGGCAAAACATTGATGTGTCTTTCAAGAAACCACTGTTTTGTGTGCTTCGACGCGTGTACCGCAGCATTATCATGCAGATAAATAAAATTGTCATCTTCAATATTTTCTGTAAAGGGTATTAGAACCATGTCTAACAAATCTGTATAATTTTCCGAATTCATTTTGTGATTTATGTAACACATTGGAGTTTTTTGTCAGCTTTGAACTCATCGTCACACTTTCTAATTTCTCAGATCATGCCAATAATATTTACAACCACCAGGCCCATTCAAATGAAATTTTTTCTCATCTAGAAAAATGACAGACTCCCACTCCTTCGTCCAGAACATATGTACCCGTGCGAAATCAAGACGAGCCTGTTTATGTACTTCTTTTAGGCCTGGTTCACGTTGCATTACTGTTCACGCAAATTGCTCAGAAGAATTTAAAAGTTGTCGCACGCGTCTTGTTGTTACTGGAAGCTCCAATTCAGCTCGAAATTTTGCTGCATTTTTCCTTTCCTTAGCCGCAGACCTCGTTAATAATAAATGTTGTCTCTTCGACAATTTTTTATTATCACCTTAAAAATGATTTTTTCCGTAATTTTCATGTAAATTGATATAATTATTAATCACAGTATACGAACGATTAATTTTCTTAGCAATTGCACGATTAGAGCAGCCCATATTTTTATAAGCATCGACTGATGCTTTTTTTCAATTGTTAGCACTTTTCCTCTCGTCATTATAATACACGCGAATCAAATTATAAGAAACAGGATTTCTATGTGTTCTAAAACTAATACTTTTAGAATATTTCAAACTTTCCATAGTTCTCTGCTCAGAATCCAGAGAAACGCTAAGTGACTTTATAGAAACTTCGCACTTGCGGTCTGCATCGCGCAGAAAAAAATCAAAACAAACGTAAATAGCGAACATAGCGGTCTACAGTGCGTAGTCCCTCGATCCGAGTGTCAACAAGGAACAAGACCAGATACGAAAAATCAACAAGAATGGTGACATTTTTCAAATATCTATGAATATGAAGATGACTTTATAGAAATTTCGGCCACTGTATTAAACAGATTATCCCAGATGTTGGTAACCATCTCCTACACAGTCAGAGTCTGGCTATTCCTTCGTTTCATTCTGTTTTACCTTTCAACGTCACCTTTGACACGACTCGCGCGCGGACGGTAGTTGAACTTACCATTTGCCGCCGGCTTACAACCAGGAAACCGCAGGACATTATTGTCGAGACGCCGACGACCATCAACAAGGCACGCGTGATGACTATCAATCCGCTAGAAAACATCGTTGACTAGACGGGAAATTTGTCTCCGATAAAGACCGAGCGCGTCTTTATGATTTGTAAATCAGGGAATACTTTGACGTTTATTCCCTGTTTGTTCGAATTGAACCGCGGGTGAACGGTGTCGGGTATTTTCAGAGAAATTATCAAAGGAATTAACAGCAGAATGATCTGAGTTGATCGTGCTTCGGGATCCAGGGAAGATAATATTAAAGATATCATTGGTATAAATATATAATAATTTAAATTAATTTTATCCAAACAAATATGTCCTTATTTAATAATTCAATTATATCTCGTGATTAAATCGTCTTTATCCACAAAAATGTCGTCGAGTAGAAAAGAAAATTTTAAAGCTTAAATATTGATTTTAAGCGAATCCAATTTTATTTCATTGAAAAAGAAGCGCGTAAAATTCATATTTCTTAGAGTTTGTTTAGAATCCTCATGGCGAGGGTGACTCGTTAAAATACGGCAAGAGGTTAATGGAGTGTTACAGGTGACAAAGATGTTATTAGCTATCGGGATTCCGTAAACCGGAAGATTCGCGCGTTATGTGACCAATGCTATTCCTAAATTAATAAGGGCGACCGGAGGCCAGCTACATACATATATGTATGCAACCGGCCGAATAAATCACCGACGGACACTAAACAGAACATACGTCTCTGGTTGGATTACTATAATGCAGGATGTGAGATAGTACGCCGCGGTATGTATGCCAATTTCCAGATGCATCCGCAACAGAGAGAGGTCAACAACCCCTCGCGCACAATACGTATTTTGCGCCGGTGCACTCCGCCCGGGATATACATATTTCAAAGGCCGTGACGCAATATAATATTCCCGTGTCGAACAAAACACGAATTCTGAAACGTTAAACGCGCGTTATCGCAAAACACCGAGAGTTTCGTACCGATATTCGTCACGATAATAACGTCGACAGCGAAATGAAAATCATGGTTTTAACCTCTGTGTGCATGGATCCTTTGACGATCGTTTAGCATTTCACTTACCCGCGAAATGATATACTCCAGACCCGTTGCGGATGCACAAAATACATATGGTTCGGATAACCAAACCACTGTCGGAAGAATTGTCGAAAATGACCCGTTTCGCGGAGAAAATACAGTGCTTCTTTTACGTCGAATATCGTACTTTCGCGTGCTTCGGGATGGTCAGTGTTGAAAATGTTCTGCGACAAGAATCACTCAGCGATACCGAACATTGTGGCAACATAATAGGATCCTGTTTCCCAGCGTTCGATAATACAACAGATCATCGTAAGAGGTGACTGAACGATGAAGAGCCAGATTTCGAGTTTCGAGGTACAATAAAAATACAAACGGTGGTCCGGTGATTGTGGTCGTGGATTTAAAACGAAGGACGAGGCACGAATTCAATGAAACGCACAGGCAAAAACGAGTTACACAGAAAGGGCAGTCATAAATCGAGAACGATCGCTGGAACGGATGTACTGTGAATGTTTTTCGTGACGTGGATCAATGAATCGAATGTATCTGGAGCTGAATCAAAATCCGCGGGGATGCTGACCGGTCGTGGCTCGGCAACGAAACGATAAATGGCACCGACCCGTAAGAAGAAAGAAGGACCAAAAAGAAAGAAGAAAAAAAGAGAGAAAAATAAAAAGCAACATATACACGCACACACAGGGGAAGAGAACGGCAGGGACCCTCGCGACTGCGACATCGAAGAGTAAGAAGGCTTCTTCGCTTCCTCTAGATTACCAGTTTATCGAAGCCTTAATCAATCGGCCATAAATTGGCAAGCTGTCCAACCCGATGGAAAGAGAGCCCGACCACCGGGCGGTTGGCTCGCTGTCGTTGATCCATCGCTTCCGATTCCTCGGCGATAGAGCCGAGCTTCTGTCGGCGGATATTCATTTTTCAACCGGTGGAAACGCCGCCGAAGCTCATTTTTCCTAAAACGAGGAACACGCCGCGCGGATTCCTGTCTTCCCTGCTTCCTCGCGAAAATGCAATTAAACCGGCTCCTTCCGGCCGATATTTCAACCAAGATCACCCCTTTGTAAAAGTGAACCCTTTCGAGGGATAAATAATCGTCGCATAATGGCGGCACAAGAGAGGAGAAAGTTTCCTCGAGAATCCTCGGATGCATCGACGAGCGAGAATATTTGCGAGAATATTCCAAGGAATATTTCGCCGGAGTTCAGCGGAAGCCTGTATCGATTCAAACAATTTTCTATTATATCCGGAACGAGTGATCGGAACGGAAAGCTCTGAGAACGAGGCTGCTACGGAATATACCGGAATTCTTCCGAGAAATTCTGGGTAGTAAAGTTGAAGAGGTGCTTGGGGCTATGGGGCAGTCTTCGAAACTTCCCAAAGAGTGCACCGGCTAGAATGTAATTTTATCGAGTGTGTCCTTGATCTTGTATTGGAAGTCTATGGCGGTTTGCGGCACTATCGAATGGCTTGTGCTTCAAAGCGTTCTGTGTTCGCAGGAAACTTTTATGAGATGACCGCGATTCTTTAATGCTTTTCAACCAGGACTTCTCTTCGAGGAGCTCCGGTCAAGATAGTTACACCGTCCACTAATCTGGACGAAACCCGATCGAGAACCGTTCGCATTATCATAATTGAGGGAAACGCCCCTAAACTGGCTCGTTCACGGTTAGACGAAAGCACCGATTGACCCCAAAACGTCTGATCGTCCTGAAGACTCCCCTCTCGGCCATACATTATGCAAGGAATCCCGACACTCCTGTATGATGCCGAGGATCGGATGGAATGCTACCATCCATCACCTAAGTCGGCGTTGTCGCTGTTTAGCCTGATGGTCCGATAAATGTTCCCGATACGTCAGGAAGGCCCGGTCGCGTATAAACGCGCGGTGATCGGTTGTTTTCAGTGACCGCGGACCCCGAAAGGCGACACGGCTCTTCAATCTTACCCGGGGAAAGGGAGCAATCGGCGAAATTGCAGATCCCGATCAGCACACCCTAGCAATTTGCTCTTCAATCTCGTTACGTCCGACCGCGGTGCAGTCGCTTTCTGTTCGAACGGGACCATCGCCTCCAGATTTCCTTCCAGAACGCGATGAATGGCTCGGTCCTTGAACTCGAAAACACCGTTCGTCCACGGATTAGCGTGCCGAGGGGCCCGGTCGATCCACGCTAATCCGAGGTAGGCGAAAAATTTAATACCAACCTGTCAGAGACGACATTTGTAAGTGCTTAACCATGTATTACTTAATCATGTTCTTATGCAACGAATGTCACTGAAACATCTGAAATGAGAAATACAGTTTGCATGTACAAGACTCATCGGTAGACTGCGGATCTTTAAGCAAAATAAACATTGTCTGCGTCGATTGCGAGAAATTGAAACCAAATAGAATGCTATTTCCTCCCTTAATAATTTTAATGGATGAGAAATCATATATCGACATTTTCAATTTTCAAAATTTTCCTACTATTTTGAACTTCATCTACTCAATTTTCCTATAAATGCGTAAAGATCCGCAGTGTAATCATCAGCTTCTCGATTACGAAAAGTGCTTTCTGTACTTCAAAGGGTGTCTTTGTTGAAGTCAAAAAGTGTTGTAAAAGGAAACTCAAGAATTTTGGAACATTGTAATGGGTGGCGCGCGTCACGTCGAAGTGACGATCGACGATCAAAAAGACGATCGGCAGCCGGAGGGACGAACAAGACAAAAGTCGTGAGCTCAGTTCGACACTAGAGTCGGTTTAGGCAGAATATACCTGGTGCTGTTACCCATTAGCTATTTAAAATAAAGTTATTGTGAAAAGTTACCTATTTCACTAAACTGATTTATTCCACTAAACATCATATCCCTTAACAGTCTTCGTGTCTAAAGAGTGTTGTAACACGCGGCACAGTGAATTAACCTGTACACAACGAATTAATTTAATTGAATAAATTCAATTGAATCGATCGTACCGTCCGCCGCACCATTTATCATTCCTTTCAACGAGCATCGTGTATTCCTTGGGTAAATCGTTTGACCCAATTTTCCCAATCAACCCAACCGGAATTGAATCGAACGCTCGTTTAATGAATTACCTTTATTAATATCCCGTCGATGCGGGAACGGATCGAATAAGAAACTTCGGTTGCGCAACAATCAAGGATCAATTATATCCTCGCAATGCTCGTCGGCCGATGCGATCGTTGGAAGATTCCGCTCGACTCGGCTTTCCCGTTTGATAATTATATTGTATTGTGAAACTTCTGAGTTCCACAGCGGGTTAGATCGTTCGCTATCGTCGTATCTAAACGATTATTTCGGCTCGAGTCGATTCTAAATCTGCGGTTGGCGAGATTGCCGAGTTCGATCCGCGTATATCCTGGCTATTCGCTTTTAAATCCTCGTATATCCACCGCGTCGGCGATGGACTATGCCCCGTCCACAGTTAAGCGACAGTAATGCCATCTAACTTTTCAGTTAAGCCGATCGGCCCCTAATCGGACCGCACAAAAAATGCTCGATCATTCTCGCCGTCCAAACTATTTTATTCTCCTATTTTTCCCGATCATCTTTAAACGTTCAGGCTGGATTTCAGAATTATTGCCGTGGGACGATTTGCTCAAGGCGGTTGCTCGAGCTATAAACAAGATAAGAAAAGATTTATATTTAATCTTGCAAATTCAATCAACTTCCTTAGATCTTGCGCTGATACGGCGATTAATATATTGAAACATAAAAAAAATCATCGACTCTCAGGTAGTTCGTCTAGTGAAAATGTTTCGTTGGCTGTTTGAACGGCCGTCGAATAAACGAGCGCAAAGCTCGTGGAAAATCGTGAAGAACGGCAGCCGTTTCGCATATTTTTCAATTCGTCGGACAAGTACCGATTCGATTCCGCGTTCGAGTAAACTCTCGACCAATTCCCGGTTCTTTTTCCTCCCGTATCGACTCGTTATCGCGAATCGTTTCGCATCGGCCGTCGAAGCGAAACAATACGTCAAGAAGCTTTCTCGTTCGCGCACTCGAGCCGCACGCAAGAGTCAACTAACGTCGCAATTTCAACTAAATAATCCGGGTTGGCTCTCGTCGAACTTCCGTTTGCACAACTACCCTGACCGCTATAATACTTATCAATCGATACAGCGAGCCTGAATGACCGCATAATCTCTCCCCCCTTGACTTCTAAATGCGAGATTGGCAAGACTCCCGAATTCGAATATCGTATATGTACCACTAATTTTCCCGTCGATCTCGTTAACCAACGCATCGAAGTTCGCGGCGAACTATTCCTAACGAATCCTGAAATCACGCTAATTATTTCTCTGCGGGAACGCGAAAAACAATTATCATGCAACTAAAACGATCGTGAAGTGCACGATCTAATCATTTAACGCAGTTTCGTTCCAAGTTATATTTATTCGAGGCATTAACGATTAGACTGCTGATCTTTGTGCAAAATAATATTTTTTTTAAATTTTGTTACTTGTTTCACTAGCATATACTAAAAGGCAGATTTTTGTATGATTGGCGCATTTTTCTACCTGGTGAAAAATGCATTTCAAACCTGTTGAATTCCAAATTCCACCGAAGAGTAATACGAGGATTACTGATTCACAGTTAGTAAAGAGATATCATTAGAAAATTAATGGGATAAATTTGTTCAAATTAAACTATGTAATCCACGGAGAATGCACTATTCCATCCGGTGATTTTTCATTGGTCCATGATCGCCGAACACTGAATAAGGTAATTGCGAGAACGCGAGTGCTTAAGATAAGCCCCGAGCCGAAAGCCTCGGTGAATTATCGATCAACAGGCGTTATGGTATTAATGATGAGAGGACGGCAGAACGTCCCAGGATGCCGTAATCCCTGACTGATCGTTGAAATTTTCATGAGCCTCTATATGGAGCCGTATTAACCATCGACATCTCGAACGGAATACCTGTATTTCGAAGTTTAATATCATTTCACAGTAGCAGGATTTCAAAGGCACAGAAACGTCAGAAAACAAATCCATGGTGGTGAACGATCCCTCAGGATTCCACACAGTTATGTTAGTCCGTTCAAGATCGACGGCGTGACACATGGAACAGCTACCAATGGGGAAACTACCCAGCCGGCTCGGCCGTAAAACAGATTTATGGCGAATGCCGAAGGAAGTCAAGAATATTTCGTGAATACGATATTTTATGACGAGCATTTGTTTGCCGGTAAATTTCCGCGAGGTTCGACCCGTTGTTGCCTCGCGAGGAACGCAGTTTCCAGCAAGTTATGGTACCCGTTAATTGCATCATTATGCAGAATGACACGATGTACAATTACATTCGATTCCCTGGCCGTTCCCTAATTTTAAAGAAAGAACGCAACAAAATGGCTAAAAAGCAACCGTGAATGCAGCATTCGCTTCGAACGCGTTTCGCAGCGTCGTTTTCCCAACAATACTCCAAATACATTCAACTCTTGCGTTCCGAATATCTGCATTATCGATCGTCCGGATTTGAATGTGGCGATGGATAGAAAGCGAAACTCAAATTTGAAATTCGAATGGCACAGCGTCGATAATCCTCGAGCGATCAGTGCGTTCTTTAAACACCCACCATATCCCAGTCGTTCACGTTCTAAACCCGCTGCGAGGAAGCTTTCTTCAATCCAGACGCTGCTAAAAAATGCCGCGACGCGACGAGGGGAACGATTCTAATATCCTTTCCTCCACGTTTTTCCCCACGATATCCCCAGCAATTCTTCTTTCTTCGAACGCGTTAAAATTTTCAAAAGGCCCGCAAGCGATCCTCGTCCTCCACAAAGGGCTCTCGAAAAGCGTATCGACACGAAGGGTAGAAAGCGCGTTCCTGTTCCGCGTAACGTATTCGTCGCGGAAACGAGAAAATTCGACTCGCTACACAGTCGACGATGGAGGTTTCTTCCTCTCGGCTACGAGCTTTCCTTCCTGATGCATATCGTGTACGCGAAAATAATGGTACAACCGGACAATGAAATAAAATAAAATAAAATTTGAAAGAATTCCGAAATATTCCACATCGATTGCACGAAACAGGAGCGGAATAAAAATGCACGTTGTCTTTCAGCGGTTTCAATAAATTAGGAATACCTACGTTTTTAAATTCCTCTCATAATTTCTATTTCGTATATTTCATCTCCCCGTTTTCTTTATAAATACATAAAATTCGCTGCCTAGCTAAATATGTCATAAAAATATCATTTAGCGAAATATTCATAAATATTTGTATCAAAATCCACTGCAGAAAACAATTTTGAATATTCGTCGAGAACTTGTGCCATTAAAAGTCGAAGTAAACTCGATTCTACGGGTATGACATCAATTTGTTCGTAGTGAATTTTCTGGAAAAGAATTCTTTGCGTGAGCTAATATTGTTGAAAATTTTCAAGGTATTTTCGCTAAAGGAATTACCCTCTTTCAACGATACTATAGCTTCGTGTGCAACCTGTCTGCGTAAATGATCGAACCTCTCTGTGCAGCATATGAAATTCCACGGGAGTGAGTGCAAACAAAGACCCCGATTGCGTGCGTAATTAAATTTCGATGGTACACACAATGGCCGGGGCTTGAATAAATCGGGAAACGTATTGACTTTCTGGATAGTTCAAAGTCTCGGTGAAAAATGTAATAAAATTCCTCGACTCTACAGTCCTTTCAATCCTTTCTCCCTTGGAACGCCAATGATCCGTGCACTATTACAGATTCCGAGCTCTTCTAAAAGACAAACAGACCCTCAGACTCGCCTAATGGATATTCATAAGACTTCCGAATGTATTCGAGTCTTACAAAAACGAAGACTCGCGGATTCTGTAAAAATCAAGTCATTTGATATTTCATCTGTTTGCTTGGCTTATACGAGCGATCGTATAGAAATTTGTTAGGATGTAAATTTCATTATTCGAGCACCACTGATATAATACATCGTAAAACATTATTTCACCGGTAGAAGCAGAAGCATTATCGTTTCGGGCGTGCACCTGTACGCAACGATATAACCATAAAGGCAAAGCGGATCAGCAGACAGAAGGAGAAATTATGTCTATAGGGTACCGGAGCGAGCACTACAGGGTCGTCGGTTCTGTATATTAATTAAGTGCCATCAATTAACGGTCTTCCAATCAGGTCATCGCATTGTTCATCGAACAGACATCGCGTGCGTATGCGCCGCGAGTAAACTTCACGTGTGAAATCATCCTAGCTTGTTCAGGAGAGGGAAATGCGATTTCTTATCGGAACATGCATATAAATAATTAGACAAATGTTTTCAAAGAACGATAAGAAGGCACCGAAAGCTTTCAAACACCCTCCGCTCACAAAACCTGCTCGTTTTATAGTTTCCATTGGAATATCGACACTTATTCGAAATTAGAATAAATTGCTGGTCGTGTTCGATTCGTTTTACCGCGCTCCATATTGTGAGCATATTTCTCCATTAGAAGATTTATTACACGGCCCCGATAGGGCAGTGATAACGCGTAATGGACGCGTTAATAGCGTGCTGATATTTTATTATACCAGTGCCTGGATTCTTGTTTTAATTCTTCGGAACTTTTCACGCTACGGAACGTGCTGGACCACAAAAATGCGATCCACTTTAATCTCGCGGAACGTCGAGCCTCAACGTCACCGTTGCAGTTCCACCATTGACGTTCCTACGATAACGTTACGTAATATTCGTGCCGTTTTAAAGACCACTTTCGTCATTCCCACACAGTCTGCCGTATGAAAATCGATGACTAATCGAATAGCCTAGCAGTCTGAGCGTTTCGCATTAATACCGCTCGAATGGCAAAACAGCCTTTCTCGTTTTTCACGAGACCCGAGACAATTCCACTGGATACGTAATTTCCACCGACACGCGACTATCGAATTCGCGAGATTATTTCTAGCAACATTCCTCGTGCCGAGAAGCATCTGATTTCAATTAAAATTTACTGTATTTCATTCGTACGAATCAAAGGAATAACCGTAAAAAATGAAAGCAATAAAAGCCCAGGAAGAACTTCGATATCGAGAGCTACTTACAGCTTCGTGTGGTCGGAGGAGCATCCTACTTCTACCTTCTTCGTGAGCAGCAGATATGGTGCATTTACCTTCGGGATCCTCGTGAAATGTCCATGAAACGATAAGGCAGCCCTTTAGCGGCCGACACCTTACAGAATCGTTACTCACTTATCGCTTTTTGAGAGCACTAAAAATTGCAGCCGCACAAGATACGCTTGAAGGTGAACAGGTGTGGACGAAGAATACATGCATGCACCGTGGATCGTGGGTTGTGGGTCGTTGCGAGGTAAGATTAGCGAGAATGGGGTGCTCGACGCAGAAAATACCGAATAAATGGACTCGGGTATTTTTCAACAATTTGCGTAACTTATTATCGGATTGTCGGACGTAAGTTTCGAACAACTTCCACACGATTTCTTCGGACATCGTTTAACATGACGTTGTAGACATTTGGGATAAAATAATCGAGCACTTCTCCGCTTAAGTTATGTTTGCAATGTTCGATATACATATATGTACACTGATGTACAACGTTTTATAAGTGCACTGCGGATTTTATGCATTTGTGGCAAAAACGAGTAAACGAAATAGAAACCAAAAGAGCGAAGACATTAAAGAGAATTCAAGATAAAAACCAACTGAACCTGGACCAAAGCTTCCAACGACGACAAACTTCGAGTATACAAATTAAAAAAATCAAGCTCCAAGATTAGACGAATCCTTTCTAATAGAATTGGAAAATCTCCACGATCAAGTACCTAAGAAAACGAGTTGGAGAACCAAGATTCACGTTCCTAGGTTTAGCCTAGAGACTCCTAAACTGCATAAAAGTTTCATGCAGCGAGTCTTGGGTTTAATAGGATGAAGGTGTACGAAAAGCTACCTACACGCTTCTTGCTCGTATGGATCCAGTTTAATGGCTCGCGGGAGGGTGGTAGTCTCGAATTACAGTTTGAGCGATTTTTATAGTGCGGTAGGAGGAATGGAAGAACAAAGGGCTCTTTGTAATGGGTTGGTCTTAATCGTTTAAGACCCTCTGTGCGAAAATCAGTGCGAGACCTTAATCGAACTTTATTTTCCATTCGCTATTCCATTGTTCGGCTAATTGCCACCTGCTCCCAACTTCTTCAAATTCTTTCTGACCACATGTAAACGTTCTTTAATAAATGTGTTCCCCCAGTAATTTTAAAAAGCTCTTCGTACAATTTGTTCAATTTGAACGTGTCTTTTTCATGTAGGAACTTAATCGCGTTCCTAAGAAAAGACACATTATGCAAGGAATAGGACATTGGCGACCCGAACTTCGTGATTTCTCGAATTTTAAAACCACGTGGGATTTATAGTCGCGCCGTGGCTTGTACCGCCAGACACACACTTTCTACACACGAGTTCTGTTATCACTAATTTACGATATGATTATTATTCCACGTGCAACAGTCACGATAAGCAGAAGATCGTAGATTATATGGCCGGTACACCTATTGCTTACGCAACAAACATTTATCATGGCATTCGCCAAGAACGATTGTATCCACGTGTTCCGTATCATTGTAACGATTGCGAGTCCATGGAAGAAAAATCGAATGAATTATTGGACTGGCATAATCAAAAATATAGAATACTTACAACGCGTGACACTGTGTGTTTGAACATTCTTTGCTACTGTACGTTCAGGAATCCTACCTGCAACATTCAAATAAACATTGAGTTTTTAGAGATTTCAAACAACATTCATTTTTAGATTCATAATTACTACTGTAACAGTGTTTCAAATCCAGAAATTCGAACTGAATTTGACACTTATTGTTAAATTCGTTCATTTTATATATTAAGAATTGACCCAAATAGAACTAGTTATTTCTTGGTATATGAAATCTCGTTAGGATGCTGCAAAAGTTGGATACGCTAATTTTCTCAGGTTATTCCGAAAGCTATCCGGGACTACTGATAGTTCCTCGGAATCTGCTCTTTCGGGAAGAAGTTCCAATTTAATACATTGAATTTGAAGTGGAGTATTATACTTCAGAATGAAATAGAATCGATCCAATTTCAAATGAAATTACTTGTTTCCATAACCGTGATAAGATCGCGCGAGCTCTTTCGCGTGCATTAAAGGAATTGAAAGAATTTTAATTCCACTGTAAGAGTTCTTCGAAGCACAAAAGCACAGGATAAAGGGTCGCTAACGAGAATACTGTTTCATTTTTATTACTATTCCGCGTACGGAGAGCGACACGCGTTTTCTTCTTCCGTTATAGCTCCACGATCAAAGCCGATTGATCTCCCTTGAGTGCTTAATGCATACGATATACGATGCATTCTCGTTTAACCATACGTCGCGTCGCGAAGAACACACACAGACACGGGGAACCGTTCCGGAAAACACGCTCGCCACGAATATCCAGTTACAAGCATCATGGGCACCGGTACAAAACACCGACTTTCATGAGTGCATTAACGCTCTCATTAATTGTTTCAGCGACATCAAAGCGGAAGTGGACGAATACGGCTAACGAGGAACGTTTGTCGCTATGTTACACACGGAATCATGTTAATCTTGCCAAAGCGTGCACGCTCGAACAAGCTAACGCGCCATTACAAAGATAATTCAGCTTTCCAGATGGTAAACAGAGCCTCGAAAATAGAAAACTGCAAACTCGTATATACAATTATGCATTTCCGTATCGAACAGTCTTCTAACACTCTACCAAGAGTTCTTCTTCGAAAAAAATTGCCGAAGCACGGAAACAGCTGTACAGCTCAGAAATAGGGTCACACGATACACATGTTCGCGTGAAGTTTCTTTTTCCGAGCGTAGCGCGCTGGATTCAGCGGAGTTATGGTCGTACTGGGTGTCATCTGACTCGTGGTACAAGTCGCAAGTAGGTGAATCTAGATGAAAAAATAAGTCGAAAAAAAAGAATAAGGTTTTTTTGTTTTTGAGAACATCGAGTTTGAAAATTCTGGGAGATTACGATTTCCGTGGCCCCTTGTTTAGAGGTTAAATTTGTGTTCTTGTGGTTATTTTAAGAAAAAAATGTATATATAACGGGTATCGAATGGGCCTGTTTTAGCCGATAAAGTAGATTTCCTGTTTTTTATAAATCTGCAAATATCTCGGTAACTATGCGAAATATGGCAAAATATCACGAGATCTTTTTTGTAGAAAATTAAATTTTCACCAGTTTGTGTCGTATGACATTTTTCTATCAGCTGCGCAGTTTCTGAGTATACTTATATTTCGGTGAAGGCTCCGTTCTGAAAAGACTAAATTCTGGATGACATCTACAATGGGAAGGTTAGGTTAGGTTAGGTTAGGTTAGATCAGATCATTTTTTTTCTTAAAATGACCCCAGGAACACAAATTCAACCTTCAAAGTAGGAGCCACGGAAATCGTAATCGTGCCGAAAATTCTGCGAACTTACAACTGCCATTTTTACCACTTTTGATCGTTTATAATTCGTAAACCAATTAACCAATTATGCTCCTAAGTGTATATTGTGTTGAAAAGATCATGAACCTATAAGGGGGTCTGAAAATCATTGATTACTTTAGCGACACTGTTATGGTACACCCTGTATATGAGGGAACTGGGCGTACACTTTCCGTAAAAATGGCAGAAAGCTTTTCACGACAGCTGATGGTATTGCTGGTGTGCCCGTTCGAATTTCTTTTCTCTCTCTCTCTCGCTCTCTCTCTCTCTCTCTCACTCTCTCTCTCTCCAGACAGCCCTCACCTTGCGAGGAACGCTTCTGTGGTAGTAGGTCAGTAATGCCGAGGCTGGGGCGGGCTGGTGAACTATATTCGCGGTCGGAAAACAGGGTGGGGCAGCCCGAGAGCTTCCCTAATCAATAAACCTCCACCGCCGGACGACATTCAGATTCGGTCACGAGTTCGACCCCGTCGCGCGCGGCAACTGACGGAAAAAATCCAAGAAACAGAAAACGTAATTTTTCTTATTAGAATGGAACACCCGCTGTCACCGTTTTCCTTATCGAGCGGAAAATATTGGAATATCGAAGACGACGTTCGGCTCCGGCAAAAAGGAAACACCCTTCGATGAAACGTGTCCCATGAAACGAGAATATTATATCGAAACTGATATTTGACCCAGAAAATCAAAGTAATTTAGTCTTTGCGAAGTGATCCAGTTAGAAAAGCTTCTCGAATTCCAGATCCGAAGACGTTCTTTTAACTTGGAATCTCTAATATTATCTCCTATATTAGGTCGTCTGAAAGAAATGTTGTTCTCTTATCTATTCCTCAATGAGAAAAATAGATTTAAGAAACAAGTGATTACTCACGAGATGACCTAATAGAAATTTTCGAACGAACTTTACGGGAGAATATTTGATCACATTATTACGTTGGCGCAGCTGCAGCTCCTTCATAAATAAACACGTCTTTGGTACGTCTTCATCAGACGAGCAAACAGATCCTCTGCTATTCTCTTCGAGTTCGTAACACAGTTTACGCTCGGGACGTCTCTGGCCGCGCTCGGAGAACTACATAGAAGCGTTCCAGTCCGATCCGAAATTTAATCGCAGCAAAGGTCCCGGACAAGAGTTCCTCCAATCTCGACTTTAATCAGCCGAAATCGTAACAAGAAAATTCACGTCCCCGGCGAGTTTTCTTCAGCTGTGTAGCATCGGGTCGGATGAAATTCTTTCTGCGTCGCCCCGGAAGTAATGGACCTCACGAAATATTCAGCGGATCTGCCCCCTGGGAGTAGAACCTTATTTATTCGGTACAGTTTCGCAGAGACTGGCTGTGCACCGGCAACAATGTTCACCCGTTCATGGCCGTGTAGAATCTAGTTTGCCGGTGCTCCGCGTCTTTCGTTCCTCCCTAGCCCGAGGGAAGACGAACGGTTCTTGTATGTTCCAACCGTAAATACTAGTCCACCCCCGCACTTGGAAACCCACCATCCAGGTGACCTCTTTAACGCTCCGTGTCCAACCAGGATCGACTTCGAGTCAATCCGCTTTCCAGAATGAGAGACTTCCGCCTATCAATGGCTGCGAGACACGCGATTTAGGCCATTCGATGAAAAGATTCCACGAGCACTGATCAGGCCTATGAGCATCTGAATACAACTCTGAATTCAATGGCAACGATGAGGAAAGTACACCCTCTCTTTATAAGTCGAGGGACACTCGATTGTTCCGTGTCGACAATATTTGTAAATAGATATTGTTCGTTCGGTTTGTGTACAAGGTGCATCTGGCAACTTAGTGAACATCAATATGTATGAACGCATCGCGTCAAGGAAATTTCTAAAAGAGAAAGTTTCGATATTCACGCAGGGTGCTGTGGGTTTCAGTTTCATGAATCGTATTTCGGTAGACGGAAGCATGAGCAGAGCCAGGGAAGAATAGACTGACCTCCAAAAGCTCTCTGGGGAGACTGCAGCAAATTGCGAACGAGGTGTGCATACAATATAAGCGTAGCATATAATGAGACAGCGTACAATGGTCCTTATGGACTCTTCGGGACGTCGAGATACACGTTTGTCGGATGGTTAAATGTTCAAAGGTCGCTCGTATTGCAAATCTAGAACAGCTCCTAACAAGCCGTTTAAATATGTCACGAGCATATTTGCTTTCAACAAATTAGGTCGCGCGATTCAACGAGATTATATTATTGGATCGTCAAACGGCGAAGTGTCCGAATTTATGCTGTTTTGATCGAGAAATATTACTACGTCAGTCCCGATAAAAATAAGATACCTGATCTTATATTTTAATTAAAAACTTTGAATAAACGATGTTTGTTCAAAGTTGTCACTAAAAATCACTGCATTCGACGTGCCTTGTCATTCTGCATTGTGACTTAACTATGTTTGCATTTTCCGTAACACAGGAATTAATTATAGCACGAGTTGTAACGATATCGTCTACGACGAAAGATAAAAAATGAAACGATTAACATTTTGCATATAAGATCCGAGTGAGATAGCAATTTTCTGTCACGGCAGGCGTATCTTCGGAATAATGATTGTCAATTAAGCGTGTAAGACTGCGAATGCGTTTATGTAAATTGTACAACTAGTTTCTAATACCTCTCGCTAAAGAAAAATATAATAGTTGTCCCTGAACCCGTACGTACTTATTAAGATCTCTTTAGTTTTGTTCTTTCGTTTACGAAATTGTCGAGCAATCGACGAGTTCTCTGTGTGCTACGTGGATAAGTGGCGAACAACCCCATACGTCATTCTGGAAAGGGAAAAACCGAAGAATCAAAGAATTTAATGTAACCGCTCTCTTCCTGTAATTAATGCTTAATCTAACGTTTCCAACTGCTTTTAAAGAGCTGACAGAAACATGCTGTTTCGAGTAACTGGGGACAAGTTGTATTTCCACTTACAGATCTCACCGTTAAAATGCGTAAAAATATTGAATCGATACTTTGAGATACTGCTGCTGTATCTCATGAGCAGATTGCATCTTCGTTTAGTAGAAAATCCGAGACAGCGAAAGTGGATGAAGCAGGATGGAAACGTGATAGAAGAAAGCGACTGCAGACAGCGAATAAATTGGTACAAATGAGTGTAACAATTAATCAGCCGCAAAATCGTGGCAGCAATTCGTATCTCCCACCTGGTAAGAAAATGGTAAGAAAAATTGAACAGAATCCGAGACCGTGGAAACAATGAATACTCGGAGCAAAGCCGCGATAACTTAAGTAACTTGTACGTCTTTCAACGAACACGGTGCAATTTTATCGCGCCCCGATATAAAATAAAGCCCTTCCACACCGTTTCACAAGAATCGAACAAGACAATACAAGCCGCGGCGGTCTCGCGAAAGGTCGATTCCATTATTCACCTGGGGCAAGGCAGGGCAGGGCGATGTGGGGCGGGGGTCCGAGATTGCACAAGCGGAACAGATCAATCGCGCGGTTACCAACGTCTCAATTAATACCGATCCTTGATCCGGCCGCGGCTGCGTCGATAAATAATCGATATTTTATGGTACCTCTTACTTTTCTCGAGATCTGGTCGTCGGTGCTCGAACGAGCGCAACCGATCGCGAGAGAAAAAAAATAAGTCACGGTCCAACGGTGGAACAATCGGTTCGCGAGTCCCACGGTCTTCGGTTTCTTTTTTTCGGTGAAAAAGTCTGTGGACTAGCGAAGTTCTTCCAGAGGAGAGGAGAGTGCACGCGAACGGGGCCCGGCCGCGATAATCTTGCAATAAATCGCCGCGAGCGCTAAACGAGCATTTAAAACCAACACATAAACTGGCAACGGTATCAGCCCCGAGATTTATCGAGCTATTCATAAACCGTTCGTCTATAATCTCTCTCTCTAGGATGTTGTACTTAATAGCGACGTACTCGGCGAGCGTGCACGCGAGAGCAGCGCGAGAATTAATAAGTATCGGCTACACGTTCGCGAAGCATCTCGTTAATAACGGAAAAATAAGCGAGAGCAAACGAGCGGAGCAACCGATGTTTTAACGAGGTGTTCTTCATCGCGTCGTACACCTAGCTGGAGCCTAGCGTGCGTTGGTCGCCAAACGAAAGGATCTTTATTGTCTTTGGTCGATAATCCATACGTTCTCGAGAAAATTGGATTTGCACTAGTCTTCAAGGAGGGTATCGCGACAGCAATAAAAGCGGAACCCTGTTCCGAACAGATAATCATAATAAAACCGAAATTTGTAGAAGCGCCTGGTTCCGCTGGCTTTACCACTTTGTTAAAGGTCGCCCACTGTTGATCGTTCTCCGAAATGACGGGGACCAGCAACGGGAAGCGAGGGATTATGTATAGCTGCAAGGACAGTGTGTTCTGGCTGTAGACACGGTCCTGAATTCCGCGACGGAGATATCGCTAACGATAACGCTAACGATATTTATACCGAATGTTGATAGAAAACTCGTGGACTCGACCGGACTGCAGCGGGACAAGTTGCACAACGGGTCGCGCGACATGTGCGACGCGACGATGTGTACACAGCTTAACTGTTAATAAACGAGGCACGACGCATTATCGAGCTGGAAAACGAAAACGAAAATTGATCGGAGAAGTCTGTCCGCTCTATAATTTTCTCGGACGATGATCGCGATAATTGCGCTAATGCGGAGCCCGATAAGAAGAGGAAGGCGAGCTCGATACTCTCGACAGGCTGTGCAGGGTACGCTACAGGCGCGGCGCCGGAGTGTTTGAATTATCGCTTCGTTTCGCAGTAATCCTAATACCGAAGAAGTATCACATTTCTCGCAATCCATCTGTGTCCGTATCGAACGCCAGAGCTCAGGGTCAACCGCGGAATTTGCGAGGGCAAGCGCAGCATAGTCACGGTGACCGTTAGATCGTTTCAGTTTTAATAAAATAATTGTATTAGCTTGTTGCACACAAAATATCCGATTCGCAACAGGAACTTTATAAGGAACAAACATAATCATATCCTGTCAACGTACGATGAGCTTTTCGACTATTCTGTCTCGTTCCGCTATGATCAAATATCAACGAATCTGATCGCCAGGCGTAATCAGAGAGAAAGAGAGAGTAAAGTGTTTTGCTAATCATCTTATCTCAACATCTGTTATATACAGAATTTGAAGCAAACACGTCGACGATTTCTCGTGAGAGCCCTTTTTCGTAAAAACTTTTCGCTCCGTAAAAGGAGCAAAACAACAGAATCGAACTGCACCGACCGCGACCATTGTTCGCCGGTCGGATGGAAGTCATTAGACTTCGCCGGCTGTCTTTAATCCGAACCAAGATAAACCATTGTGCTCGTTCGACGGAAGAAAGAACTCAATATCGACCGAGCGACCGTGCAACTTCCTTTCCGCTTTGCCTCCACCCGTTCGGGTTTCATCGGTAGACTGCTCTTTAAAACACGTGAACGGGCCAGAAAGCCGATTGTCTCCGCTGCTGGCCGGAAGTGGTTTCGCCGTCTAACCACTTCCGCCAGAATGGGCTTTAAACTTCGCCCCGGTCCGATGGGAAAAGATGATATCTCCCGTAACAACCGAGCCTTTGCCCTTGCCTCGCTGCAAGGAAACTTTGCGAACGCACGTTAAGTTCGTTGCGTGGGACCACCAGGAACGTCTGCGAGAAACACCATATTCACGATCCCCAACCAGATAAACCCATAACCCCTTCGCGACACACATGGTAGGATTCAATGTACAAAATGTGCTATCATTTTATCGTATTCTACTGCTTCAGGTTTGGGAACCGAGGACAACATTTATTCAGGAGTATTCTGGTATTTTGGACTTTTTCTATGAAAAACTGCATTTTGCACGCATGTTTTCAAGCAAGCTTTGAGAAACGTAGGTCGAGGGTTGCCACGATAGAAAGGTGATAGCGTCAAGCAACTACAAAAATAGTACCGTTTATTACTTTACTTTATTACCCAAACAAACTTTGTCTTCGAATACACGAAGAAACAAGATCAAACTGGAGTGGCTCGACCGAACGCTGTATTTGCATTCTTCGCGAGAGTCGTAAATATTTCAGTTTTATAACCGCGAAAATGCATCCTCAATTCCGACATATTTCGCTAATCGACGATACACGATCGCAATCATGAGACCGTCGAGCTCACCCCCGGAAAGAGTCATCGACTCGTCTCGCTTTCAATTCCGACAAGGGTTTCAAAATGGACGGCCAGCTATCAGCGATAAAACACCTCGGGAAAAAGATAACAGTGCCGACTTTCATCCCGGTAGATACGACCTCGTAAAACGTGTCGCATCGTTTCAAATTTTATCGGCAATATTTTTCGGCGTGATGCGTCAGGCCAAGGGTTCGTTATCCTCCGTGTCAGTGCCAAAAACTCCGAGGACAGAGACGAGCGGAAAGAAGAGAAGAGAACGAAGTGAAATAAATAAAAAAAAAAGAGGAAGAAGGAAACGAGAAAGGGAACGAAATTTGAATTTTACGACTGCGCCGCGAGTTGGCCTCCCCTCTCGATCCCTCCTACACCTCTTTCCAACCCCCTCCGATGCTTCTGTGCCTCTGGCAAGACCATACTAAATTTGCACGTGACGCGCGGCCAAAGCTGCACAATTTTTACGAGCTTTTATTAAGGGCAACGCGGGCGCGCGCACGCGAACTGCGACCGTATAGAAGAGATCTCGGACAAAAGCGGGTCCCGGGGCCAGCCCGAGGATCTTTCGCCAGAGCAGACGGCATTATTGTCTGCCTTTAAAAATAGAGCCGTTCAAACCGTAGAAATACATTTCCTGTGCACGTCCCGGGCAGCTGGTGTAAACCCGGGTTTCGTTAAACTAGAATTCTGTATATAAATCGGCCAGCCGAAAGGGAGGATGGGTAATTAGAGGTGTTCCGGATTGCTCGGCTCCTTAAGTAGCCTCGAAGGAGGAAATTGATTTTCCTCGTTAGCCAGCTGCACCCTTTTCCGGCGCGCGTTAAGACCCCGTCGCTACCAAAGCATTCGACAGCAAATTATTTGAAGAGGTTCAACGTCGGACGAAATTCTACGAAAACTCCAGGAGATTTCTCTTCTTGGGCAAACTGCTAAAAGCTGGATCCTTATGTAGCGTTAGTGTGAAGAATAAGAGAAAAGAAATCGCAAACATTGAGTAGGAGCAATCATTATAGCGCATCGACATTTAGCTCTAGTTTAATACCTCAGAGCTGGGATCAATTGTGCCTTTGACTCGAAAGTTCTATGACCTACATACAGATACAGCGTCGGTCAACTCGCTTAACTTGATTATGAGCTGCTCAAAACTGCTGGCCCAGTCGGACTGAAACTTGTTCCACTGTCAAAAGTTCGGTTTAATTATTCCAACAATAGTTAGAAACTCGAGAGACTACGAATTTATTATGCCAGGCGTTTTCTATGGAGTCGGTAAAATTTGATTGACTTGGCCGGGTGAAGTTTCGCTCGGGCCGAACATTAATCGAATTAGAAAAATAAAATAAAAATTGCATTGGTCGTGTTATTGATAATGGATGAAAAATAATGAAAATGTATTATACGTAATAACGTTACCTCTTAACTGCGGAATTTAGTTTTAAAAATACCCGACCGAGTGCGGAATTAAAATCAAGCAATGACGAGTATAGACGTTGAACGCAGAGAAAATGGTCCTATTATAAATTTTACGAAAAGCGAGGAAGGATTACATTTTTATTTGATAAAAAATTAACAATTCATTCTTGAGAAGGTTATTGTTATTGCACCGAAATAGAGTTCTGGATTGACGTGTATACGCGTCGAACGCAGTTAACTGGTTAAAGAATAAATTTCTGTTTCGAGAACATGAATCAGCGGTGTGGAAAAACGGTTATCCGGCAATCTTTCCGTAACAATAGCGCGACCTTTTCAGCTCCGATGTCGTGTACTTCTTATCGCGTGCTCCAAAATCTCGCCGATGGCTTCCGTTTATTTCGTGAGTCAGAAGACAAAAGCAATTTGTAGAGAAAGAGTAACGGGTCATTTAGGGGTTATTAGTTCCGCCTCGCGAGCAGAGGAACACGAGAAAGTGGGGAACGAGGAACAGCGTAAAGGCAGTCAAGTGTATCTCTCTCTTCCTCTCATTCTCTCCTTCTCCCCCTTTCTCTTCTATGTCCCCTCCCCCGCCTCGTATGTTTCCCTTAAACATCCCCCCATGGATTTCTCAGAGGAAGCTACGCATGTAAGGTCGCCGCCTCTACGAAGTACTACACGTTTCGTACAACTGTCCCGACAAGAGGGACCGAACTATCCAAACTCATTTGTCGAGTAATATTTATGTAAATGTGTACACGGGATGTCCTTTGGCCAGGAGGAGTGCAAACACCGTTCGTCGAGGGTGTCCTGAGTCTCGAAGGGATGAAACGTATAAATCTAGAATAAGTATTTACATCATTTAACGGGGAAGAGATTGCTTGCTCGAATCGGCTGCGATAAACAGCTACTGCTTCTGTGATTAACGCGTGTCACGATATTTATACAGTGCCGAGACAAATTCTACGAGTCTCGAATTTTCAGAGTAACGAATAAGGTATTAACTTCGAGAACTTTCGATTCAACCTGATATTAAGGTGCGAAGATTGAAGCAGATTTTAGGAACACGAGAATCATAAAAAAAGCACGGAGTATTAAATCATTATTAAATAGAATCTATTAAAAATTCTTCTTTTCGAATCGAAAATGATAAGAATAATAAGGAGGTGCACGTTCTGGTATTCGTGTTATTCAATTCGGTGCAAGCGGTGGAAACAGTTGCCAACAGCGTCGCGACACTTTCGACAGTCCAACAAAGGTAATATTATTACCCGGCTCCCAGGAAGTATTTGTCACCGTGTTTCCTGCGACGCCCGGTCCCATCTGAAATTTGTCAAGGACCCGCTCGTTATCCGAAATAAATTTCTACGTAGAAAATGTTCCCGGTAACGTCGTCGTCGTGTCAGCTCCCTCGGGGAGCACATTGTGGTTTCTTTTCGGACGTCGCGTCGTGAGACCGCGCGCAATTTCGTCGAGTACTCGCGCAAGAAAAATCAAAACATCTCCCGTGTTCCCTGAAAGCATTTGTCTCTCCGTGCCGAGAAACCCTTTTAGCATTTCGTGCGCATTCCGTTTTTTTCACGGTGCGCATTTACAACCACCCTTAACCTTTAGCTATCTCACACCCTTGCAAGGATACCTCTTTGTTCCCGAGGAAAATAGCGATTAAACTTTACTTCCTGTTTGCTTCGAGCAATTATATTAATATCCCGCTAGCTTCCCTTCTAATTTAGACCTTCGAAATCGTGTTGTGTTCCTATTTTGTAGTGCTATCGTCGCTCTGGATACTTCGCGATACAATAGGAAAAGAAACCTGTACGGCATGCACGAATTTGCGGTTTCACCGGTGTTAAATCGAGCGTGAACGTGGCAGGCCTGGAATCCGCGAATTGCGCCAACAAGGCGGAGGCGTTATGCTTCGACTAATCTGCTAATTGGAGGGTGGCCCACGGAGGCACGGGGGTTACGGAGCAAATTGGGCTAATACAGAAGCAAACAGCGTGACGCCTATAAATACGCGGCATCGCGGGAATATTTTCGTGCGTCGAGTGCGCGAGAAACACACGCACCACGCACTCGTCGAACGCGAGCACTTCAGCAGCCGCTCACAGACCGGATCGATAGAGGTCACCGTGTGTGTACGTGCAAGGTGGACCGATAACTATGCTACCTTGAATATTTTCACCCTAAACATGAAAAAAATTATACATGCAAAATTGATTTATTTTATTAGCGACGCAAACATTTTTTATATGGGTGAAGGAGTTTCGGAGATTTCAAGGTCATCTTGATTTCTTCAAATGGAACGACCTACCTTTCGTATCGTGAATCGATAGAGCCTCGAATTCTGCGTAAAAATGTGTTGACCTTTGTCCAAGTAATTTTGAATACGCGCCTACTTTAATACACCCTGTATACGCGCTTGCAGTAGGGCATTTTTATCGGACACGAAACGATTTTTCTTGCTTATCAACTTGCCGACGTTGAAAGGCCGTTTCCTTTGTTTCGGAAAACAAATGACGCTCCTCCGCCCGCTCGTTTCGCTATCAGTCGCGTTTCGTATGTATCTTGTACGTACCTACATTATATCAAATGAAGTAAGTACACCTCTTTAAACTGTTGTTTCGAGCTCACGATTTGCAGACACATTGGTAAAGACCTGTGTGGAATGCGAAACAGAAGTTGCCCGTGTCGGAACGTCTTCGGTGTTCCGAGGGTTAACACTTTTATTTATCCTTCAATTAACGCTTATTCGGGAACCCTAACCGGGACCCACTAATTTCATATAACCGCAGACCTCAAGGAGCGCCAGCACACGCAGAATTTCAATTAAGGATGCGGAAGGATACACCCTGGGACGTAATTTCCAAGGACGACCGAACAACAGAAGGTACTTTCTTCAACCTTCCCCCTGCAATTGTCGACGCGCCCAATCTACTTAAAGCATGATGTGAATTCTCATTTAGGCGGAATTCTAGCGTGGACGAGAAAGGTGTCGTGTGGACAGAGCTTAACGCGTAAAGGCAGCTCAAGTGTTCGAGGGTGGAAAGCGAAAAGAGAAAGAGAGAGAGCGAGAAGTCTGTTACTCTCACCCTCCAGATACGGGTTGCTCGACGCGTTCCTATAATAAGTCCTTAACGACCTTTCTAAATGCAGTCGGTACCTACACGACCACTACCCACTATGTGACAAGAGCATCCATTAGAGCGAGGGTTACGTGGTTCGTAGTGCGTGGGGTCGGAGTGGTCGATGAAGGGTGGTCCCCGACCATGAACCAACAAGAACGGACAATCTTTTCTCATTCGGTGGCAGAAAATGCTCTTTCCCGAATCTTGTCTCGTTACGCTATTTCATTCACAGCGATAGCGGTCTTCTCGCAAAAATGATTTCTCTGCTCGAAATTTTTACGACGTAAGTTCTGCGGTTAGGTCAAAAAGAACGCCGCGTGTCACATAATTTCACTTTCGAGATATTGCCGTTTAACCGGTTAACTGCGTTCGACGTGTATATACGTCAATCCAGAACTCTATCTCGGTGCAATAACAATAACCTTTTCAAGAATGAATTGTTAATTTTTTATCAAATAAAAATATAATCCTTCCTCGCTTTTCGTAAAATTTATAATAGGACCATTTTTGCTCTGCGTTCGACGTGTATACTCGCCGTTGCTTGATTTTAATTCCGCACTCGGTCGGGGATTTTTAAAACTAAATTCCGCAATTAAGAGGTTAAAGTATTGATCGCTAATGCTGTCACATAGGACGTCGGTTAAATTGCATTATTTTTCTTGAACCTTCCGAATTTGTTTTCATGATTTTTTTTCTGGTAAATACAGAAATCCTATACTATAGAGCTCAATTCTGTGGTTGTCGGGAAAAAACGCCGCATGTCAACAATTTCAAAAATAAACTCAAATTTTTTGAAATTGCGACATGCGACGTTTTTCCTTGCAACCACAGAGTTATCAATCAGATTTTAACTGGAGGTCCATACTACCACCCTTACTCTAATAGAGTTTGAAATTTCAATCCCCATGGAATCGAGGTATCTGCTGATACGAGACCGCAACGGGTTTAAAAGGTATATCTGTTGCGCTCTGAAAGCTCAGAAAAACGCGGCAATCATTTTCGAGCTCGGCAATAGCCCGGAATGGTGCAACGCGCGTGCACGCAGCACCGAACGCGAACCCAAGGAGCCGTATATGCGGCGAGCGTTTACAGGTTGCAGGTGCACCTGTACCGGGGCAATAATTCAATGGATCGAAGCGAACGGGCGCGGGTCCGGGTGCAGCACGGTGCACCGTGGTGCAGCTCGGGAGGCACGAAAGAACACGGGAGTTACAGAGAAACGGCAGAAATGATAAATCGCGTCGACTACGAGCGTCGGGGTATCGATGTCAATTATTAAGAAATAAAAGTCTCCCCTAACGCGACCGGAACAAACGCGCCAAAACACCCCCCGTTGCATTTCGCCGGGATACGGCCGCGCCGCAATAATTCAATTTCTTGCAAGAAAACGTACAGCGAGCCAGAGGTACGGTGCCGCGGAGGATCGTAAAAAGCGCAAAGAGCACGCGAATGTTGGAACTTGGAGCATTTCGTCGAAAGTTTTCAGCCGAGACGAAGCAGGGGTCGCAAAGAAATCGCGTAAATTGGCAAAAAAAAGGAAACGTGGACGCCTGGAAAAGGTGTGTTTACGATACCCTGAAAGTCGCTCCTTTTCGTCGACAATAGCGAAAAGCCGTAGTTAATCGCGAAATGTAAACAGTTATCGATTTCCTTTAAGTTCAGGTGAGCATTTTAGAAGATTAATTCCGGGCTCGCTATTCACCGGAGAGAGGAACAAAAAGTTAACGGCAACGAAATGGTGGACAGTGAAAAATATATCTCGACCGTAGGAGACTGTCTAAACATTTCTTTTAAAGACAAAATTTATAGTGTTCCATGTAACATTTATACAGACACCGCGCATAGAATAATCCTTCCAAGTATTTCTTACGCTGTCGAAAAGGAAGTCAAGATTGCTTGTACCAGGGATCCGTGTTTCGCGGGAAAGCAGCAATGCGTATTTACTCAAGGAGCGACGAGCGACGGATACTTTCGCGCAGACAAAACTGTTGTTTGCGGAGACAGTCTACCCCGATTTTTCGCGATAACTGGATTACATCGGCAAAAAAGGACCGACGCGATGGGAAGTTTGCTAACAGCTACGGAGTTGCGATTCGTCTCGTGTTTACGGAGCGTAAGGAAGGTCCTGGGAACAAGCGAAGTGGATAAGGTTGCCCGCACAATGTTGCAACAGTTTGATTGCAACACGCGTTTGTGGATCGTGTTACACCGGACCCAGGTATCCAGTGATCCAATTAGCGAGGATTCATGGTTTTATAGAAATGACGCAGACAACGTGAAGCACAGTTTAATGTCCAACAAGCACTTCGGAATCATTAAATCGATTACAGTCGACTGAATACTCGAACAACCTCGATGGCCGCCTCATGAAACTCGCAAAAATAGAAAGAAATTGGTTAAACAGAACTCGAGGTACTTGTAGCTTCAAGATTCGATGTAGTCGAAACGGGATTCGCGAGACTCGAGATTCCAGCTGATATTCAAGAAAACCGGTGCAGTTTTCTGAAGACTACAGTTGTCGCAGCAATTCCAGTCTACGAAATCCTATCCAAGACGACAATTTCGTATGCTAAGTTTCGGTAAGCGATGTCCGCGGTTGTAGGATTGAGTCCTAGGCCGAGTGTGTCGAGTTTCGAATCGATTGGATTGTATTCCTTGAGACCAGGCACATCTACTGCTGTCGGAGCCCGATTATATCGGTATATTCAAGTTCAAGGTCGACTGCATCCAGTTTCTTGAGTCACGGATCAACCAGACCAGGTTCCTCAAGTGCAGGGTCGTCTATATCAGGTTTCTTGAGTCTTGGCTCGACTGTATGGGGGACTCTTCGTGTCTAAGAATGACTATCGCGTACTGCTCAAGACCTCCATCGTTCTTTCTCGTGTCTAGGCGCACTATCTTGGATTCTGACCGTATCCGAGTTCTCAAAGTTGACGTATCTCCCATAATTCCAGCGATCGTCAACGTATCATGATTTTACGATTCGAGTGGAAGCGAAAAACCGGTAAGGAGACTGATGATTTCATAACGCTTTTCGTTAAAATCGAAACTGCGCGTAACCGTGGGCAAATAAATCGATGTCGAACGTTGTTGGCACAACTGTTATACGCCATAACGCATAAAACCGCGTCTCGCATTACCCGACGGCGCTTTTACATCCGTACTTCGGCATCGTGGAGTATGTATGTATCTTTCGTCTGCAATATCACCGATTATTATACGTCGTTTCTCTCTTTTCCAATACACGTCCTTCCTCGTTCCCATCGTTCCCATCGATTTCCTCGTTGGGCACGACACAATGTGGCCATGAAGTGCGTTCCCAACAGACGTTAGAATGCGCTCGCACGAAACGAAACGAAACGAAACGAGATGCACACCGGGTCCAGGTACCGTTACACCTTTTAAAGCGTACTCATGAGTCACATCGCTTAAATTGTCATCCGGCGTTACCACCCACCGGCGACGCCATGCCGTTGTCTATGCAAAACCACTGCCCCTTCCCCCCACCGTCAGGGGTAATCGATCTTCGAGAATGTCACCGATGCCCCGTCGTGAACGATTAAACCCGAGCCGGGCTCTTTCCACGTCGCATATTTCATCGTCGCGTTTAAAAGAAAGACCGCAAACACCTCTTGGCCGGCCGAACGATTGCGACACACCCCGGATGAAAGAGAAGGAAAGGACACTGCCAGCTCATTCTTGAACGACTTCCATTCAAGCCGCGAAATGTCGCAATCGGCGACGTACGTTCATTCATAAAAATGCGGTTCGAGGAGCACGGTAAGCTAACGCGGCGCACAATAATTTATTCGCAAGATCTCATCTCACGAAGTAGATTAAAACTAGGTAATTTCGTAAACTGATACTTGATACGAGATAGACTGAAAAGAACACAAACTTATATCTAATCTCGTTGGTAGACTGCGGATTTGATGCAGTTACAATTTAAAGCAGTGGACGTGCTAAAAATATTTAAGGACCTCGATGTATTAGTTTTAGCTTAATAGGATAATTAAAAGAAGAATACAATTTTTATTCGGCTCCTGTGTCCTCCAATCGATACGAACATTTTTTATTTTGCATAAAGATCCGCGGTCTACTCGTTAGAATACGAGTTGTAAATAAGTGCAACAATCGATGACAGTCTTCGGTAATTTATCCACAGTCTAATCATAAAACAGCATCATCCTAATCCGCAAAGAAAATAGAGTAGTAAATAAAAACAATTTAGACATTTTTTGCACAACAACAATTTGTCCGACCACGCGAATCGAGTGGACACGCTTTTGTTCTCGATTCCCCATTGAATCGGCATTTGCATTTTCGCATCGGTGCAGGAAGTTTAAATAGCTGCGAACCTATTGTTTCTCGCGGCAGGTTTAGACGCGGATGAACTTATCCCCCTTGCTCTTTTCACCTTTTCTCGGCTGGTTTGAATCGCGGACCCATCGCGGGTCGAATCAAAGGTCAGTATGCACGGTTGCCTCTGTTTAGTCGATAATACCGGGCGATCACGAACAGGGTCGCGTGCGAAATTCCGCATGAGGGTGCACGTTCTCACAGAGAACCACAGATGCACCGAGGCTACCGGCGCGGCGGCTTCTTCTGCCCCGAGGACGCTCCGGTTTCAAGCTTCCGCTTCTCCTCGATTACAGCGAACGTCGTGCGGGCTCTCGACATCACCTCTGCCTTTGAAACTGTTGTACAAGGTGCTATGTAGGTGGTTCGAACATCTGGTGGCACTTGTACTTGTGGGAATCATGCGATACGTGATTGTCGAACAATTATATAATACTATATCGCACCCTCGTTGCAAACGTGACACCTCGGAAAAGGATATTCTTCGGCAGAAGCGGAAAACTATACATACGTATGCAGGGTGGTCCGGTACATGTCAGAAATTATTTTTTATGAATGTCGATATTGTGCAGAATTGTTAAAATGAACATTCGTTTCTTCTTCAACAATCTTAACAAGCTCAAGACAATCGGTATCGACATCCTTAAATACACTTAACGTTCCTACTGTTTCAAGTAACTATGTATACTGTTTGCGCCAACAAGCCGAATAAACGCGAGACGAAACCCTGCACTGCAGAATTCAATCGAAATCTCCGGTCTTTCGACTACAGAATCTTTCCCCCGAGCGTTCCATTACCACTCGGCTTGTTCGAACGCAGAAACATCAATCGGCGAGATTACGGCTCAAATCGAACACGATCCCCGCCGTTAATTATCGGCGTATAACGATACGCTGAAAAAAAAAACTGATCGTCGTGTCCACTGGGTCTAACGATCCCGCTGCCAAGGTAATTAATCTAACGATACGAATCTCGCAGGGTTTTTTTTATCGTCCGAACAAACGCTAATTAGAAGCGATATATTATCCCCGGTGGCTTATCAGCGGAAGAACTTGAATAATTCAAGGCATGATTACCGTCAAGGTGAGCCGGTCGTAAGGTCATTCTTCGGCCGCAGCCTCTCGCAATTAAATTTACCCGGCGAGGAAGCAACCGGCTCGCTCGCCAAAAGCGTTTCCAGCCACGGTATTTGTTTGTTATGCTTACGCGAAAGTTCCTGGACGCCGAAATGGCAACCGAGCCTGCCACGTGATAGATTCGCGAAAGATCGCGCGTCGATCGTTTTGGATCTATCAGCCTCGAGGATGATTTATAATTTATACCATAGATCCGGAGAAGGCTTGTGTCCTCGACCAGAAACCAACGGTTTACAATAAACAACCTAAAGGCGATATAATGATTTACAATAAACAAAACGCCTTGCCAAGAAGTATTACCAACACATACGAACTTAACCATTTGGCTGCAGTTTCAGCTGCGTCGCTGCACCGACTCGTTTCTGTGCAAGCCACAGAATTGTTAATCATCTTTGATCATCCGTGGACGCTGTTCGTAACACAAATATTTACACTAATTGTTAATATCCGATTAATTATATCATGATCATTGTGCTTGTTAGATGTGAAATAAATATTTACTCGATTTTCCTGCCCTCGATGCATATACAGGGTGTTCATTTGAAAACTATCCAGCCGAATATCTCGAAAAGTATGAAAGATATTAGAAAAGTGTAAAACACGTGTCCAAGGATTTCGAGGGGGAAAGAGGAGGGCAATATCAGTTTTTTATTTGGGTGGCGTTTTCAAGGTCCAAGTTATACTATTTCTTAAATCCATAAATATATACCACACTCTGTAACCATGTACATAACAATTTTCTATTGATCTCCCCACAATGTATGTACCTATATTTATTCTTAAGTATAAAGATCTTTTGTAACCATACATCATAATTCTTGTGGTCGCTAATGACCTTGATGTTGATGCAACCTGTATAAATAAACAATAAAAAAAAAGTATGAGTCGCTCCACTTCTCTTTAAATATCTCAGAAACCAGTGCGCAGATGAAAAAAGTATCCGACGAAAATTGCTGGTCTTTTTACGTACAAGAAGATCCCATAATAAAAAATATAGGTTTCAATTTGAAAAAACAAAGTTGATCTTCAAATGATCTTGAAAACGCCACCCAAATAAAAAACTGATACTGCTTCTTCCTCCCTCGAAATCCTTGGACACGTGTTTTACACTTTTTTAATATTTTTCATACTTTTCGAGAAATTCGGCTGGATTTTTTTCAAACGAACACCCTGTATAATAATTATTTCTCGTTCATATGATCTACTTGTATTTAAAATATTGATTCTTTTAATTATTTCAATTTCTTGCGTGTTAACCGCAGCATTTTGTGTTTCTAGGTGAACCCGAAAACGCTGCAACCGCTGCTCAGCTTTTGCTATTTTTACTCGGTGCACATGCACAGACCTCTAGCCTCCGCAGTATACTTATACTTATACTTATACTCACACGCAGGTTGGGAGACTTGCGAGCGTGCGAACGATTCTGCGCGAAAAATGATTTTAGTCTCGTTCCGCTTTTAGAACGTTTACTCTTTCCCTTTAATTTTTAAGAGTTAATTTGTAAGTAATTGCCAAAAACATGATTCGTGCTAACAATAAGATTTTTCCACTTGGTCAGAGATGATCGAACACGAATATCCGAATATAGTTCCCGGCACTAATTTCGCCGGGAAGAAAGCAGCAAGAAGGATCGATCGTTGATGGCTCGGGGAGCGAAATTCTAAAGTTAGAGCTCGTCTCTGCATAATTTCTGTTCAGCGTGTGTTCGCAACGCTGCGGGACTTTGCTAACCGAAGAAGAAATTCCGCTGATGTAACTATACGGTCTGCGCTCCCGGTCGGGCGAGTATCTCGCATCGCTGGCCGGAATAAATAAATTTCGAGAAACATTTAAAAGCCCTTTATTTCCTTTGTTTCTTTGCTCCCGCGGTCCGCTCCGTGTCCCTTCCGCGCGATCGCGTGGAAACCGATCTGTCAGTACATACCAGGACGCGAACCTTCTAATTCTTTTATCGAGAAACGAAAAGACAGAGACGCGCACAGACGAATGCATAGATCACTTTTTTAATATTGGACCATACAACTTGGCTATTTTCGAGAAGTTAGAATAATTAGCTTACTACGTGACGTGAAAAGAAAATGTTGAATCGCAAAGAAAATACTAAATGTTGTATTTCACAACATTTTTATACGGGTCTATAGAAACAAAAAGATTTTGGAACGATTGTCTGCTCGTATCATCGATCCAATATCAAATTCTGTCTCTTTCTTCAAAGTGGAAGAAGGTTGGTGCGATTCGTATCGCACACGACCCAAATATCTTGGAGGAAAATGTAGGGTGGTTGGTATCAAGGATCGAACTCGAAACAGCCTGCTTTTTCCCGTGATACCAGAAACACGAAGCGCCGAAGTAATCGAGCGCGGCAGTGCGTCGTATTCCGAAAGACAAAAAGACTCGAACGTGGCCCAGAAACCCGGTTGGAATTTAGTGGTTCCACGGGGCCGAATGTTTCTTGCCTTTTCCGAGGATTTCTAATTGACACGCTAGGCAAAGAAACGGGCCGGATTCACCGGCGGAATTTCACCTGTCCCCTGTTACGTACGAGCACAATGAAATTCCGGAGAAGGTAATGCCGTCGATCGCTTTGTTTCGTTACCTTTTTCCCACGGTGTTTAACATTCAGTCTTCGAACAGACGCGACTGTTGCTCTTTGCTGAAATTCGAACCTTCGTATCCCTCGTAATATATTCGTCGGTGATGTATTTTCTGAAGAAATCGTAATGCGAATGAGGAATTAGGTATCCCTCGTGTAAGAAAAATAAGCTTATTACGTTATTTATCCGTTTTTCGATCACCGCTCAATTTTTAGCCATTTTTTACTAACATGTACCCAAAGAAATAAATCTCTTGAGCATGTTGAAAGTATTAGAACAACTGGCACGGTGATTTTAAGTTGTATACGTAATAAACTGAATTACATAGCTTGCATTCATCTGTCCAGACTGTTCCCCAATTTCACTGTTCTACACGCCCTGAGTTTTTAACTGTTATCACAGGGATGCGCAACGATATTCATTATGCGTATATATATGTTGCTCGGTTAACCAAACTTGTTAGACGAGGAGCCCTACGCCACGTTGTAAAAACTTTCTCGTAAGTACGAGAACCCCGTTGAGAGCCAGAGGCTTCCAAGTGACCCTGGTCTCGGGAGTCCCAAAGTTAACATCGTAGATCCCCGCGCTATCGATTCTTGCGATGGGTTTAAAGCAGACTTGTAGACCCACCAGCTCTTCATTAAGCTTACATCTCCTCCGATCCTTCACCTTTTCCCGAGCATCAATAATTCCGAGTATACTTCCTCCCAGTCAGACATTGGCCTTCGAAGGCTGGTCTACATACAGGTGATCCGTCTATTCTCGACTTATCTTATCCCATCCGACGTGACGCAGTAGCAACGTCGGGCTGGCGAACCTGAGTGCAACGCAACCCGATTACGATCTCTCCTTATTTTCTTCGTCGTTATAGCGTACGCTCGTTTTTATCACAAGATTCGCGATCTGCTTAACGTTCCATCTCTCTGTTCTCTCCATCTTTTTCCGGTTCCCTCGAGCCGGAATATCCGGAAACGAGAAAGGATTTTGCTTGATCGAGTTGCACGTTTCTCTTGCGCGTCAGATATAATTGCGAATGAGATTACACCCCCGACGCAAATCCCATTCAACGCTTTCACGTTGCTAGCCGCGTCGCACCGTTTCGTGCATTTTTGCCGGATAGATATGCCCCGAGGCAAAAAGGAAGCAGGTTTTATCCAATATCGTCGCGTTCGTCAATTATAATGGCCCCGGCTGGCTATCCGCCGTGTAATTGAACGTTACTTTCCATTTAAAAGGTTGGTAAATGTTTCTATTCACATATATTGTTTTATACCGATAGCAGACACGAAGACGTTCGTTGCTCCGTGCGTATATTATTTAGTCCTTTTACAACATCCTTTCTATTTCTTAAAACAGAATATAAAACCGTCTTAATTCGAAACTATTTAGTTGGATCACCCATCAGAGGAGTAACTAATTATTCGAGTGCACGATTAAATCGTGTAACGGGCTGTGCCTCGTATAAAAGTAAAAAAATTGAGTTGCTTCAAGTAAGATGATCCCTATCAAGATAACAAGTCCAGTGATTATTATAATTCGCAGAATATACGTAATTCCAAGTGGAAGAGTACGAATAATTGAATTACTAAGAGGTACTTCTTTGTAATTGAACACGCCGAGAAAACTCATTGAAATCATACGTACTTGCCATTGCTCGCGCAGCGAGTAAGAATGATAGTCGACCGATACGCGCGAGATAAGAGAACACGTTTCTCGGTTCCATTCCGGGGAAAAATTCTTTATTATTTTCAATCTAATCCAGACGCGGTGATTCGCTCATTCGTTCGTACACTTTTTTTCTACTGTGTCCCTGTGTAACTGTATTGCATGCTGCTCGACGCACTTCCTGTGGGTGAATTCCTTAACGAACTAGTTTTCAACCGCGTTTGCATTTCACGCGCATCGCGCGTGGTTTCTTTCTCGGGACGCGGACGCACGGAATCGCTCGCGCTAGTTAGCATTTTGACCGAACACGGGCTTAATTTCGAATACCGTTAGCGGCACACTCGACCGGCAAGTTTTTGTTGGATCTAATTCGTAATTGCGCCAGCTAAACGGAACCGATCGTTCGAACTTGTTAGCATGCGTCGCACCGCGAAAACGTTAGAAACGAAATTGATAGAAAAACTCGAAGAAAATATTAGGTTGTCCTTAATGTTTCTTTCATTGCGTGCACATCCCATATTGTTAGATAACATCTTCTGTTCGTTAATGTTTTATTATTCCTTAAGCTTCCTCTTTCTTAACCGTGCCATTGGTTTCCTTAAGAACTACTCTGAATTAGCACCGAGCACATTTATCGAGAACGAAACAAACTTTTGGGACAATTGCCGCACGATTACTCGTGTCAAGTTTGAAATCAAGACTACCAAAACAGGCTTTCTACGATTAGTCTTCAACGCAACGTTTCAACCTTCAACTTGCCCCTCGAGCCACTCGTTCAAGATCAATTTATTATGAGTCTGCGCCTTTCAGTGACCGCGATCGATGGATCACCGATACGCCCTTTCTATTCAAGTTTGAAGGTGTGACCAGCAACGCTAATTATCGCCTCATCAATTAAACGGTATAACTTATACGAACACAAAGTCGGCTTTCTATTCACGTCCCACGAGTGTCTGCTCATTTTCATATTGAAATGCGATATGAACTCGAGACAACCGTGGCATCTTTCATTCAGTTCTAAAAAAACGGTATTAATATTAAACAATATGTGTATGTATATGTGTTTGGCCTTGGAACAACCTTGACAGAAAGACTAAAACGCAATGTTTCATTCGGACTGCTAAGCGACGTTGGAACGGCTTCGAGTTAATCATCTACTTATTCCTAAGAAAAGAAAGGGAATACAAAACTGTATAGGGACACGAACGTGACCTTGAAACTTTCTCAACGTGTCGAGAGCCGGACAACGTAACGATGGTCTCCACTATACGAAACATACAATGGTAAAATATCATACAGTAGAGACTCCCGTATCCGAACTAATAGGGAGAAAAGTGGCGGGATAGTGGAATTTTCGGATAATAAAACAACTACTTTCTTTTGCGTTAAACATCATTTATTCGAGTAGAAATAAACAAAATTGACAGTTTTTTTCAACATCTAAGAGTCCCATATCTTTTTAGTCACTAACAAGTCACAAATTTTTTATCGTAAGCAGCTGCGTAGAATTACGTTCCTGTTGCGCCTCAAACCATCCAAGTCCTTTTTCAAATGACTCAAATGCTTCGACATGAGAAGGCATTTCCTCATCGTTATTTTCGTTTGTTGCTGCTATTTGTGTAAAATTTACGTTATCTTCATCGCTGCTATTGTCTTTATCGCACTGAAACCATTGCCTTACATCATCGCCGTCAGAATCACATTATGTACATCTGAATACATTATATCATGTATGCAAACATCGCTACGAATCGATGTGCGGATAACAGAACATCCGGATGATAGAACGTCCGTATATTAAGATATTCGGATACGGGAGTCCCCTACTGTACTTACTAAATAAACGTTCGCTGACCTGATCCGTAAGGCCAGGCTCAGGAAGAACAGCATACCACGCCAGTTAATACAGTTCTTTTCTTGACACGTAGTCGAAACGACAGGCCCACAATCCAATGAAAATTAATTAGGAAGGAAGAGGCGCAGCAGGTGTTATGATAATTCTCTTAAATTAGCCCAGGTAAACATTACCATGCAAAGTTATGCAGCGGGCTAAACGTAATCACCTTCGACGCACACACACACACACACACACAACCGAAACATTATTTACGGGGATGCAATTATGTTACACGGGTCCGCGTCGCGTCGCGTCGCGTCGCGTCGACCGGTGTTATTCCAATTTGCGATTCGAGGACGCAGTCGAATATTTGCCGCGCGGATTATAGACGGAGTTCGATATTACAGAGTGAACGAGCATCATCTAGACACTATGCAAGTATCATCGACAGTTAAATTTGAATGCCTTAGCAGTCAGATAGCAGGACAGAATCAAATGGTAATTTCTGTTCCGCGTCACCAGCTGTTCAATATTCCTGTTTAATGTTTAGCCTGTTTTTTTAACTTTTTCTTTACGGACAGGTGGCCGCGAGTATAGTGAAATGCGTGGACATAGCGAAACGTGTGATTAGGTAGTGTTATTTAGATAAAGTGAACGGTACGGTATTAATCATTGGACTGTAGCCGGAGTTAATTTGTCCGTATTCGTATATAATTAAAACGTTTTCTTTTTTCAGGTACGAGTCGGATAGTTGCTTTAAATGATTGCAGTTTTATCCCAGTACATCGCACAGTTTTCAGAGGAAGAGTTTCCGGAAGCTTATATCTTTGTGTATTTCTGACGCATTGAAACTTTCTGTACGGGAACTAGAGCACAATATAAAATCGAAGGAGTTCGTATAGCGCCCGGAAAACTTGGTAGAACAGTTAAGCGCATTACTTAATTCGTTTAGGCTCCTTCCGAAGCCAGATACGTGAGCCAAGCATTCATCAGATAGTAGATGACTAGATGCAAAGAATGGTTTCAGAAGTTACCGAACCGTTCGCCCAATAATCATTTGCTTAATACATAGTAACGATTAGACTGTGGAATTTAAGGTGAAAGAATTGAAGAGAAGAGAAATATAAAATATAATGTTCTCTGTAACTTTGAAAAGTTTTAGGGCCTCGCGTGTGCGAACCGATCTATCATCGCCGATAATCCGTCACGCTAATGACATCATCTTAAGCGAAATGAACTTCAATAAACCAGCACCCCTAAACCGTTCCGGCGCGGCGCAGCGCGGCGGCGGCCGAACGATGCAACGGATTACTAAATTCTTGCCAATATTGCTGTACGAAGAAATTTGTTGCGGAGTTATTTACAACTGTACCGTAACTAGAACAATAGAACAATGGAACAATAGAGTAATGCGAGTGTAACGAGGTCTGGCGTTACAGAACGAGTTCCAGTGCAAGTAAAACGGGCCCGCATGCCAGCAATTTCCGTTGTCAAAAAGATAGAGGGGAGAAAAAAGGACTGCATGATCGAGGTAACAGTCCCCGGTGGAAGATCGCGCGAGGATCAAAGCGTTCCAACGTTACGTTATTTGTCGCCCGATTCTCTTTTTCTTCTTCTTTCGCGACGATTATATCCTGTTCGTGGAATCCTGAGGGGTGCCGGTCTCTGTTTGAGACGTCGCGTCGCGTTGTTAGTCGATAGGATTGGTCGCCACACCGCACCGGTCCGGTCCGAAGGTAAATACACCTGTGCCTTTTGAATTCGTATTTGTCTGGTGAAAGACTGCTTCGGGATAAACGCGCCGCACCGACTCCTACACAGATATCCTCGAAAGGATCGCCGTCTATTCGAACACTGACTTCGTTCGCCGCGCCGGCTACGAAAGCATTATTCTCAATGAACAATCTTTCTGAATGGCTGGGGATCGAAACCGGTAAAAGGCCACCGAAACCGTGTCCCGTGTGTGTCCCGCGACTTGGCAACGCATGCTTTAATTCCCCTTTGTCCTCTGCGAAACAATGCTTCTTCGTCATTTTCTATTTTACGGACCCTTCCTTCGAGCTATCAAAGATAGAATAGCGTCGAATACTTGCATGCGTAAGGTTACATTCGCATTATGCTTGCCTATCGTACACTGGGTCACCGTTGACCCATGCTTTGGGTTTAGCAAAGTAGATATTACGAAGTAGATTACTTTGAGGAGTTTAAAAAAACAAGCTACAGATCGTACTTTTATTGAAGAATTTCTGAAATAATTTTTTTCACTTATAGAGACCTCGAGTTTTTATAACTTCGAATGTTCTGTACCCTGGTTTGACCATTTAATACTCGGGAGAAGTTTCATTGTTACAGTTAACAGAATAAGTGCTAATCGCTATAACCTAGCTGCTTCTCCGTGTTACCACAAAATGTTGTAAAAAGGCGGTTTAAGGAATTGCGATTCATCGAAGTGGGACATTTACCTTTTCGACGGCTTCCAGCGCCGCTTCAAAACTCCCAGCATGAGTAAACCGATGTAAACGAGGCCCAGGTACCAACGGGCTTCCGACTCCCAGGAGCGTATCAACCACCACCACCACCAAAACCAATCACCACACAACAACCACCAGTCAACCTCGTCGATCTTTCCGAAAGACCTTTCTTGTCACCCGAGTCACACCATGATCGTCCACTGTTCTGCGTTATTTGGCGCCAGATTAATTCGTTACTCCTCCCCTAGACGGACACTCGATAGATCGATATGTAGATCGACACTCGCGACGTTCTTCCGAAAAAGATCGTAGGTCTCCTCGCCCGATTGGCTCGCACTTTTAGCGCGAGATGATACGCTGTTTCATGGAAAGGGATAATCGAAAATTTGTGAAAACGTGAGCACCGTTTGTACTCAACTTCAAGTCGCGCACCGAGACATACATCGAACCGGATAAGTGTTATACTTGTCCATAAAGTAACAGCAATCGTGAAAAAACTTAGTAAGTTACAAATAATTAGACGGTGTAATTTAAAACAGTGAAAAGATTAGAAGAATTTCAAAATACCGTTATATTATTTTCAACTTATTAAACGTATCAACGAAGAAAATAAATTGCTACCACGCTTCAGTTTGTTACAATACAGGTACAATATGTTTATTTTGCATAAAGATCCACTGTCTACAAATAATATATTGATATTCTTAAACCCTTTTAATCTTTGACTTATTTTAAATTGCGCTAACTTTTTTCTTGTCATATATACGCATAAAATTCGCAATCTACTCATGAATCAGCTGTCATCAGTCATCGGAGAAACGTTTGAATTGAATATTTCTCTTTGCGACGAACCGATTGTTATCGCAAAGCGCACTTTCGTGTTACACTTATTACACTTTATCTTTTAATCAGTTCTTAGCAGATACATAATTAGACAAGAAATCCTCGGATCAAGATCGGAAAAGCTTCGTGTTCGAGGAGAATCTCAATCGTTTCTCTGATCCGTTAACGCATCAGAATAAATACATAATGTGTTCGCGCGTCAATACGGGTGAACGTACTGCGATACTACATGTCACGCCTCCCTCCACCTATCAATATACAAATGATACAACATCGAGAATAATCAGAGAAAATCGACGACGCTTCTTCTCTTATCAATGACAATCGTCGACTGAACGCAACCAATCGGATCTACGTCCGTTCTTTAGATTAATTAACTGGAAAATTGTAAACTCGGCGCGCGACTTTCAGTGTATTTGTATTTCCAAGATCTAATCTTCCGATTCGAAGGAAGCAAAACAATTGCGTTGCAATCGAGTGTGGTCTTTAGTAATTATAGTATAAGCGACACTATTGCTCTGACGAGGTCTGCAGCAATAATCCACAGTTACTTGTCCCCGAGGTAGATATGCCACTGATTAATTAGCTGTCTATGAACCAGCACAAACGCTCCCTAACTATCCCAAATTAATCGTCCGTCCCGAATAATAAATTACAATGCGCGAAACCAACAAATTGCTCGAGCTCTCAAGAAAAACATTCAACCAAAATCCATAATATTCTTCCTCATATATATAATCACTGTATATACTTCCAGCACACAACTTCGACACTAAGGAATTGTCAATTCGTATCGTACACAAGTAAACTATACGTCCTAGAATATGTATATCTGTGGTTGTCAGGAAGAACGCCGCATGTCACATAATTTCACTTTCAAGATATTGCCGTTTAAAGTTTTGATCGCTAATGCTTCGACACAGGACATCGGTTAAATTGCATTATTTTTTTCAGCCTTTCGAATTTGTTTTCATGACTTTTTTTCTGGTAAATACGTAAATCCTATACTATCAGGTCGTTAAGTATGAAACTAGACACACATTTGTCATGTTTCATACTTAACGACCTGATATAAAGCTCAATTAATGCATAAACTCAAATTTTTTGAAATTGTGGCATGCGGAGTTCTTCCTGACAACCACAGATATCGCGTGTCAACATTAAAAATGTTGCAGTCGTCTAATCCGTCATTGACGCACCGAATAGAACCGCGCGGAAGAAACGTTTCGGAGACTCGAACGGTTTGACGTTTCTCAAAGACGCGTATTGATTGTTCACCTCGTACGCGTTTCGATCGATCGATATTTCGGAGTAATCTATGGAACTCGGCAAGATTAATAAACGATCTAGCAACGAAACGTAACGTAACGTAATGTAATGTAATGTAACGTAACGCAACGTAACGTAACGTAACGCAACGCAAAGCAAAGCAAAGCAAAGCAACGCAAAGCAAAGCAACGCAACGCAACGCAACGCAACGCAACGCAACGCAACGCAACGCAACGCAACGCAACGAAACGAAACGAAACCGACGGAGCGTTTGCGCGGAAACGTTGCCAGCGAAACAAACCCTTCCCTCGTTTTTCCGTGTCGATTATGAATCACCGTCTCTTCGAGAGGGTGAATCGAGGCACCCTCAATACCACTTGCCACTGTAGGCAAAACACTAGGAGGGCAACAAGAATACTCGTACGGTCTCGAACAATATTTAGCTGTCCGGTAAAGACCAGACTCTTGATTGAACGGCGAAATGTTTTTCGAAATCGGTGCTCGACGTTTTACCCACGTTTTCCGATCAACTCGACCCAGTGACCGGGTTCCCCTGACAGTGGACGAGGCGAAAACACTTTACGACAACGTATCGACGCGACCAGCGAGTCACCGCGGAGAAGAAACCAGCGATCAGGCGGAAGTCGCGCGCGAAACACGGACACGAACCGACGAACCGGCTGCGCGCCGAACTCGAACTGAACCAAAGACAGAGATGGCAGACACGCGGTACTCCTTCCCGGCTGCTCGCCGCGCCACACCGCGCCAGCCTTCTCGCTTCCCCCACCCGCAACGATTCCCCACAGACTACACAGCTTCTCCTACCATGATGGCCAGGCTCGGCTCAAGGTAGACCAAGGTAGACATGTAGTAGGATGGCTCTTATTCTCGACTTTTGAATTTCTTTTACGGTACTCTGTGTTTGTTTAAAAAAAATCTGTGCAAAGTTTCAGTGACAACAGATAACGGGAAAACGAAGATTAAACGTTAAAATAATTAATTTAATGCTCGTAAAATCGTTTTTGTCGAATATCTTCTAAACTGTTTGTCGCGTCGAGAAATATGTTAGACAAAACCTGCAGATCTGGACAGGCTGCGTCTTTTATGTTGCATTACTTTGTAAAGAAACTCTTCTCGAGCATTAGAAGCAACAAGTCGTGTTCGTTTTTCAATAAATAAAAATTATCATTCTCCGCAGGTCAGTTCCCTGGTATGTTAAATAATACTTGTACAACCTCTGTTCCATTCTATGGGAACAGAACAACGGATTTTCATTTCGAGAAGAACTCTTTCAAAGTAAGACAATTCAATTACCGCTTAGTATTGTGTTTGACGGGGTTCTCATGGGGCCACTGTTTAAATGCGTTGAAGCGAAAGAATAATACACGCGCAGCAGGCTTTCGAAACGTAGAAATGACTTTTGCTGGTTACACCTATTGTACGAATATTTAATATTAAACCAGAAGCGTGGAATCGTAGTTTTCAGGATTTTAATGCGTATTTTATCAAATGTAAAACTGCATGCTTCGAAGCAGTCTAAGCTCGTTCACTTATAAGCCTTAATCGAAGAAAGTTATTTTTAGTTTGAAAATAGAGAGAAACCGGGGCAACCTTTAGCCACAGGCTGTGCAGGGGGAAATGAATATTCTCGTGGGATGTGCAAATGTCGAGAGGCGCACTCATAATTTTTTAGGAAAGTTGCAGTTGGGGGATTCCCGTTAGTATTAATAAGTTAATGTGATTTGCGTTTGGTTCGGGTCAAGTGGCCTGGTACGTTTTCCGTAACGTGTATAGTACTGGTTGCGGAGTAACGTTGGTGCTGCGCACAAATTTTCCATTTAAACCTTTTAATAATATTATTCTAACGGAGTACGCTATCTCGCCGCATTGGAAATTATTTGAGAACATTCGAAATAACATGATTGTACATCGTTAGTAATACGTTATAATATAAAATACAAGCGATAGCGAAACATCTTGTAAAATGAGTGTTACGTCGGAAATAACAGCACTCTGGTTTTGCTTCGAATTAACTATCGCGTAACCCAATTACTAAACATGAGATTTTCTAGCGTAGCTCATTTCCGGCTTGTTCCGAGCTTTTTATGTCCAGGTTACAGAATGTAGATACGCAGTCCTATAACTTCGCACGAGACTGCTGCATATTTTCTAATAAACATGAGTTTTACTGCCTCGGTCGAAAGAGAAATACGTATTGATATACTTTTGGAGTGTTGTGCTATTAATCGTGCACTAGATATCGTCAGTTTACATACAGGTATGAACTTTCTTATCCCTACCGACTCTTTGAAATTAAAATTAAAATCTGAAATTAAAAATAAGTACTCCACACCTATGTATCTAACAGCATAAGCAAAATTTTATCGAGTTCATATGGGTACTTTCTGCGTAATATACTGATCTGTATCAACATATTCTAAAGACAACGTAGATGGACTGTCGAAAATCGCTTTCAATTGATATTTGCAGTTCCTGTTGTCAAGTGACATCGGGTGACAGTAACGAGCGAATACTTTCTTTTTGCACCGTAGAAGGAGATCGTGCAAGAATTATTATGTAAAAAGAGAGTATACTAAGTGATAGCGAGAAGAGTTTCGAGGCGGTCAAATATCCCGAAGAGATCCGGGGCATCGGTACTCGTCATTCCGGACTTTCGATGCAATTGCATCGAATTATTCAACTTCTTCCGGAGCGCATCATCCTGCTCGAACTTCTCCGACTCGGAACGCAGTCGCGTGCAAGTCGACGCAATGCAAAGTTTGTGCACCAATTGCTTCGGACCGAGCATGATGCTTCTCCGGTTCCACACGGGTTCGGAACAGCTAAGCCGACTTCGGCGACGCTCGGCCACAATCGCAGACGATGCATCGATTTTTCCTTCGTGCAGCCGCTGCTGCAACACCGCTCCGCACCGGTGTGCATCGTCTTTGCGACGCGCAACGGTTACGTTCTGACGACCCTTTCTTCCAATCGTTTCGGACCTCACGTTCATCCGATCGGTTTCACCCTTCTTCGTACAAGCGAAAAGTATCGCGTCGTCGCCAACGCAGAAAATAGTGCTATTCGGTGGACGCATTTGCCGTACTTTTTGTTCACCATGGTTTCACCGACGACGTGAGCCCAGTGAAACATGCGATTTAATCGAGTCCTGACGCCCACCCCCTCCATTGCATATTCATAATTTCGGCATGATTTATACGAGTCGTGCTACGTGTTTCACGAAATGTAGCAATGAATTTTCGCTTACGACTCCTCGCACGTCGCGAAGAATTTATTACGCGGAGTGTAAATCTTCCCTTCAATTTCACTGATTTGAATATTTTTCTCCATTATCCTTGTGTATTAATTCTACTTTCTCTTGGTTCTTCAGTTTCTCTCGCAGAAACCGTACCCTATATCACATTCCGTTCGCTTTGCTTTGGTAAATTTTTAATCGTCATTCCAATCGGTCATTTTCTTTCGTTTCGATCCATCGAGCAAAATGTCCATAAACATAAGTTCATTTGTACGTCAAGTGGTACATATTGCGGTATAACCCTTCGAAGAGATAATTAACTCAGACATATGAAGTACGGCTTTTAGAAGGAGATCATTCTTCGTCAAGGAAAATACCGAAAAGTTCTCTGCTTCGAAGTACACGCGGAATATAACATTTCAGCAGACTGAATTCTTTTCATTCGAACAAAGAAAAGCGCGGAGAGAAAGCCGCGTAAATCAAAGAGTGAAACTCGTAAAAAGATTGGGGTTGTTCAAGGACACTAGACTGTGAAGGTGGTCTAAAGTATTCTCATAGCACTCGACCCGATTTTCTTCTTGGTCGTGTAATTACTAGCAAGCGAGTTAGATGCATGCTTCCATTTCTGAAAGATACACTTCCTTTCACACACGAGGCTCGATAGATCGCGACAGATGCAACAAACCACATCGATTTGTGAACAATATTCCTAATAAAATAAAGACACCATCAACAAACTGTAAAACGTTCACGAAACCATAGGGTAAAATAAAAATAAATTATAAGTCCTTCCTATGCTACTTTACTCAAACCACGCCTAATGGGAAGCTATTAGAGCCCCTGTTTAGCGTTGTTTAGCTCTTTAGGATCTTTATGCAAAATAAAAATTGTCTGCATCGATTGCAAGCAATAGAAACTAAATTGTATGTTATTTCTCCCCTTAATGATTTTAATAGAGGCGAGATCATACATTGACATCTGCAATTTTTAAAATCTTTCAACAATTTTGAATTTCATCTACTGAACCCATAGCACTAAAAAGATCTCGAATTGTATCAACGACCGGTATCCGGAAGAGGTCCGATAAGTCGCGAATTACACTGTCAAGAAAATTATAAAATTCGTTTGCGCAGCCATTCATTTATCTCTTATCGATGATCTTTATCGGTCACAGCCAGTTGAATCTCCGACGACCGCTGATTTCGCGTATCTCGTTAAACCGTCCGATATTATCGACGCTCCTGCCGGTCGTTCTTCGGCTGGTAGAGACGAGAGAAGCGAAAGATCGGGCGGGACGAAAGGCGAAGACGAGAGGAGAGAAAAAAAAGACGGGAAACGGCCGTTCAAAGAGCCATCGATGCCTCCGTCTGGCCGTGCTCTCCATCTTGTCGTCGCGATATAAAATACCGGCTGAAAAAGGCACGCTGAATAGCTGACGCCCGACTAAAAACCGGACTTGTTCTCGTTACACCGCGCCAAAGAAACGAAGCGGTTGGCCGTTGCACCTCGTCGAAGTGCAGGTGAGCTGCCAGATGACCGCCGCGGAAACGGTGAATGAAGAACCGAGAGAAGCACACGTTTCGATGCATTCGCGTTCGTTGCACCGGGCCGGGCTGGGCCAGGCCGAGCCGAGTCAGGCCCGCAGGCGCAACAAGACAAATGTGCACGCGCGAACCGAATATCAATTTCGACTTCCTGCCCTCGCGGTTCGTCAATTTTTTTCCCATTGACGCGTACTCTGTGTGTTGGAACATTTGAATAGAACAAACTGATAGAGGGATTATGTAGAGCGATTAAAATTATGTAAATGTATAGAAAATGATGGGGATTATTTATGAGATTTGTATTTATTTTGGTTGTTTGTAAAAGAACTACGAATTTACGAAGACAGTTATGTACAAAAGGTGGAACTTGAAAGATTTACTATTTAGAAGTATGTTATAGTCGATGGATATAAGTAGACTGCGGATCTTTATGCATTTATAGCTTATGAAAATGTTAAAAAAAGGCTAGGATATAAAATACGATAGAATTATGTACAATTTTCATTCGTTATGGATCTACAAGAAAGGCTGTTCCCATTAAGTTATTACAGGAACAAGTAAAATACGAAGTGCGGTACATGAATCGATCATTTACAAGTCCTATAAGCAGGACTCCTTGATTGTACGTACACCATTATAAAGAATAAAATTTTCTTTATTATTTTTACTACTGGACATTTTTAATGCGATGTTACACATTTTCATGATCTTCGTGTTGATAGTAGAAAAGAAAAAAAAATTGGTTCCGGCCGGGATCGAACTGGCGACCTTCTGCGTGTAAAGCAGACGTGATAACCGCTACACCACGGAACCGGTTGATAAAGTTTGTCGTTATAATAGTATATCATAAAAAACCCTGCAAAAATTTCTACATTTCATTGAACGTTGTTTTTAGTTGGTATGTGAACAATTTCTTACATATCTTGTAATTGTATAACAATTACTTGTTTGTATAAGAATCTGTGTACAAATGCGCATTCGTTCATATCATCAGAAAGTATATGAGAGCACAGACGGGGTATAAGTGGAGACCAATCACCCAATCACCGACGAGAGACGTCCAGCCTCTTGACACCGACGAGATATACCTTCGTATCACCCGAATATTTCGGTGCTCTCTTACGCCCTCTAGGATATATTCTGGCTCCAGCCAGAGAAACAGAAGGCCACCGACGGCATTTCGTCGGTGTAGAAGACCACTGAGAAGATTCTCGTCGCGACGCATCGGTGAGAAGGCGAATCATCACGAAACCATATCGACTGATATTATTCAAGCTGGTTCATTTGTGCAATTATAGTTCTGTCATTTTGTCAGATTTAGTAACTTTTCGGACTTAGTAAATTCTTTGACACGATTTCGAACTTTGTTGTAAATCTTCATGGTCCTATTTCATAGTTATAAAATTACATCGAGTCAACATTATTCGACCTGGCGATACGATTCTATTGATTTTTCCATGTGGTCTCATGTTTCTTATTAAACCTAAATGCCCTTATGACAAATCACCATCCTCGTTCTCAAACGTTCAAAAATACCTACGGAAGTACATTCTAAAATTGTCTCGAAAAATACTTTGAAGTACGAGTCAATTTTTTCCGAGTTGACGATCGAGTTTTATTGATTGTGCCATTTGCTTTCATCATTCCTTTCGAACATAAGTGCATCCATATATGTATGTATCCATAAACAATTTCTCCTTCAATAAAATATCATTATTAGTTTATTCACATAAACGCGCAACTTCAGTTGTAGACATAAATTACACAATAAACAGAAATAACAATTCTGGAATCATTTACATATATATATATATATCATTATTATTAATATGTATAAATATATATGTATTATTATAAGCACTTATTGCCTAAGTTTAAAAAAAACTGTTATTCAATCCTTTCTTTATCACTTTGAAAATATTCCATAAAAAAAAATTATTATTATCAGTTATTAGATTGCATTGCACTTAAATCTTGTTGCTTGCTTTTTAATCCTAAAATGATATGCCTAATGCCAGGTATCCAAGGACTGCATAGGCTAGCATGCTGCATCATCAGCGACAGATGTATTTGATCAGCTTTTTCAACATTCCCTTCTTGTAGTGCTGTAAAAAATATTTTCTATTATCTCTTTGAATCATTACAAAGTATCGCATCCGTGATTTCTATATAAAAACCATCTAAAACCAACCTTTTGACAAGTTTAAAATATTTTTACATATAACATCGCTTAATTTATCTTCCAGCCATGCTGCTTTCAATATATCTAATCTTTTCTTTACTTCCTCCACTTTCGTTTTACTTATATGCTCATCGATCATAGTCTCTAAACTTTGTAAGATGTCGTTCAATGCCTGTTCTTTGTCGATCTTTAATATATCTGTGTCATTTGTCACATCTACATTGGAAGGAGGTATCGATGGATTACGTGACCCAGTTGTCAAATTAATGGAAGATTGTGGCGGCGGTGGCATAGTCATCGATGGACTTGATGCCGAAGACTCTTTATTGGAAGCTTGCATAGAAGATAATGGAAAAGCTACCCTTTTGTTCAATACTCGTTTACTGGGCGTAGCTGTAGAACTTTGTGTGCCGGTATATGCCCAGTTCGGAGGATCGTTCCATCCTGGATCATGACCAGGTAATAATGACTTTTGCAAAGAGAGATTTTTATCTGCAACATGAAAGTATATATATATATGTATATATTTGTTCCTGAAGTCATTTGAATCAATAAAATCAATTACTTTTTTATGCGTACATTCATAATGAAACAATCCCTAAATCATTTTATCCATTTTCACAGAAATGTTCATTAAACTTAAAGAGAACAAAGGAGTATGATAAAATATTTAAATTACTTGTCTCGTTTTCGTTCATTCTTCAAGTATAACCTTCTGGAACTACAAAAACTATAAACGGAGACAAACACAATGAAAATTACAATTTACATTTAATTATGCATTTGTTTACATGACATAATGCAACACATCTGTTCAATGTTGTCACTAAATCTGCCGATCCTGTGACCAAAATCTAGTTACATAGCGCGTTGTTGTCGCGCAGAAGCGCGGGAATATTTCAACCTCTTTGAATTTAAAATTCTACTTGCACATGATAAATTTATTTTTATATATATCGCATAAACTTTCAACTCGATAACTTTATACTAGACAAGGAACGATACAATTTAAACAAAATTATTGTGACATTATCGACATAAATTCTAAATTCTACTTTTTCGTGTCTCTCTTGATATTTCTCAAATTTCTTGAACTTAAATTGCTTGAATCCCGTACTCGAATCAATTGTATACCAAGCAAATAGCTGCAACTATCCAGCATAGATTATAAATCTCGAATAATAAACTACCTAATAAATTATGTATTATTACCTAACGTGACCGCGCAATTATCGACAAATTTAACGCATGAACGTAGTATAAAGTAAAGCAGTTTATGAATCTGGTTAGTTGTGATTTTATTTCAGTGAAAACTTGCGAACATGAAATTACTTCGACCCTCTAATGTCTATGAAGAGTCGTGGTATTTATTTTGTTTCATAAAACTTTTAGGTAAGAATTATTAAAAAGAATTATTATATATCTGTGGTTGTCAGGAAGAATGCTATGACATATGATATCGGGTAAATTGCGCATTATATTTTTAAGCCTTTCGAATTTGTTTTCATAACTTTTTTTTCTGCTAAGCACGTGAATTCTAAAGATATTTTATACATACAATTAAGTTATGAAGGATTATAATTTTAACTTTTTAACAAAGTGTCCATACTTCCATGAGCGGTAGTGTATTAAGTAAGTGCTAACTTCAAATTTTTACTTCTCCCAGGATTATACCCCATGAAATTTCACAAATCTCGATACGTGAACCAATTATGTGGAATTATAATGTTACTACCCTATTACTGCCTTTTTAGCGTTACGTACGATTACACAAATCACGTAATGCAATCTATGGTGGTGGTATCGACGGTAACTAAAATTCGTAAAGGCAGACGCTATATGAACATTATTTTATTACCCATAATAGTGATATCAACTACACGACAATGCGACAAAACACGACAAGTATTCGAGAATATACGCAGCGTCGATAACAATATGAAATTCCTGAATATTGATATCGACTATAAACAATACATGAAAACTGATATCGTTCAAATCTCGACTATAATATTTGTCACGATAATTTTCAATTTAATGGATTACTATGGGTTTTTCGATAACAATAGGAATTACATGTACGTTCTCATGTGGATCGTCGATCGAATACCCGATTTTGTTAGCTCGATCGTGATGTGCACGTTCGCTGTACTAATAAACAAAATTAAATATCGATTTGCAAGAATCAACAAGATCCTCGACGATATTGCCGAAGGAAAAACTATCATCTCTGTTACCGAGTCGTCTTACGTGAATAACGGTAGGCTTCAAATTTCATGAAATACAAAATATGAGCAATTTTTCCTTGAAAAACTAATAGAATTATTAACCTTCAGTTACTCACACTCCATTTTTTACATAACATTTTTTACTTACTCTATTTTCTAGTGTAGACTAAATTCAATGTTTCGAGATTCAAGTACTATATGCAGGCAATTAAAAGTTATATAAATAAGGAATATTTTATTCCTACTTCCTCTTTAATCCCTTGCTCTTTGTAGTTCGTAATTTCCTAAAAAAGGAGAAACCCAGATAGCACAAAGCTTGCTGAAAGACGTCTTTTATACGCCTGCCGCAAGCTGTAAGTCCGTCTTAAAGACGTACTTAAAGACTTTTTTCGTCTTTAACTCGTCTTTAATTGGTCTTTGACACGTCTTTGTTACAAAAGTTACGTCTTACAGACTGCTTTTATACGACTTTCGCGCGACTTACAGACGCCTTTTTGTTTGTCTAAAAAGCTGCCTAAAAGACGTCGGTTTAAGACGTCTAAAAAGTCACCCAAAAGACGGCTAAAATAATCTTCAAATTATAAATAAATTTATAACAAAAATTAGAAACTCTCTCTATATATATATATAGAATACTACTCTCTATGCTCTGATTGAGGCAATATTCCTCTTTATCTTCGAAAGTACCTTATTACATACAATTCAGAAATTTTTATGCCGTTGGGCGGGATTCGAACTCGAAGGACTACCGTTTACTGGATCATGTACTTCCTCGCTGAGCCATGCGAACTTATATTGTTAAATTAATTACTTTTCATTCTTATAAAGGCTCAAATCATATCGGATCATGTAATTATTAGAAGAGATAAACTTCTGTTAAAAATGAAACCTGAATATTTGAAGGCTCAAATGATACACTATCATAAATTGTTATAAATAAATATATGTACTAGTGCACTACTACATGTATAATATAATACTTGTATACTTCCATTAGCTAGAGATTACAACAATAACGATTTTGACTACTAAGAAACCCTAAGCTGTCTTTGGATTATTGTGTGCACTAACACACAGTTATGCAGGGACCGACGGCTCCAAAAAGACGACTTTTTAGACGTGTAAAAGACGCCTTTTTGAAGCCGTCTTTTTCACGGAAAAAATGAGACGCAAAAAAGTCGTCTGCCTTCAGCCGTAAAAACGACGGCTCCAAAAAGGCGACTTTTTAGACGTGTAAAAGACGCCTTTTTGAAGCCGTCTCTTTTACGGCAAAAATGAGACGCAAAAAGACGACTTTTTAGACGTGTAAAAGACGTCTGTATGGGCCGTAAGACGTAAAGACGTAAAAAAGACGAGAAAACGACGACTTAAAGACGGACTGTGCTATCTGGAAGTTTATACCTATTGTATGCCTACATGTTCTGCAATAACTATATACATTAACAAAACTAAAATAGAATTTCACATCTCAGTTTAAAGGAGATTAATAACATATATATTCATTAGACTCTGTTGAATTGTATATTGTAAGGTGAATTTCCATTAGACTTATAGACAACTTGATATTTCGATTAATTGAACTATATATATTAATTAACTCAAAGTTTAGATTTCAGGTTGATGTTGTCAAAAGTACTCGTTCTGAAACTGTGCAAAACGTTGTCGTTATTAAATGACGCATACGGATTCCAATTTAAAGTTTTAACAATGTTGTACATTTGGAATATATGCTTGCACATATGTGTCGTCTACATGTTATGTGATAATAGCGTACATGCAGTAGATACAGTATTGAGTGCACTATGGGGTTCTTTAGATATAATAAAATTGATTTACATAATCCACTTATACCGTATATTATTGATACAGGTAGTTCTAGAAATTTTACTATTTTCGATTCTTTAATCGTTTGAAGCATGTAATTCGATTACTCAATATTATTGTATTTTATGTTTACAGTATACATAAACAAATATGAAGTACAAGCGTCTCAAGGTCGGTATTAATGAATATAATTGGTAGTACAATTGCCACCTGAATATTTTAAATAATGCGCTGATGTATGTACCAACCAATTGGCTGGAAAATTTCAACGAACATGCTTTCTCTACGAAGAGCCTGAATTCTACGAAATGTTTTCGTTTTCGCGAATATGTTTTCATAATTATTTGGTCGGGTCTCGAGTTTTTCTTCATTAATAAATGTACGATTGATGGGAAACGATGGTGTTTTCATTTCATTATTCCTTTTAACATGTTCTAATTTTTCTCATGACGTGTCTCGTCAGCGTGCATGGGGCGCATGCGCAATGCCACCTTACGTGGCATCGGCAACAATCACTATTGCAGCGAAATACATTTTCTTCATTTTACTGTAAACAGTTGTGGAAATATTAACTTTTGTTATGGTTCAAATACGTACAATGACACAACGTGAGTACTCAATATTTTCCGTATGTTACGTGAATTTCTAGTTTCCATGGTCCGTTCGTTAACGTAATTCTTTCTGCAAAATGGCTTATTACCTTTTTATCATTCGAAAGCAACAGAAGATTTTCATAATTAGTCATTGAGCAATAACAGTGCTTTCGAATCATCAATACACACGTATTTTATCTACGATCAGCGTTTACAACTTACAAAGATTGTGCAGATGGTTTTGTACAGGTTATCTTACGTCTGTCAATGTGTAGCATATTTTGAACGTTTGCCACTAATTTATACATTTCTGAATATGCCAACGAATATATTGTTTATATTTTCACACGTTTTACAATCGTATGCTAAACAAACGTGTCTCATTTTCTGGATTATGTTGTTTCAGAGAATAATGACTGTCTCATGCTTACTTTGTACAATCTGTTCACATTTTATGAAGCATCGCATGTTCGTATGATTTTATAAACACATTACATATTAGGAACAATTGCTTTCCTAATCCTGTATGTTTTAGTATCATCTTTCATTGATCTAATACAATGAGAAAGCTCATTGGAAAAATGATATAAGTGTATAAATTTATCTAAAAGACAGAAAGTACATATCTAAGTCTTTGTACGTACATATATAAAGTGTTTTAATGTTTGGGATCACATAAGTGTCGCGATAAATGTCAAATCAAAGTTGTCATTTAAACTAATCTTCTATTGAAATCTTTTACTATTAATAGAAAACACATCATAAAATACTATACTAGTGTAATTAAAATTAATTGAGTGAAATATTACACCATATTTTTTTTATATGTGTATATATACACATAATGTGTATTACATATACATTATAATATGACCTAGTTAAAGTTTTCGCATTCATGAAATATATCAAATTTGTTTTAAATGTAATATATCATCTTTCAGGAAATACTCAATTTGAACCATCGACAAACAATCCACACATCATGCCATCGTCAACCGGTCAGAACAATATAGTTAATCAAATTTCCAACATGTCTCTGGGTGATCAACAAAGACCACCATCTGCAGTAATTGATCTTTGATTAAATAATGGTAATAACGTTAATATTATTCAATATTGATACCACTTAATATATTGCAGAATTTTCCTCTACCACCTTTACCTGGAAAAAGTACTCCACCAATGTCTATGCCTTCAAATGTCAATAGGTTTAACAATGTCCAAGATGCATTGCCTGGAGCTGGTCAGTATACATAACCTGTATAATCTAAATAATAAATAAAAATAATAAATAATGTTTGTACTATGTATATTTAATCGCAGTAGGGCCTATTGGACAAACTGATCCCGGTGGAAACCCTATGTTGCCAATATCTGGACAAGATTTACAGCAAAAGGCAACTTCAAAGAATCCTTCCACATTTCAGACTGGTTTCCCTTTCTCTGGGCATTCTATGGACTCTAATCTAGGACAATATTATCCTGGCCATAATACATTACCAGAACAAGGATTTAACGCAGGATTAACCAATCAAAGTGGCCAAAGAAACGTTGTTGACCCATCTCCTGGACAACCAAGTTTCTCTAGACCACCGCCGACAGGACAAAAATCAACTCCACCTTTACCAGGCCAACCAAATTTGTCTAATTTACCGATACAGGGACAACCAAGCCTCTCCAATTCACCTTTACCAAGACAACAAAATCTTTCTAACCCGGTGATGCCATTTCAACCACATTTATCCGGGCCTCCGTTACCAGGTCAACAAAGTCAAAATAATGCAACTCCGTATGGAGTACATGGGCAACAGAATTTACCTGGACCACCGCCACCGCTATCTAAACAGAATTTATCAGCGATGTCAAATTTGCCTGCTCCTCCTGGACCTCCTTTACCAGGACAACAGTACCCGCCAATGCAAGGTCAGCAAATACAAAGAGCCAAGTTCATCGCTACCTAAATGAAGCCTGGTTGGCATTTACCACTGGCAGCGATGAACTTGGCTCTTTGAAACTGTGGCAGTTTGTACAATGTTATTTACGGAAGAAAATAAAGGCTCGTTAAAGCCGAGCCCGAGTGTCAAGCCTCTTCGGAACGCGAACTACGGACGATGACACGAACGGGCAGGCGGTTCGGGCACAGGAATAGCGGGGACAGCCCATAACGTGAAAAATCCTAACGGTCGCTTTCCTCGATCGGCGGAGGATAACCCTCCTGCTGGAGTCGATCACATCACCCACGCCGGAATCCTACTTTACACCGGGTGAGGCGGCGACGGGGACCGCGAAATGTCGAGATGTTCGCCAAGGATTCCTGTCCCGTGTCGGCGCCTCCGGGTGGTTTGCTCGTTTGTCGCGGTTCTAATTATCGTTCTCCTGTGCACGGGACTTTTCCTCGTTGGCCAGTTCTTTTCGGTGGATCGATCCCGCGAAGCGGGGGGCTTCCTGGGGAAATTTCGGAAGCTTGTTGGTGGCGTGTCATTATGCGATCTATAATCGGTACAGAAGAATTTCCTCGGGGAGCGCTCTCAAATCCTGCGGGTGGCTGTCTGAACCGCTAGAGCAAAATTTGCAACGTCACAGCTTACATACATCATTAAATATGTCGATATCTAATCAATTGCTAAACATTTAGGTATTGTACGAGGTGTTATACCAATTTCATGTCCATGAAATTTCAAAAATCATAGGGATGGAAATATTTAAAGTCGAAAAAAAATTTTCCCCAATTAGAATGCTTGCAGCTGGTATTTCTGCGATTGAATTGCCAGAGGGCGGTCCGGTCCTTTCGATATTTTTAAGTTAAGACATTCCTCTCTAATCTAGAAAGAACGTGGCCGTTTTGCCACGTTACAACCTCCTCTAATGTCGCGTCAACAAAACATTGCTCCGCCACCAATGCAGAGCCAACCATACATGACCTCACTTCCGCTTCCAGGTCAACAAAATTTCAACAGACAGCCATACATGGGACAACCGAATTTACCGGAGCCACAAGCTCAACCTCCGTTACCAGGTCAACCTATAGGGCAAATGATGAATGCTACTTCGAATTTATCACCATCAGGTCAGAGACAGTACACGTCTGCACCTCCTATGCAGGGACAAACTATGGGAGCTCCATTAGGACTGAATCGCTTCACACCCGGTGCAATGGCCGGTTACCAACCTGTTGGATACCAAGGCTATAATAATGTATGTTTGTAATAGCTGAATCTACTATGCTCTATTATATTGAATAATGTCTTTTATCGCAGGATATGTACAATGCTCAAAGAGTTTCGTATCACGGTGGTACACCTGGTCCAGGCGTAGGATATCAGCAAGGAGATGCTCAGACACAACAAGTGAAACGTTTGGATCCTGACCACATGCCAAGCCCGGTAAGACAATGGCTTTTATGAGCATTAAAGATGCTTCATTAGATAGTGTGTACTAATTTGAAATGTTTATTTACGCAGATTCAAGTGATAGAAGATGATCAACATGTGAAAGGTGGTGTGTTTGTAACAAATCAAAGTGGATTGGTTCCACCATTAGTAACTACCAAGTTTGTAACACAGGATCAGGGAAATGCATCTCCTAGATATATTAGATCCACAATGTACACTGTTCCTACCACTGCAGATATTTTAAAACAAGTACCTATTCTGTCTATTAACTGCATACGATACATATGTTGATATAATTTAGAGATGTTCATTTAATGAGTTTGATTCGCAGACGAATGTTCCGTTCGCTCTAATAATTAGTCCAATGGCTCGTATAGAAGAAGGAGAGTACGAACCGCCTATTGTAGATATGGGAGAGATGGGTCCAGTTCGCTGTGTCCGATGCAAAGCGTACATGAGTCCGTTTATGCAATTTATTGATGCCGGCAGAAGATTTCAGTGCATGTTTTGTAAAGCAACCACCGGAGGTATCTACCTTGTCTTTTCTGTCGAACTTTTTACGTCCTAGTCTAGTCTGATTCTAATATCTGTTTTGTATTCTAGTTCCAGAAGAATATTTCCAACATTTGGATCATACCGGCCAACGCATGGATCGTTATGAAAGACCAGAATTAATGTTAGGAACGTACGAGTATCTTGCTACAAAAGAATACTGCAAAGTAAGTGAATTAATACAACGATTGCATAGAATTTGTTTATACAATTTGTGTGTTCCCATTTCTCGTAGAACGATACTTTCCCTAAACCACCAGCTATTGTGTTCGTGATCGATGTGTCTTACAACACAGTGAAGTCTGGCTTAGTCAATTTACTCTGTGCGAAAATGAAATCAATCCTGCGGAATCTGCCCGTTGACGTTGGTCAATCGAAGTCGAACATGAAAGTAGGATTTATAACGTACAATAACACGGTACATTTTTACAATGTAAACTCATGCCTTGCCCAACCGCAAATGATGGTTGTGGGAGACGTACAAGATGTGTTTATGCCTCTTCTTGACGGGTTCCTGTGCGATGTTGAAGAAAGCGAAGCCGTTATCGACAGTCTAATGACGCAGATACCAGCCATGTTCGCGGACACACGCGAAACGGAAATTATTCTTGCACCTGCGATACAAGCTGGACTCGAAGCATTAAAGGTATTTTTATCAATTCGACTCCAACAAATTTTAAAAATTCTCATTTTTATAGCCTATCCTATGTAAACACGTAAATCCTCTTCTTCTTTCCTTTCATCCTTTAACGCCGCGTCGACAGCTTGGTCATTAGTAGACTTTATGAAACTTAAAATTGTTGGAAAATTGAAAAAATTGTAAATGCCTATATATGATTTCTCCTCTATTGAAATCATTGAGGAAAGAAATAACATTCAATTTATTCCTATTTCTTGCAATCGATGCAGACAATTTTTATTTTGCATAAAGATCCGCAGTATAGTCATTAGCGACTACTATAACAGTTTTTAGATTTCATCTCATATGTATATACTGTAGATTTCGTTAAGTTCTTTGGGGATTTTAAAAATTGAAATAATCTGATTTTACATTTAAGGCTTCGGACCGTGTTGGCAAATTACTGGTTTTCCACTCCTCTTTACCGATCGCTGAAGCTCCTGGTAAATTGAAAAATCGCGACGATCGTAAAGTGCTTGGAACGGAGAAAGAAAAAACGGTATTAGGTAAATCGTTTATTCATACATTATTCATACATTACATTCCCGCGAGTACGAACAGTATCTAGAAAATATTTTTCTTTTTTCAGCACCGCAGAATAACATTTATAATAACCTAGGGCAAGACTGTGAAGGTGCAGGATGTTCTGTAGATCTGTTTGTTTTTAATAATTCGTACGTGGACATTGCAACGATAGGTCAGGTTGCCAGATTAACCGGTGGAGAAGTTTACAAATACACCTACTTCCAGGTATTATATACATTCGTGTAAAGTTATATGTTATTTAGTACTTAAGAGTGTGAACGACCGATAACTTTTAATTTTCTTAGGCCGACATAGATGGAGATCGTTTAATAGCGGACGTTATTAACAACATCAGTAGACCAATCGCATTTAACGCTACCATGCGTGTACGCACGTCTACTGGTGTTCGAGCAACTGATTTCTTTGGACATTTCTTTATGTCGAACACCACAGAGATGGAATTAGCTAGTATAGATTGCAATAAGGTACCATTACTTCTAGTTGTTCAGTAAACAAAGAAGAAGACAACAAGAAACTGTTAACATTTTCATTCAATATGTTAGGCAATTGCTGTAGAAGTGAAGCACGACGACAAATTAACGGAGGACGAGGGTGTATATATTCAAGCGGCTTTGTTGTATACTTCTTGCAGCGGAATCAGAAGATTGCGTATCATTAACCTTAGTTTAAAGACATCGTCTGAATTAGCAGAATTATACCGTGTGTGTGACCAAGACGCCATTATAAATTTCTTTGCCAAGCAAAGTAAGACGAATTACAATTATTTACCTGCACAGGAATTCCGGATCATCGAAATTCAAATGTATTTTTGTACAGGTGTTTTCAAATTAATCGAATCGTCTCCAAAAACTGTAAAGGATAATTTGATCGCGAGGAGTTCCTGCATGTTAGCTGCATACCGGAAACACTGTGCCTCGCCATCGAGTGCTGGTCAATTAATATTACCGGAGTGCATGAAATTACTCCCACTTTATACAAATGCATTATTAAGGACCGATGCATTAGCTGGTGGTAATATATTTGTTTTATCCAATCTGTTCGCTATCCACCGATTGTGTGTATTACATATTTAATAACTGAAGTGTTTTCAGGTGCTGACATGACTATTGACGACAGATCTTTTGTTATGCAAGCTGTTGCTACGATGCCTATCTCAATATCGGTAGCATACATTTACCCGAGGTTATTTTCCTTACACAATGTTGATCCTCAAGATACGGAATTACCGCAAATGCTACGTTGCTCTATTAACAAATTCTCCGAGGACGGCGCGTATTTACTTGGTAAGCAATGTTGTTCACTATTTTCTGTATGCGAGCAATACTATCAACTATTTTCTGTATGTAAGCAATGCTGTTCACTATTTTCTGTATGTAAGCAATACTGTTCTCTATTTTCTGTATTTTTATCCCCGGGAAAACTACAGAAAAATACGTTATTTGTTCGTTTTGTCTCCATAGAAAACAGTATCCATATGTTCTTATGGCTGGGCCTCGGACTCTCTCCACAGTGGGTACAGGCAGTGTTCGGAGTTCCATCGGTGGTCCAAGTTGACACAGATCGTACTTCACTGCCAATATTAGATACTCCATTAAATAAACGAATAACAGATATTATCGATCGTATGCGCATGGAAAGGCATCGTTGCATGAGGGTAAGTAATTAGAACTAGGAAGTTCTAAATCACTTTGTAACATGCAAAGTAATCTGAATGTTTAACAATACATATAATTGATCAAAACGTTTCAGTTAACTATAGTGAGACAACGGGAGAAACTTGAAATGGTGTTACGTCATTTCTTGATCGAAGATAGAGGAAACGACGGAGGTCCAAGTTACGTTGACTTCCTTTGCCATATGCACAAAGAAATCAGAATACTACTTAGCCAATAAAGTAAATGTCAAACGAATCAGTTATATTGTGTTGGAAAATACCTAGTTTGCTACATGTCTATGGCTGATCGGTCACGTTATGTCAAGAATCGGATTAGATTATTAAACCGAGTTTATGGAGAACTCTAAGGAGGAAAAAAACATGGATCGTGCACGTGATTGACGCGCACATTTGAAAGAAAGATGGATGGATGATGTGAAATACATAAAGCTAACGTACATTTATAACTTAATACCTATCGGAAAAAGGCGATGAACATTAAGAGATAACCAATCATTCCGAAATTTATAATGAATCGGCGCATGTGAAAGGGAAACATCCAGTTGCACTCACTCATAACACAGTGATTTATACACAAATAATTGTAAAAGTAAAAATTGTATTATTAATTGTTATTTTAACTAGCTCATTAATGTTATATTATTATGCTAAATTAAATAATGAAAGAAAAAATGTATTAAATCATTATAAATTTATATATGAAAAAGTATATCTTGTGTTAATTTTGAATAGTACTTCCGCAATTTATGCAATGCGTTAATGTTATTTTAAATACAACAGACTGTGCACACGCGTGAAACAGTTGTTTAAAAGAATTATTTTCAACTTATACTCGTTTAAGTATCACTAACAAATATAGTAAATTTATGATTGAACGACTAATAAGTTTCTTATATATTCGCATTCGTACTACACTCGATTAAGTTGTGATTTTTCAACTTGTTTTTCATTATTTATGTAAGAGAGGAAATAAAATATGTTGTCAGCAATGAAAAATAAAAATTGTGTTCAAATGTTTGTTTGTTCACTAATTTTCAAATAGTATTGGCTTAAAAATGTAAAAATTTACAATATTACGATTTTACTTGAGAAACCGTTCAAAAAGAGCGCCTTTGAAAAATGTTTTATCAGATTGTGGATTATCATACCACAGTGCGGTTGATGAGTCAGGTTGAGTGCGGCCAGTGTTCCGATTGAGGATACACTTTCTCGGGCATGCGCGGCAATTTCAGCCTCAGTAACGTAACCTTTTCGATGAAATCGGGTAGCTTGAGCACCACGCAGACTTTTAAACATTTACTACATATGAAATATTAAAATTTAACATAATTAAAACTTATTCTTTATTTTCTCTCTCGTCCACCAGTCGTCCCGTCAACAAACACCGGTACACTCCCGTCAATATAACTGCCACAGGCCGTTAGGGCCCTGGCCGCTCTGCTGCTTCATTGTACATACGCTATTGTTTTGGTCGCGCATGCGCGAGAAAGTGTATCCTCAATCGGAACACTGATCGGAACCATAGATGAGATATGGGGCGCTTTTCACGCGCATGCGCGATGATTCTAGCCTCAATCATGTACGAAAATCGGGTACCTTGGTCGCCCTACTAATTTCGCAAAATGTATTATGATTTGAGTTTAAAAAATGAATGTAAAGTGTGTATATATGTGTGTATATACATATATATACATATATATTAAAATTCAATGTACACACACGTACACAATATACAATATATTAATATATAATATTTATGTATGTATGCACAATATAATATAATTTACTCTTTTTCTTTATTTTAGGAATAAGGAAGGGAAGGGTACTAAAATAACTTTAAACAAAATATATAATAACAAAATTAAGTATGTCTTAACGGATTCCGCTAGACGTCCCACCAATAATACTCCCCCACTACTGTCCCCCACAAACTTCGGACGTAGATCAGGGGGAGTAAACTCTTATGTATGACCTTGGACCGCGTAGTTCCCTCGAGGGGACCTTATTTTAGATGGCACCACGTTCACAGCACATCACGTGATTGAACCAGATTGAACGTGATTGGACGTGACTGACGTTCCAATCTTTAACGCTATTGGGCGCAATTTGACGCTAATATTTGACTATTACCATAAATTCACTGTCAATCACATCACCCACGCCACGTTGTTGTGATTGTTGTGAATTGCGGTAATTGCGATTTCATCAATTTAGACTACCACAGGACTCTTTATAACATTTTAAACCAGCGTGTTTTAATCAGAAATTGGATTAATAAGCTTAAAAGAAATAAATTTGCTTGGTGTCAAATAAATTTTGGAAATAATTTTTCAAAATTCAGCGACATTCGGTAACCTTATTTTCAAGTTTATTTTTCGAATTTCGTGCATAGATTATAACATTTTTTTAAGTTTGTTTTTAGGATAGTGGACAGTGACGTGCAAAGGAGTGCAGCAACAAGAAGAAAAAGTGATATAAGTGCATAAGACACATAAAGTGCAGATTTTTCATACAAACAATTAGTGGACATAATTTGGACATAAGAACAAAATGGGGAGAGCGTGTTGTGTGCCACAGTGTTCCTTGGGTAAGACCATCCCAGCATATGTTTTTCCCAAAGGCGTCAAACAATCAGAGTCTTGGGATATTAAAATTCAGTGTCCTGTTATACTTCAACTGACAAGCAATGAAAGGTACAAGTACAGAGTGTGTTACAAATACTTAGAAGAAATCTCCTTCCTATGCACTGCCCAGCGAAAAAGATTGAAAAATTATGCAATTACAACTTTGCATTTGCCAGTGCAAAGTGAGAAGACGGAAAATGCATCCAAAGATATAGAAGCAGAAAAATATCCAGCCTCTGCTATACCACTGGGAAATGCAACCGTTATTCATACAAGAAGAGAGAAGATTTGAAGGTACGACTGGAACGAGCAACAGCATTATCAGAATCCAATCTGATACATCGATTTGAAAATCTATCTACCACTCAGAGGATGTTCGAGATGTAGTTACGTACATCCAGATCCATGCCACAGGTAACTAAAATTGTAGTTGTACAATGTTTTCATTGTATTATTTTATTGTAATTTATTTATAAGTTTATGAAATATGTTTTCAGAGAAGGCGCTACACGACGGGTGAGGAAATATTGTCCTTGGCACTTCTGAAACAGTCAACGAAGTCGTACAAGCTGCTGAGGAGACTGTGCAATTTACCCAGTGAAACTACACTGAAGAAGATGATGAGGAAAATTCCAGTCGAGACTGGAGTATCACAAGTTGTGATGGAGCATCTCCACCGTCAAGTGGATACCATGAGTGCTCAAGAAAAATTATGCATATTTATGTGGGACGAGATGTCATTGAAGCTTCATGTGGACTACGACGTTAATAATTATAATTATAAGAAAGAATTATATTATAGAATATAGAAAAATTATATTAAGAAGTATGTTAGAAACTTATATATGTAGTATAATCTTTTATTGTACTTTTTATTGCATACTATTATGTATTATTATGTATTTATATTACGTTTCAATAAAAAATTATTAAAATTAACTATTTGTACCTAATATATTTTATCCCCTTCAACTGAAAAGTTTAAAATAAGCGGTATAGTAGGGAATAGTAGGTGTATATGTGTGTGTGTGTGTGTAGAATCCTAAAGCTATATATATAGGTTTTAGTTCAGGGCTGAGGGACATAAATTAGATGGCGCTAGGGCTAAGGTCCACACTTTATACATGGGAGATTCCCTCCCTGACGTAGATGCGTCCCTGCAAAAACTCGGAACACTGAGTGCGGCTGAGTGCAGCATACAACGCAATCGCAATACAACGTGTGCTTTGTAACACGTGTAACAGCGAACATTAAATAGTGCTGAATTATAAGTAAAACAATTTCACATTGAATTCGATTTCATATAATATACGTATGCAAGTAAGTACATACAAGTCTAAAACATTTAGTGAACCCCTAAAATAATCTTCAGGTTAACTGTAATCTTTTATTGGTTATGTTGATCTATTCATGTCAACAATATTCCCGTAATTAGTACATTTTATAGGTTTTGCAATCGAAATTCACCCTTTTGCAAGTCAAATTCACCCTGCTACAAATCAATCTCACTCTTTTGCAAATCAAATTCAATCTCCAACAAATAAAGAATTTTCAAGTTTTTGTAAAAAAAACATCAAATCAAATGTAAATGAATAGTTGAGAAATTAAAAATTTTATTTATTGCAAAGAAGTGCATCAAACACTTATTTAAAAGTAATTACCAATTCATTAACTTTCTAATGTATGAAAACTGTATAATTAATCAATTTTCACTTGTTTAAATAAATGTATAATTTAATTTGAATAAAAATATAATTAATTTTAATTTATCCTAATGGGTGAAATTGATTTGCAAAAGGTTAAAATTGACTTACAAATGGGCGAATTTGACTACTTTCAACAAAAGTAGAGAGGAGAACGATCTTGTTTTCACACATCATATCACGTATTTTTACTTTTTCACAGGTGTTGCAAAATGACAACGAAAAATACAAAACGAAAAGCGCATGCCGATACTGAACCGAAAACTAAGAAGTTCAAATCGCACGCTGTTGCCGACGATATCATAAGTAATGAGAATAATATTTCTAACGATGTTAAGTCTAAATCGAAAATAGAGAAGAAAGGAATGTATGAGAAACCCTTGACAAATGGTAACCGTAAATATGGTGCAATGGGTGAGAAGGGAAACTATGAAATAAATAAAAATCCAGAGCAAACGGAGAAACCCAATTGGATGGAAATTAAAAAGCAAAAGAAAGAATTAAAGGAGAAGTATAAAGTAAAGAAATTGAACGATATCTATGAAATTGCAATTAGAGCTAAAAAGATGGGAGAGAAGTTGCGTAGGTCAGATTGCAAAGTGTTGGAACGTAAAAAGTTGACTTTACAAATCCACGACTTGCTGAGGTCTCATTATAACAAAGTAATGCTCACACACGATTTGTCTCGTATTATTCAATGGATGATCAAATACAGCGATCAGAAGATCCAAAGAGAAATTTATGCTGAATTAAAACCTTCCATAGCAGCAATGATTTCATCGAAGTATGCAAAGAACTGTGTGAAAAGTATATTGAAATATGGACCATTGGATTTGAAATACGAAGTGATTTCTACTTGTTACGGTAACATTGTGAAATTCATGAGTCACTCGGTATCTGCGCCCTTAATAGAACTTATGTACACAAAGTATATAAAGAACGCGCAGAAGAGATATTTCAAACAGGAATTTTATGGTGATATGTACAAACAAGCTAAAGACAATGAAATTAAATCTTTGTCTGATGTGTACAAGTCTGCGGAAAATATGAAATCGGCAACGTTAACTGCTGTAAAAGGAAATCTAGCGAGGATATTGAACAAAAAGCTTTTGCACTATACGCTTGTACAGACCATCCTTCTAGAATACTTACATGAGTGTTCAACCGAAGACAGATCGGAAATGATAGTCACGTTGAAAGATTCTGTAGTAGAATTATCTCAGACCAAACCTGGTTCAAAAATTGTTGTACTGTGCATATGGCACGGCACTAACAAAGACAGGAAGTTGATTATGAAAGGTGTTAAAGAAAATGTAAAGACCGTCTCTATGTCCGAGCACGGATATTTAATATTACTAGCTCTGCTCGATACAGTAGACGATACTGTACTTTTAAAAAAGATTATACTATCGGAAATTCAGAAAGATCTAACAGACATAGTACAAAATGAACATGGAAAGCATGTAATTTTGTATTTAGTAGCGAGAAGAAGTCCTCGTTACTTTCATCCTAGTATAATCTCGTATCTAGAGCAAGGAGATCAAAACGAAGCAAGTAAAAAATTGCCAGATGTTCGAGAGAAAGAGCTTTGCGTTAGCATTTCTGATTTGCTACTCGACGCTGTAACAAAAGACGTTGCAACATGGTTGTCTAACAGTTCTATGGCAATGGTAACGTTGGCAGTTCTAAATGCAGGTGTTGGAGAAAAATTGAAGCAAGCTTTTGACTCCATCGCTACATATATTACAGACCCTGATATAAAAATTAAAGAAGAGGACACTGAACATAAGGCTGTTGAACATTCAGGTCTGCATATGATGTTGAAGAAACTTATACAAAACGATACAAAATTACGAGAAAAGAACGAAGCTACTTTTGGAGAAGTATTAGTTAACCATCTAGAAATAAATGTTATAGAGGAATGGATAGAATTCAATAGAGGTTGCTTCCTATTAGTATTCTTATTAGAAAACGAAATAGAATTGACGGTGGATGCTCTACGTTCTAAATTGAATCCGATAAAGACAGCTCTGAAATCGAAAACGAGTCCAGGAGCGAAAATTTTATATAAAAAGTTGAATTAAACGTTTACCGTAAGAATCGTGAATTCTACAAGATGCTTGTTTTAGAAACAGTTGTAAAAGTGTGAGAAATGTAAAATCATTTGCTGCAGTTTTATTGGCAATATAAATACTTACAAATTTATTCAGTCAAATTTCACAATCGCTCGGATTTAGCATTCAATTTTTCATTTGTGGCACACGTAAGTGACTGCCTATGTAAAAACAATAATACATAATCAGAATTTCTATCTATATATTGCATATTACTTACCTACAAATATGCGAAAATATACTTAAAAAAGAAAAACGTGTTCTACATAAAAGTTTTATCGATTCAGATAGGTTTTTATAATGTTATTAAAGGTGAAAATGCTCATGAACTTCGTAATCTGTGTAATATATTATTCGTACAGAACTTATAGGACGACAAATATATTTATAAATATACATTTTCCTATCTTTTTACAATCGTGTGTAAAAACATAGGAAACCATAAAAAATATCAGTACTAAAGTTAGATTCAATCCTGCTGCGATTCTCAATTAAACTGTAAATGTAAAATAGTATCTGGAAAGGAGAGCGTGTGAAAAATAATTGCACGACCATAATAATATTAAATATATGAAAATGTGTGAGTAAGTTGAGAAAAACCTAAAGAACACAGCAGGGTTAAATTATGCACTATTAAAAACAATTGTTATTGTTATACATACGAGCCACGATTATAATGAAGTATCATTAAACGAACTTTTGCAAATATTACGCCTTTTTATCACCAATATTTTGCAGTTATTTAAATCGGAGTCGTAAATTGCCAACAACATCTAGATTAGATAGTACTTCAAATTTCATTTAATTTTCACAGTTTAAATGTTTGCTTGATATTCATAAGCCTGGTTAAAATCTCCGGTTCATTATCTGTCGCTAATTGGGGCTGAAACTCTTTGAGTACTGCGATCGTTTTATGAAAATGTTCAATATTTTTAGTGTCGCGCAACTTTGTACCAAGGGATAAAGCTATATCCAAAGATTCACTCCTAATTCTAGTGTACGAAATACCTGTAAAAAAAGAACATTTATTTTATTTATATATTCCGCTACGTAGAAGATAATACTTATCAGACCACTTACCTATACTGTATCCTAGTATTTTATTCAACTTATCGCAAATCTCGTGCAACATTTCTTTATCTTTCATTGATAATTCCGCGCTGTCCAATTTGAGCAAGGCAAGTTTATTCACAAATAACGTAAGCGATGTCAACATTGACACCTGTATAATTGTCGATTGCGTGGGAAATACTTTTTCAAAACGGGTTACGATTTCTACGCAATATTTGTCTAAACAGATAGAAATTAAATGTAGACAAATAGGAAGTTCATGCATCGAGAGTCAAATCGACATGTTTACCTTGAGTTTCCTTGCAAGTCGGCCATGCTTTTCCAAGTGCTCCGTAAACAGTTTCGTGTAATTTCAGAATATCCTCGTTTCTTTTTATTCTTTCATCGGAAAGCAAAGTTTCGTTGTCACTTTTATTCTGTGCCTGTAGCCGACAATGTTGAGATTAAAGATAATAAATATTATGTTATATCCATTGAAATATTTTGTATTTACCGATCTCCAAATTTCTTCAAAAATATCGCTTATCTCTTGGAATTTGTCGATATCTAGCTCATGTAGAACTGTACCGAAGGCTTGTATAGCATATCGCCGATATACAGAAGCTTCCTTTTTACTTTCTCTGTGCAATGTTTCGACTATAACCGCACACATATCAGGGTCTTCTTTGAGAGCTTGCCTATAATTACAAACACAACAATGCAACGTTATCTCATTAAGGTTATCTTATTTGTCGTTTAAGTAGAAAGCATGTTTCTAATCCGTACTTGCTGTTACACGACAACGTAGCCAAAGCGTTCAACACCCTTTCTTTTCCATCCCAAGTTCTTCCACGTAGACCATCCGTTAGAACCTTTAACAAAGTATTGCGAACAGTGGGATCGAGACGGTTTCCCAATTTCTGAGCCAAAGTGTCAACCGCATTGGCAGCTTGTGCTTTTGCAGTCCACGATTGTGACTCAAGAGACGACTTTAAAAGTTCAGTTATTGTTTCCAAGTTTTGCATAATTCCGGCTTCGGTTCCGGGAGTTATCTCGTTCCATAGGTCGGTCCACAAATTGACCATATTTTCATTCTCTGATAAGATAACGATCCATAAATATCGGAAAACATTTACAGATTTAATTGTTAGACCAACTACAAACCTTGCGTCTTCTGCATGTGCATCGCGAAGAAGGTAAGTGGCATAACGATATTCGAATATTTCTTCAGAACATCTTGATTATAATTATTTATAGCCTGCAGTGTTTGCCCAACCGATATTTTGGTCGAGTCATCTGAGATTAATTATGCAATTATTTTCTTCTCTGTAATTCAACAAAATGTGACGTTTTGAGAACTAGTTTCTACATACCTTTTTCTATATACCATGTGTAGAGTGTTTTGAACAATTTGTCGAGACTAGATTCTTTTACCGATACCACTATGTGACCAATAGCAATCGCATTATTCTTTCTTACGATCGAATTGCGATCTGACAGACCGTTCAGCAATGCAGACAAAACTTTACCTGTGTAATAAGTATTTATATTACATTAAGTCACCGGAGTGATAATAATGTATTTGTGATTTTCTAATTACCGGCGTAAGGTTGCAGTTCCATCTTATGATAAGTACACAAAAGAATTATAAAATGCGAACAAGCTATTTTTGTTCCAAATCCTACGCTAGACTTCATTAAATCTACTATTTTAGATATTAATGCTTTCAAAATCTCCGCGTCAACGTACTGTACACACTAGATCCAAATAAATAAAAAGGATTATTAATAGTGTAAATATATGTATATATTATACATCTTGCTGTAAGAAAAAAAAACTTACTTTTGTTAATGTATCGGTAGCAGAGTGCCCTTTAGCAGCGCTAGCTCTAATACTATCAATAGTCTCTTGTGTTTCCGATGACGATCCATGTCTGATACTCAAATAGGACAAACTTGGATTCTCTGATTCCCCAATGGAAGATAGAATAGCAGGAATCAAAGTAACCAGAGATGGTTTAAGTAACGAGCCAGCTTTTGTTACTAATTGCGACACTGTGTGTAAAGATACCGATCTTATGGTGTCCAGAACATTAGTTATTCCTACGTCCAACAGTACAGGTAATATCGCTTGTATAGTTTCTTCTCCTTCTTTACCGTTAGTGGAATCGCAATAACGTATACAGATCTGTATTTGTAATTCGAACAGAGTTATGAAAAATAAGAACAAGGGAGAATCTTGATATATTCGAGAATTCCTAATATTTTAACACATTGTTGACCGGCAATTTTACACAGAGGCTATCTCATGTCATCGGCTATTATTCCGTAATTGAATGTGGAAGTAAAACAATCTATATAAACTTCAATAAACTTGATTCATACATAATAGACAACGGATTTTATGCAATTATGACAAAAATGAATAAGTGTAATTTAAAACAGTAAAAATATTAGAAGAATTAAAAAATGCTGTTATATAATTTTCAACCCATTAAACATACTAAGAAAATAAATTTCTATTTCACTCCAGTTTGTTGCAAATTAGATAGAAAGTTTTTATTTTGCATAAAGATCCGCTGTCTAATAATGAATTAAGATGAAACTTTGAACATATCTTTTATATAACTTTTAATATTTTTTTTTCGTATGACAAACTGTATAGCAATCACCGAATGAACAAAAGTTTTGAAATATTCTATTTTGCTGTCGGTTTCATAAATTGAAATTGATAATGCAAGTGTAAACACGAGTTAACTCGTGACTGGTCAAAACTTACTTTGCTGAATATTTTAGTCGTGCTCGTAGCTGCTAACCTGGTGCCCTCATGAATGTCATCCATTATGCGAAACAGTTTCTTCCACAACTCAGGCGCGCATTCCGCAACATTGAAACGAACATTCGCTCTTAACAGATCTGCAAGCGCATTGCAACTACTAATACGCACTCTCCATTCGTGATGTGTTAAATTATCAGTTATATCTTTCAATATTTCATTATGATACTGTTCGATCTATCAAGCACGAAAAATTATTGTAAATAATTTCTTGCACAGATGAGAAAATTGAGAATCATCTAACGACTGGTACTCACAGCCTTGTTTGTTGAGGGAACAATTATGCGCCAGATGTTAGACATACTCTGCTGTATTTTCGGTGTCGGGTCAAACTGATATCTATACAAGCGTGGGATTATGCTCGGTAAATACTTGTTCAATTCTTCACTGCCCATTTTAGCAATAGCTGCAAATCCAAATGCAGCACCTTTTTTCGAATTCCACACAGCATTGTGATTTGCCAGGTGCATAAAATAATATATTAAATCCGGTTTCTGTAGTTCCGTGGCTAGGGAACAAATTTCTTTGTATGTCGATAGGTTTCCGCTGTGAAACAAATATTTTTAATATAGATATCGATTTGAAATACAAGGCGCAAAGCTATTATACCTTGTAGGTGATTTTCCCAGTTGACCTTCCTCGAATAATTTTGTATCAGCGGTAACTTGTTTTACAGCCTTACGACCACGTATAAATTGATCTAATATGTTAGAAACCAACACTTCTTTCTCCTCCTTCGAGCTGTTAATGTGTATCAGACTGAGTGCTTTCGCTGCGATGTCTTGCACGATATCTGCAATTAGAATAACATATACTTCAGATAAATTCTTTAATTATTTTCTGAGAATTATAGAGTTTGGTAGCACTTACTGCTATCATCTGATAGGAAATCTATGAACGCATGATGCAACAATGAAAACCTTTCTTTGATACATTCCTCGTGAATGTTATATTTCAATAGTGCTAGTAGCCACACGCAGATCGCCTTACAAAAAATGGTAAGAGTAAAGAAATGAAGAAACCATTACTTTGCGTTAGAAATTAGCAAATTAATACCTGTCTCAAGTTAGGATGCGGTTCTCTATGTATTTTAAGCAATTCATCTACCGTGTGCATTAGCAGTTCCGTACTGGTATTGCTAAGAGGTATTTTATGTTCACTCGGCAGTGTTTCCCAAGCGTTTCGTGTCTGTACGTGTGCTTGCCCCTGGACGCAACACACTAAAGCTTCTCCCAAAGTTAAATGAACTTCAACGTCTTTTGTCTATAAAATTTGAAAAGATATGAGGATATATTTTTGTCGCTGATCTAATATTTTTATGGCCACGCGAGTGTTAATATCATGTAATTACCTCCTTGACCGTAGTAATTATTTTGGTCACTACATCTGAGGTATATGGAAAATTTTCCCCTAGACACAAGTACCCTAAGGAAATGGCAGCCTTCTCTTTAATCTATACGAATGAAAAACAAAATGCGTTGTTAAAACAAAATAGTTGTTGGATTTTCTTTAGAAAGTAATCTAGAAACCTTGGTATTCAGTTTCGCGTCAGTCTGTACAGAAAATAGCGTTTCTACAATCGTTTTCTTATTTGGTTCATCGCCAGCATCAGGTAATGGCAAGCTATATGTTTTTCCCAGGATGCCAATACTTTCTATTGCAACCTCCATTAAAAGACGTGAATTGTCGTGGAGAAGAATGCCTGAAAGAATATTTTTAATATAAAGCTGGTGATGTTTTCATAGATTCGTATATCGATGTCGATGAACGTACATGTGAATTTTACAATGTTAGTATACAAATCTATATTGAACGAGTCCATGGAATTTTTACGAGAAAATAATCTTCGTTCCATCATATATGTGAAGGCCAATATTGCTCCGTGCAGTTCCTCAATATTCTTTTTCTGTTTCTTCTCATATTCATTTGTTACATTTGTAAGTTGATGCACTTCTGCCCAGAAAGCAGAATCAACTAACGGAGCAGTTATCGCACCATAAATTTGGGCAGCTAATTGCCGTATGTCTGGCTTAGTAGACTTAAGTAAACCCTGAAGCCATTTTTCTTGAGTTTCTTTCTCATACAGTTTTGTTAGATACTGTGAAACAGAACCAACTACTTCTAATAAAGCTTGTAGGGAACATTGATCTGTATTAGATAAAACGTAACGTTTAGTATCGTGAACCATACATCAGATATACTAATGTCTAACACATAATCGTATTCGTTACTTTTACCTGCAGAAGCATGACTAAGAATTAGAATCATATCGAGATAGTTATTTAATATCTCAGGCTGTTGTCTGTACAGATTTTCCAAGTAACGTGCGATCAATGGTGTACTTTCGCAAGGATGTTGCAATGGTTCATGGCTTGTAACTGCATTAGCACTTTTTGCTAAGCAAATGCGAAGATAGGAAATTATCTGTAAGAATAAAATTCATCAGTTACGTAAGATATTAGGTCAGGCCTAATACATTCATTTATGTCAACTCAATTACCTGTGTGAATACAGTGATGCTGAATGGAAGTACTTTACTTTCTACATTAATTTTCCCAGTGTTAGAAGTAGGCATTCTGGTCTGCATCTTCGAGTATAGGTAAATAACCAATTTTTGAAAATCTGGTAGCACAACTTGACTGTTCTCTTGCGCGTCACTCTCGTTCCTTTGAACACTGCCGTAAAGAATCCTCACGGCTTCCGAACTGATCTCATCTTTGCTATCTCCGGATGACAGTAACAAAAGATAACGAGACGGTACATCATCTGGTGGGAATACATTAGCAGCGTAATGCATGGCCACAAATCTGTAATAAAGAAAAGAATGTGTTAATAAAAATAAGTAAAAATATTGCGCAGTATTATATGAATATATTAATGTAGATGATCGTAGACACTTGCCTAACATTAGACTTGGGTGATTCGATGTAAGGGGACAATAAATCATTCATCGAAGCTATATTAGTTTCGTTTTCCTTTTTAAGAGCGAATGCAGATGTTACGGCAATCAAAGCATCACGCACAGCCCTTTGTAGATCGCCTTCCGTCTTAAACATCATAAAAAAATGAGTGAGATGAAACAGAAAATACTATATGAATTATTATATTATATGAATGCAATTATTACTAATTTACCTACCGACACAAGCGCGTCAAATAAATTCTTTAGCGTATGTAGATTCATTCGAAGCAGTCGTGGAACTCTCTGTCCTAACTGTCCAATAATGGTGTATGCCATTATTTTGTGACTGTCTTCAAATTCAGAGATTAATTGCATCATTCCGTTTAGAATGAGACTATCTACGCAAGCCAAGGGTGCAAGACTACACCTTAAAGTGATGCAGAAAATATATAATCACTGTTTATACGAATAATAATTTACAAAAAACATAATTAGAACATATTAAGCTTACTGTTGAACAATATTTAATGTGAACTGCAACGCCATTGATTTCAACTTGGGATTCGTGTTCTTTCCATAAAGAGAGTCAAACACTACCTGTAAGTTCATTCATGTTAGAGATATATAGATAGGAGAGAAAGTTCTGTCGTATTTTCTGTAAAATATTTACAAGCAACATTACCTGCTTATTTAAAATACGACAAAACTTTCCTTCCAACCTAATAGAATTATAAAACATACCTCGATGCATGGCGTTATGATGAAATCAACTTTGGTTATACGACACAAATAATGCAATAATTTCAATCGAATTCGGGTACTCGCAGGCAATCGCTTCATCTCTAACTTAACTTCTTTCAAAGGGTTAGTACCCAAAAACAGCGTGTACAGCGGAGTAGCTAACTGCTTCGATGACCAGTTCAATGTACTGAATATTTACAAAAATAATTGAAAGAATTTAACATTTCTCATGAATTACATCTATATACATGACTAAACTTACTTAACAATTTTCTTCAATTCCAAATCTGCCATGTTAGCAACGTTGAATCTAGTGTCTGCAGCAGCTACTATTAAATGTATAAGGATGTCAGAGTCAGGGAAAAATCCTCCAGCCAAGAATTTTACAATTCCAAGCTTTGTTTGTTCAAGCTGTTCAGCTGTTGGCGGTTTCTCTCCAATTACTCGTTTAAAGGCGTATTCACTTAATCCAGGTGGCACAGGAAACTGTGACCAATCTATTGCTTGACCTGGTTGTTGAGTCTCTGTTTGTCCCACAGATCTAGGGTAATCATTATCTATTAGAGTTTAATTAATTGGTATTAACAAGCTTGGAATGTAAACATATAATAAATATTCTTACCCATACGGTAATAACAGTACATCGAGCATAAAGTTGATTAACTGTTTTGCTACGTAAGGTTTGTCTTGCAGGCCGAGAAGGGATGCCCGTTTATCTGGATCCATAGGGATATCGATATGACCCAACACCGGCATTATTATCAGTAACAAACTGAAACATTTTTACAGATACTTTCAATTGTGTAGATCGTTCTAGTTGTATATACTACTCGCTTGTAGAAAGAAAACTGCGTAGTGACGTTGCAAATTACAATTTCCTCTAAGCGCAAACAAAATGCAACGAACAAGGTTCACGTAAAGAACTCTGGTCGGAAAAAATGTGATTGGGAACGTGACAAGCGAGAGCCTATCGTTGTAATAGACTATAAACACAAACCTATCTTGATGAGACAACGGTTTTCCTTCTATAGCATTCAATACGCTCGGAACTAGGTTGGCTTGTCTTTCCATTTCCATCCTAGGATATCCTAGTTTTATGTATATAATGGTAAAATTCTACAAACATATAAAAATTGATTCTCATCTTGTAAAAATGTTAGTAGCACTGAGTACATTTCGAAGATAACGTACAATGACAAATGAACTAGCAGCTGGATCTTGATATTGCAATAATAGAGCCTCGACTGGCAGCTGAACCTGTGGTCTACTTTTTATTCTTTTATTTATATGAACTAATAATTCCATCACTTTTTTCCTGACTCCTTCCTGCGAGCTGGATAACTTCAGCAAAACTGGAGGCAAAAACTTGCATACTGCTGTTTGCAATTGCTCGTCGGTGTCTGCGGACGCCAATCGGATAAATACTCGTTCCAATAGAACTACAATGGAGCAAATTGTACATAAATTAATTCTGATCTAAGAATAACATCTGCATGATCGAAAAATATAAAAAGCTGATTTGAAGAAATGGATTGAAAACCTTTAAGTTTGGTTTTTGATATTGAGTGATAAACAGACATTGTATTAACAATTTATAACTGAACTACTATATTACATGATAGAGAAAAGTAATTGATAAAAAAGATTAACTGTTATTATCGAATAAATGATAGGAAAGAGTAACAGTGTCATACGGTATTACTCGATTGACAAATACAAGTATGCAGAGAAAATCATACTAAGAGATATGTTGAACCGTAAAATCAATTGAAGAGTAGAAATTTGAATGTGAATTATTATAAAGAAAATGAAACAATTTAAAGTTGCCTTCTGCAACACGGCATGACAACTGACTTTCTTTCACAAGCAATTATATTTTTGATATTATCGTAATCATAACCAATTTCGATTTGATTAAATAGCTCATAGTGTACTTGATAGTATTAAGCGTGGTTCGATTCGAAAAAAACATTTCCACATAAAATAATTTTCAGTTTATTCGGGATTACTTACTAAGCTCGTCCGTAGCAGCTGCCATTTTGAAATAATGTGCGCAAGAGAAAGCGAATGACAGTGATTAATAAAGAAATATCACCAGTTTTTAATTCATTGTTTTGCATAAAGCTATTTCGAACTGGAAAATTATTACGCACTGTATTCCTTTCTATAATTTCATCTGTTTTATCGTGTCAACGATAATATTCGATTTTCAAGATTTATCTTCGTAACATTGGGAACACTTATGGCATACATAACTAAATGCATAGAATCAAATTTCTGTCGCTTCATTTAGTAAAAATATTATTCAATTGTATTTATATTTTTAATCAAAATATCACAAGAAACCATCATCGATTACACAATCATTGATCAAATTACTGTGCATTGGAAAATTATAACCTATTTAATATGCAAACGTTTTAAATACTTGTATATATACATATGCACATATCACCACTCTTGTATGCAAAAGTATCGATTAAAAATGATATAGTATCACATCATTGTTATTTCATAACAAAAATAACATTATTTCATTTTTACTAACAACTTTCAAGATTTAAAAGTAAAATAACCTATTTACAATATTTACTACTTGGAAAGACTCTTTTTTTCCCTAGATCTCCCTCCGTTTACTTCAATAAATTTATAAAAACAAAATACGACGTCACTGTTTTTAAAAACAAAATCTTTGATGAAACACATGAATACACAGCACGTGAAATTAGCATAAATATTGTATACGTAATCATACTATTAAAAATAATAAAAATAAATGAACTGTTTGCTGTATTGTCATTGTTTTAGAATAAAAAGAAAGTTATTAATTTATCTCAGCATAATGATCTCTAGTCTTATAGAGATCGTCTTTTATAATTATAATATTCTTTATTTATACGATTCATATCTTCGAAATTATAATTAGTATAATAAATAGATTGCGAATCTTTATGCAATTATAGCAAAATTGAGAAGATGAAATTCTAAATTGTTGAAAAATTTTAAAAATTGAAAATGTCAATATATGCATATGATTTCTCCTCATTCTGTGAATGTTATTTCTTCGAGAAGAAATCATATATTGACATCTTCAATTTTTTAAATATTTCAACAATTTTCAATTTCATCTTCTCAATTTAGTTTCTATTTCTTGCAATCCATGCAGACAATTTTTATTTTGCATAAAGATCTAGTAATAAACGACTAATTTCGTCAAATCTTTTGAATCAAACGCGCTTTTCGATGACTCGTCTCATTCTTAATCGTAAACATCAATTAATCTATCAGATTAGAGATTTTAATCGAATAATGTCTCGCTTCGACGGGTAATTATTTAAACAAGATAACCGATCGTAAAAAGAATGACTACGAAGTTGCCGTGGATGATTGTCCAATCAACAAGTCTGAATTTGTCATCAACGGCAACCTGTCGTCTGCTTTCAGCTGTTACTTTTAATTTAACTTGAACCATGCTTCTATATTTTCGTGACCTCTAAACTTTGTCTGCGTCGTATTAGAGGTCAAATTCGAGGGAAACGAGTTATTACAAAAATAATCCATTGTACAGTGAATCTTATTTAGTATTTGTTTCCGTAGAAATACGCGCGTTAGAATACCATTTCGCCCAATGTTGTCTCGTTTACACTTTTCTCCTGTTCTTTTGGAATGAGAATATAAGAATTTTTCGTATCGAAAAGTTAGCAGAGTGTTTGTGGTCAGGTATGAAAACAAATGCACGAGATTATACCCAGGAGAAAATTGTAATATTACATGTTTTCTAAGAAGTCGTAACTATTTTATATTATTGCACTTTTCTCCTATTGTTTTGGAATGAGAATATAAGAATTTTTCGTATGGAAAAGTTAGCAGAGTAAACAAATGCACGAAATTATGTTCAGGAGAAAATTGTAATATTACATGTTTTCTAAGAAGTCGTTGTAACTATTTATTTTATATTGCATGCATCAGTTACACGAGGGAAAAACATTAATTAGAATTTTCTTTGCATTTATTAACCCACTATACGCCTATTACGATGTGCTGTTACAGATCAATCCTATATTCATATTATAACAACCATAATCGCGTTCGAGCAACTTTCACATACTTATTTGAAATTGTTACATTCTCTCGGACAAGCTTTACAATATTAACGTCATTTTAAACTTTTATGTTTACACGATTGTATTCACGAATCATTATTTCGTCAAATATAAGTTTTATACGAACATATTCTTTAACATTTTAAAAAAAACAAAAGCAGGCAACAATAAATAATATTATTGTATTTTCAATGTAAACGTATATTGTATTTTTTACATATATATATTTTATGTATATTGAAAGAACAAATAAAGCAGTTTCCTAACAGATTATCTTGTTTTAATGAAACAGAGAGCGGTGAATATATTAATAACTAATTTAAAAGGAATTACCTAATATTTTTATTATTAAACGTGATTAACGGCTTATCATCTATTCTAAATATAAACGTATATATCTTTGCATCTGTTATAGGAAATGGCCTTTGCTTAAGTAACAAAACAAAAAAAACAACTGTGATAAGAGCTGTGATAATATACAATTAATTTAACGAATTCGCTTCGCTTAGTAACAAGTGATTTCAGCCGTATGATTACGTTATTTTGAGAATGGGTTCTGTGCTTGCAATAAGTCATTTTTTTCGAGATGCGTCAAAGGCACTATTCAAGAAGCTTAGGAGCATTCTTCAGTGTCTTTACAGTTGTCACTACTTACAATGTCTTTGCTATTATGTAAGTTTCAATAGATATATCAATAATTTCCCAATAACTCCCATACATTTGTATCATTTGTCATGATTGATAAGGGCCTCATTATTAATTTAATTACACTTCGATAATGCATTGTCTTCGTAACGCTCGATCAATAAAATCATGGCCATTTGGTTGGAAAAAATCATTAACAACATCATTCAAGATATTCTACTTGTATACGTATTAATATATATACATACAATTATGTATTCGACAATGAACAAAAACATATATGTGTATACCGGCAAATAATCACACAATGACTTGTTTTGTTAAAATTAGTCAGAATCAAGTTGGAAGTCAGACATAGAACCGTAGTAATAAATGTACAATTAATACTATATGGTAGGAAGTCTGCTTCTGTCCTTACTATTACAAAGAGGTAATCCAAGCATCTAGATGAGAATAGCTCGAGGCTTTGTGCATGTTCATGCAGCAGAACCCTGTAATGTAATACGCATCTTGTACGCTCGCTAACTGCTTTGTGCTGCTAACTTATATTAAAGGGACTTGTGGCCTAAGTATTTATCCATTTACCGCATCTTGCGTGTAAGTACTAAGCTCTCGACCAGCAATTTGTCTTACAGGACTAATGTGAATTGTCACGCTCACTTTGAAATGTTTCATCAATTTAAAGTTTTGTAATGTATCTTATCTCATTCCAATATATTCAGTGTGCTCGTTAAAAGAAATTTCTCATTTATTCTTTATTTAGTATCTATGAGTTTCGAAACTCTTGTGTTGTGTTTTGCTAACAGAATTAATTAGTGTTTTAATATGGTGTATTACAAGAAATATATGTTGTGAAAGTATAAACCTATAAATATTTCATGTATATATTTTATGTATATCTTTGCTACAATTATAAAATGTAAAAGTTAAATATTCTAGATCTTACAGAATATTTGTTTCATTCGTAGGCAGTGGCTGAGAATATGACAGAGCATATGTCATCGTCGCAAAGTGTGGACTCTGAGCAGATAAGAGTCTTAACTTTAAATAATGGAGAACATCTTGATGGGATACTGTATAGATTAAAGAAAGGTATGTAACTATAAATATCTAATTGTTATTTACTCGAAATATCATTTTTCTGCAACGACTGTTTAAACACAAAACGATATTCTACAGGATGGAGAGTCGAATTTCGATTAGGCGCTTCCTTGCTTGGGAAAACACTTGACCTATTTATAAATCATCCTTTGAGCAATACTCAGACGTTCGAGAGACACACGTATTATCCATTACAATGGTCAAACGAGACAGCCAGCATATGTTTATCTTTGGCTGGATCATTCCATTATTATCTCACAGATCCTACGTAAGTATTACTATGCGTACAATGGTGATATTAACTATTTGAAATATTGTACATTAATATTTCACATTTCAGTTCCGAAGGCACAAAACCAATTGCTTCTGGATATCTATTGGTTGACCCAGAACTGAAAGTTGGAGCATCTGAAGAAGCATTGCCGTTAGATTGTATTCAGTGTCAAACTGTTCTGGCTAAATGTTTAGGACCCTTTTCTACATGGGAAGATAAGGTTTTGGTAGCTCGAAATTCTGGGTATAACGTAATTCACTTCACACCGATTCAGGTAATATTAATTCACTGATATAAAACGTTGTATCTGAAATGTTTTCTATAATAAAACTGTAAACTGTAATAGCGTTTCTTGAAAGAAGTGTTTTATAAGAGTTGCATTCTAAAATTGGGCATTTCACGTGCAACAGCTGAATAATACAATTTGTAACGCAAACTGCATTATTTTCTAGGAATTAGGATACTCTAAATCATCTTACAGCCTTAGTGATCAATTGAAATTAAATCCATCTTTCAATGATGACGATAAAACGGTTACATTCGACGATATCGAACAACTTACAAATAAAATGCGTAATGAATGGAATGTACGTCGTTTAACTTCTAATAAGGAGAATCATTTCTTTTTCTAACATCATTTAATTACAGATGTTGAGTATATGTGACATTGTATTGAACCACACGGCCAACGAAAGTCCTTTCTTAGTATCTCATCCGGAATGTACATACAATTGTTCGAATAGTCCTCATTTGCGGCCTGCATATATTTTGGATGCTGCATTATTTGAATTGACGGTACAAGTAGCTGCCGGAGAATGGGAGTTTAAGGGTATTCCCTCGGTAGTTGAAACCGAAGAGCATCTAAATGTAAGTGTAGATGTATAGAAGGTGTTCGTATAGAATAACAATAACTGTGTATATTAATTATTTCTTTCAGTTGATTCGTCATGCGCTTCATACATATTTTCTACCGCTCGTAAAAATACAAGAATTATACATAGTAGACATCAATGAAACCATTGCCGAATTTCTGATCTTAGCACGAAACCAAATGCCTCAGGACATTACTGAGCCAATATTGGAGGATATACAAGTGATCAAAGACCCGAAATACCGTAGATTGAAAGCAACAGTAAATATGCAGCTCGCATTGCAAAAATATAATATATACAGGTAAATGATCTTGTAACAATAAAAAATCGAATACGAACCTTTGCACTGTACCTAATATATTATGTGATTACAGAGTCGATTGTTTTGACGAGGAAACTCGTCTGAAACGATGCGCAGAGGATTTGAGGAAAAAGTTACAGGAGCTTAACGATGCGATAATTAACGAGGTACAAAACCATTTGAACGCTGCAATCGAGAATACGGTTGCTGGTATCAGATACTTCAGAGTACAACCCGATGGACCAAGGCTCAAAGAAATAAGCGAAAGGAACCCTCTTGTCCCTAGGTATTCTTCTTTTAAACAGATTTCGTTTCTCTTGGGTTTTAATTCGTTTCTCTGATTCTACTAAATAATCATTATAATTACCATTCAGATATTTTACTGACTATGGAGCGCCTCAAACGTTGGCTGAAAGAGAAGCAACAATGTATTCAGACGTAGGATGTTATTTGATGGTTCATAATGGGTGGGTGATGAATGGCGATCCTTTGAAGAATTTTGCAGATGCCGATTCCAATGTTTATATAAGAAGAGAGCTTATTGCTTGGGGTGATAGCGTGAAATTAAGGTAACTCAAAAATTTCTGTTTCTTCCACGAAGAATTTTAATGCCTGTCTTGCTCTTATTATATGCGAATACATATATTTAAGGTATGGAGAGAAACCAGAAGATTGCCCATTCTTATGGCAACACATGACTACTTACATTGAGCAGACAGCTAATATATTTGATGGTATCCGTTTGGACAATTGCCATTCGACGCCTATTCCGGTCGCAGAGGTACTTGATAAAAAGAAATTGAAGAACGCACAAATTTCTATAATTATTTAACGCATTCTTAAACTTTTTAGTACATGCTTGATGTTGCTCGCCGAGTCCGTCCAGATTTATACGTCGTTGCAGAATTATTTACTAATTCCGATCAAAAAGACAATATATTCGTGAACCGTCTCGGTATCACTTCTCTAATTCGGGGTACGAACATTCATTTCTTGTTATTTTTATAAAGTAATCAGTAGACTACAGATCTTTATGCAAAATAACAATTTTGTGCATTAATTTTAAGAAGGAGAGGCTATATAAAAAATTCTTTTATCCTTTAATCATTTTAATACGTTAAAAATAGTAAATTCATGTTTCTAAATTCTCTTCAATTTTTATTGTTGTTGCTATAATTGCATAAAATCCGCAGTCTAGTAATCAGTAAAGTAGTCAGCTTTAGTGAAACCGTAAATCTGGTGTTGATTTGGGATACTTTCGCGAACGAGAAATTAATGTTGTTATTAAATCTTGAATAATTTTCTAAACAGAGGCAATGTCTGCATGGGACAGCCACGAGGAAGGCCGATTAGTATACAGATACGGAGGTGAACCAGTCGGAGCGTTTATGCAACCACGTAAACGGCCTCTAGTACCGAGCATAGCACACGCTCTTTTCTTAGACCTAACTCATGACAATCCAAGCCCGGTGGAAAAACGCAGCGTATTTGATTTACTACCAAGTGCCGCGCTTGTATCGATGGCAGCATGCGCCAGTGGCAGCAGTCATGGATACGATGAATTAGTTTCTCATCATGTAAATTTCTTTATATCTACTCAATTTTAATCTTCAATTCTAATCAATTAATTCCCACAGATACACGTAGTGGACGAAACAAGACAGTATGCTTCTTGGACTGATCATGAAGATTTGGTAGACGGTATTGGACTTGTAGGACTAAAGACAGGCATAATCGCAGGGAAAAAAGCTTTAAACGACTTACATTATACTCTTGGACAGCAGAAATTCTCTCAAGTATGCTAATCTTTTGCGGTATCTGTTCTCTACGAGAACTATGAACAATCTAATATTAATTATTGAAATTACAGGTTTTTGTTGATCAAATGGATAGTGACGTAGTGGCTGTAACAAGGCATTCTCCGACATCTCATGATAGCGTAGTTCTCGTTGCCTTCACAGCTTTCAAACACCCAGATCCTAATGCCAACGATCTGAGAAGACATGTGAAACCGTTGCGTGTAGAAGGTGTGGTGGAAGAAATTATTTTAGAAGCGTCTTTGTCTCATGTGGGAGTCAAGTAAGAAATTATCTAACCTTTTCTTTCTATTCTTTAGCGTGTATTTCAATTGCTAGTAACGTTGTATTGATTTTAGAAATGGAGCATCGCCTTTCCATTATCCAGAAAAATATACGCAAGACGAAGCGTACATAAACGGTCTGTCCGAATATGTTTTAAGTCTGAAAGAGCATATACAAATCTGTGATTCCGAAGTTTTGGAAAAAGTTGATTCTGGCGATCCTAAGATCACTCAGCTGAATTTTGTGAACTTCCAACCAGGCTCTATCATTGCTATTCGGTAATACACATCTCCATGTTTCTTCCTATACTTTTTTTTCGCGAAGTATTAATTATTAATCTATATTTCTCATTTTCAGAGTGTCTCTTCATGTTAACATAAAACCTGCACTTGCGAAACTGCATAATACTATTTCAGTGATAACATCGTCGAAGAGCTCTGATTTACGTGTTATAGCTTCTCGTATGAATTTGGTGGATTTGAACAAGGCATTGTATAGATGCGACCAAGAAGAACGCGATGAAACTTCGAACAGGTTCGGTGTATACGATATCCCTGGATATGGTTCTCTTGTCTACGCAGGATTGCAAGGTAAATTATTTAATATTTATACAAAACAAGATGAACCACGAATCGTGACCAGTAGAGATTACTCTGTTATTATCAGTTCGATCGAAAATGTTTTTTATCAGGCATAGCATGCTTTCAAGAGAACTTTCACGTCATAGCAAATTTTTTGTCAATTTTTTTTCATGATTTTTCAAGGTCACCTTGAATTTTTTGCAAATACACCTATAACTTTTTTTACGCTTATTTGTTAGAGGATTTCAAGGCGAATTCGGTAAGTATCATAACATAAAAAAATTGCAAAAAATTTCTTTCTTTCTTTTTACAAAAAATTTGCTATAATCATGTGAAAGCTCTTTTGTATCTCAAAACACAGAAGACATAGAAAGCTGAAATTTAGTTCACAGACAGCAGGTAGTCTAAAAGGGTGCAGAAATATGTTATGATCCCGGAAATTTTTCAGGATTAATTGCTAAAATTAAATCATTGGCGTAGCTCCAGAAATAAGACAGCCGTTAATTTGTCAACGGGAATTATGCTAGTTTAGTATATAATTCTCTGATTACAGTAATCAATAAACGTTCTGTTTTCAGGCGCCATTTCTTTGTTAGCGGATATTCGGCCAAATAACGATCTCGGTCATCCAATGTGCATTAATCTGAGACAAGGAAATTGGTTAATAGACTACACGTGGCAGCGTCTGAAGGAAGATGAGGGAACTAAAGCTCTCGGAGAATGGCTGGAAGATGCTGCCGAGCCATTTAAATTGATACCTCGCTATTTAGTACCTAGTTACTTCGATGTCATAATTGTAAACGTGTACATGACTCTCCTCGAACAATGCTACAGCTTAATGTCAAGTTTCGTGAAAGATGGTTCGACTTTCATCAAAATGTTGTCTCTGACTTCAATACAAATGGGAGGTGTAGTAAGATCCTCGCCGTTGCCGGATTTGTCGTCTAATTTAGACCCTCCTAAGCCATTAGTTAAACAATACAACGGAGAAACCGAACAATTGTGCATGACGCTGTCTGCTGGCTTGCCACACTTCACTACCGGTTATATGAGAAATTGGGGAAGAGACACTTTTATCGCTTTGAGAGGATTACTCATACTAACAGGCAGATACACCGAAGCAAGGTTCATCATCCTTGGTTACGGAGGAACTTTACGACATGGTCTGATTCCTAATCTACTTGATAAAGGAAAGAACGCCAGATACAATTGCCGAGACTCTTTATGGTGGTGGTTATACACGATTCAATGTTACATACAAGAAGTGCCAAATGGTTTGAAGATTTTCACTGATAAAGTCTCGAGATTGTTCCCGACCGATGATTCGCCGGCATTGCCAGCAGGGGAAGCAGACCAACCGCTGCACGACGTTATCCAAGAGGCTCTGTTAACGCATTTTCAAGGTCTTTGCTTCAGAGAAAGGAACGCTGGAAGACAAATTGACGAGCATATGACAGATCGCGGTTTTAATAATCAAATTGGAGTGCATCCGGAGACTGGATTTACATTTGGAGGAAATGACGCGAATTGTGGAACGTGGATGGACAAAATGGGATCTTCCGAGAAGGCCGGTAACAAGGGGAAACCTGCGACACCAAGAGATGGTTCAGCTGTAGAAATAGTGGGGCTCAGCAAGAGTATTCTGAGCTTCCTGGCTGAACTATACAAACAAAACCTTTTCCCGTACGGTAGCGTGCAAAGAAAGAACCGCGATGGATCTGTCGTGACATGGAGTTACAAGCAATGGGCAGACAAGATTTCAATGAACTTCGAAAAATTCTTTTACGTTAATGAAACCAAAACTGAGAATGAATTGCAGCCAGAACTAATCCATCGACGTGGGATATACAAGGATAGTCATGGTGCAACGCAAGCATGGGCTGATTATCAGTTGCGACCTAATTTCCCTGTTGCCATGGTGGTGGTAAGTATCGTAAACATTAGACGCCTTTAAGGAATTTTTCCAAACATAAAATTAAAACATTGTCAATTTTAAAAAGGCTCCGGAACTGTTCAACCCGCAACACGCATGGGGAGCGCTGAAAAAAACAGAAGAAATTTTGTTAGGACCACTTGGGATGAAAACATTAGATCCCGCTGATTGGGCGTACAATGGATACTACGATAATTCGAACGATAGTGGGGATACGAAATTAGCCCATGGTTGGAATTACCATCAAGGCCCTGTAATTACTGTTTCAAAAATGATCTATCACTCTGAAGTATCTCGAAATGAAATTAATACAATATATTATAACCAACAGGAATGGGTTTGGCCTATGGGATATTTCCTTCGAGCAAGACTATACTTTGCTCCATTGGTTGGTGGAAAAGAAGAATTGCTCCGTACGATTGATTCAACTGAAATGATTATTTCTCGACATTATATAGAGGCTTCCACGAATCACTGGAGAGGCCTTCCCGAATTGACTAACAAAGACGGCGAATATTGCAAGGACAGCTGTAGAACCCAAGCTTGGAGCGCTTCTGCTATTTTAGAGGTTCTTTCATTCTTTCCCAGAAAACGGTCTGTTCTTTATTTTTTTATAATTGAATATTTTTGATTTCAGGTTCTTTACGATTTAGATAAAATAAAACGGGAGTTACGTTCCGAGGAGATCGAACGAACGAATTGATACAATTTTGCGTGTGTTCACCACCGCCAGTTACACTTAGAACATTTACGACTAGAGGAAGAACGTAGACGTAGTATACAACACGACGACAAGTTGCACCACTCGGATACTGTCGTAGGTACACAACGCACGGAGACACACGCATATGGTATTTCGCACGTAGACAAACCAAGCACACCGCCGTGCAAATTTATAACCACCGATATCATGTCCGCGAATAATGGTTTGTACTCGATCCAAGAATCCGACGAGAACAGAAGCGTTTCAGACATCAAGCACGAGTACGTTTCTCCTGTTTTACTTGGTAATTTGGATGCAATCGAAACATTATCGAGTACCACAGACCTCTCAACGATATTAGGAGGCGATGCATTAAAAACGGTACAAGTTACTTATGGAAACGAGCCATTGAAATACTCGGCTAAACTACCAACAAAGTTCCTAAACGAATTCACCGATCAAAGTAACGTAGTCGAGAATAAAGAGGCTGACGAGAATATGAAATATTTTGCGAAAACAGATCATGTTTATGAAGAAGTTCACGCATTCGAATGTGATATCATGGATTATTACGAGAAATATAGTCCAACGACCGCAAAGACTTTAATCAATACGCTTTTCCTTCCTCGACAAAAGATTTGCAAACAGTGCGCCAGCTTACAGAATAGTCCAGTATACTCTGACCAATTGGTGTATGGGAAGAAACCACTTTACGCAAAGGAAGTCGATTTGTTTCAACAAAACGACGCTGTATGCTTTAAGTATTGTTTGGAAAATGGTAAACGTAACGGCATATTGTTCTCGCAATATGATAATACTCAGCATTGCTTGTTAGTTTATACGTACACGAAAACGAATGCGTCCAGCATATTTTATTTTAATGGGTCGGCCAGAGACACTTTCGATGTGAAAACATCACTAATACCGAATATTCTTCTCATTAACGGCCAAACGAAGGGTGTAGTTAATACAGATTTATTTCACCGTTGCGGGAGTAATTATTATACAAGGATATCTAATAACGGAGTTGCACCAGCATTTCGCGTCGATCACAATAATATTTTGAGCAGTATAAAGCATGTCGGTTACGATACTGATTTACAGAATTGGATGAATTATCGCAACGATGTGTTCCGATCGCATGGTTTTAAACAAGACGATCCGATCGAACACCGGGCAAACAGATCTAGTTTGTTATTGTTGGAACCATTGTTATTGATGCCAGAGTTCACGAGACCCAGAAACGGGCACAGGAAAAATCGCTACGCACAATCGGAACACATGAAAATAGTGAAAATAGTTATTGCTTACACCCTTTCATTCTTCATATTAGCAACAATTACGTTTTACATAGTTTATTTCACTTGAACGTCATGCGATTAGTAGATGGAATGTTTTGTTACTTAAATGATAATTGTTCGTACGAAATGCAAAATCTATTTAATGTTATTGAAGGGAGAAAAAGAGAAGGAAAATGTTTTTGTAAGTTTCATTGGAAAAAGGAATTTTTACGAATTTTATAAAACAATACAAGATTTACTATTGCGTCGCATAAACAATCATTTTATTCATTATTATTTGTTAATGCTACTTGAAACTAATTATTTGTTCTTGCTTGTGTATAACCATGTAGAATGTAGAATATATATTTATATACTTTGTTAGGAAATTGTATTCCAGCGATTTGATTGAAAACATACCAGTACAAAATTATACAACGAAAAACAAATTGTATTTCAATGAAAACAAATGTCTTCGTTTTTTTAAACATATATACGATATCTGATCTTTATACAGTTTTGGCATTCTGTAAAGCTTGCTATCGAATGCAAATCGGAACGCATGTTTTGGGACTGAAAATGGGTTGTTGAGACTTCTAACTCCTTTGGTTTTTATTACATTAATAATATATTTATTATCAGATGCCGTTAATATTGCAGGTATATTTTGGACATATATTTTCATAACCGTTTTCATATCTGTATGGAATATTTGCAATAAAATTAATATATATAATGTTATTTTGCATAATAGTGGAATCATTATTGAACTCCTTCCTCTTTTAGCTCTTACATTCTTCCTTTCCATTTATTTCATGTGGTATAAAATAAATTAGTTTATTGAACAATGTGTGCACATATATAACATATATATATATATAATGATAAATAAGTTTCACAGTGTTATTAATTAGATAATAGAAATATTCGCCTATTATTTACAAAACATATTACTATCTCATTGAAGCAAATAAAATTCTACTTACAGTTAGGATATACAGCATTGATTTAGTATAAATATAAACTTCTTCTCCATTTGTTGAAACTTTAAAATAGCAACTCAACGGTTAACCTTCGTAACACAGATAAATCCCTGTTTCCATTGTAATCATGCAAATTATACAATCAAGCAGATACTTTTTTACTTCAACTATACGAGATAAGAATTATAAGTACCCACTTATATACTTATAATTACTCAATGACATGATAAACTACACCTGTTGCAATCAAGCAATCAATTATTTCTATGTTTTAAAACTTAATGTTTAGTTTTCCCTGTGCTTACTCGCTAAAGTGTCTTTTTGTTTTAAACCGAAAATTAAATTCGGACCAGAAACACTTACAGTTCGCGTGCACTTCGATTTTTTTCCATTTATATAATTTACTACAATAATGAATATTTATATTATTTACGTATACCATAGCTACGTATTCATTGTTAAAAATATATCAAATACTGTACGAAATTTAACACTTTATGTCGGATTAATAAAGCTATATTTTTACGATTTATTATTTGGACAGTGATAAGTGTCTCGATGATACGAATACAGAAATATGGATGAAATAAATGAACTTTCTGAAAGATTCAGTAAAAAAATCATTGATATACATGCATTATACTTATATTTGCTTAATAATTTATGCATTTATGACAGATGCGAAATGGTAAAATACAAGGAAACGTACTCTATTAACAAAAGTAATATTGTTTTCATTTTACTTTTACTACAAATTAACCTTTGTGATCAACGAACAAATTTTCTCTGATTCTGATGTTTATAAAATAATTAATGAAAACGAATATTTGCAGAAAGATCTACGGTCTAGTCGTAATGGACAGTGGAAATATGTAAATTGAAAATTCTTTGAATCGCACCTTTTAAAATTATAATTTGATTGATACTGTGTTTACGATAGCATAAATTGCATACTATCCCTACCATTCAAACATATAATTATGTTCACAACCTCTGCATTAAAAAACTCTAATGTACCAAGAGTAGATGGATTAAATGTGAGTATTATTAACCATAAGTGTATTCGTTTAGTAATTCATTACTGGGCAAATATACTAAACAGTGTCGAGTTCAAATGTCATCGAACAAGCCTCTCAGTGGAGGACCTACACGGTTTGTGTTTGTAGTAAATGCTCTTGCATTGTCTATACGTTCTTCGTAAAAATCATCTACCGGATAGTCTCTATCATAACTATTATTTGCACCGTAACTTTCTACACCAGAAGTCATACCGATGTAATAATCCGCCGGATCGAAGTCTCGTAGTAGTCCAGCCCTCGCCGATTCCACTGACTCGTCACGTTTCAAAGGTCTCACTGTAAAAAATACAATTTACATTGGAAATCTCATGTTTGTCTCTCCGTATTATCTCTGCACAAAGTATAGGGTGTTTCAAAATTATATGCGTGACTAGTCTAGCGTGATTCTTCATTTCTGGATTGGTGGAGACTTGTTAACCCCTTGCCCTATGATCTATTTTACGGTTTCAGTGATTAGAACTTTTATGTCTATTGAGAAAATTTATGTCTCTTGTATCCCTACATGTTCTCCAATAACTATACCTTAGCAAAACCAAAATAGAATTTCATCTTGGTTTAAAATCTTGCGGCAAGTTGTTTTAACAAATCTTCACCAATCCAGAGATGGAGAATCATGCTAGAGTAGTGGCGACATGTAATTTTGGAACACCCTGTACAGAGTTAATTACAGAACTGGGATTGATTAAATATGGTGAAGAATAAATTTGTACCTGTATCGGTACTTTGCCGTGACGTCCTGTAGCGGGACGAAGTTGCGGAACTGCTAAATCTTTCTTGAAACTCGCGTCTTCTACACAGCGAGTCCTCAGCTCTTTGTCGCTTGCGTCTCTCTGAAAGCAATATAGATAAAGAATACAAGGATCGAAACATTGAAAATAAATGTACAAACGCAAAACTGCACCTCGTTTTATTAATTCTCGACCGTCTTCGACAAGATCCGTTGTAAATACATCGTCATCGAGAAACTGTTGGAAACCCAACATAGAAAGTAATCTGCTTCCTATGCTAAAATATGTTGCTAGGCAAAATGCCAGAATTGCCATTGGAAAGTACACGTTAAATCCATCCGATATAATGGAAATAACATCCATGTGACCCATTACCTATGCGTTTAAGTTGAAAAATAAGTCATATTAAATAAAACTGTTGAAAAGGGTAGTAAGCACTGTGTTTACGGGGCACTAAAACTGATTGTTTTACATTACTTCGTAAAAATAACGAGAACGAGTCTATCGAAATTTTTAGCCACTTTTCTTATAACATATACTCAAAGAAATAAATGAATAAAATATATTAAAATGCGTCCCGTAAACCAAGTGTTAATATTAATCGAATGAACTAACTTGTGTGTAATAAGTTTCCAATATATGGGTCTTGATAATATGCGAGTCCATATGGATAAGACCCAAAAAATTCAAACACATAGGTGGCGTCAAACGACATAACATCATACCGCTAAATATTAAACTGTATTCATTGGTTTGGTGATGTGGCGCCAGGTAATACAAATTCAAGACACGAATTTTTAAAACCGTCGAATAAGCACAGTAACAGAGATATGCGATTATTAGAGTGGACAGTAACTGAAATAAAATATTGCAACTCTTTAAATTGAATCTTTATGTATTAGTATTGTACTGTTCTACGATTTAGTTGAAGCAGAAAAATGTAAGTCGCATGTACACTAGTAAGTTTGATCACTCATTCTCACCTCGATCGTAAAATAATCGTAATTCTCCTTAGCTAAATTCACAAATTGAGCAAACAATGACAGCACTGGAGATTTGTTGAAAAATGTTACTTCTGACCATACAACAGCTGCCGAAAGGCAACCAGCAATAATAGCTGCAATTTTCTGGACGTAACTCTTTACGACACATTTCCAGTACCACTCTAAAAATTTGAAGAAGTTGCAAACATTCAGTAAAAGATTGAAATTCTACGTGTGCCGTTACATACCGATAACAGGGTTGTAAATGACACGAAGGGAAAACGAACGATGCGCAGGAAAAGTTGGTTTAAATCTTCTGTCGTGACTTTCTTGATTTTTCGCTATGTCCTCTAAATCTATTATTTTATTGACTAGGATTCCCCATTGTGTTTCTATACGTTGCAAAGTCTGGAGCGCTTTTATAGTCTGAAGGAAAAGTAAAAACGTCAATATTTCTCCATGTGTACACATAAATATAAGTATTAGGTATACGAAATGTCCGTTTCGTAACGAACATAATTTCTCTCGAAATAAAACTTAACAAACGAGTTTTTCGATTATACTGTAGTAAAAATTGATTTTTTTGGTCGTTCACGTTCTTCATTTATGAGACTGTCATCTCTATTTTTGAGCTTTTTCTATCATTGACTATCAAGTTATGAATTCTGTGTTCATATTGCATTCTGAAATTGGACATTTCATACGCAACGACTAATATTTGTTATCAACTGAACGAACTTGTCTGTGCAAACGAATCAACGATTTTTCAGACGGAGTATCAGTAGGCGTGTCATCAGGTAGCTGCCTTCTATTCATTCTATCTTTTAATTCTGCAGGAATCTTTTGGAAGATAGTCTCTAAATTACAATGAAACGGATGCCCGGTTCCAATGGATACTGTAGCAGCTTGCAGCGACTAAACGAAAGAATAAACAATGCAAATATTATACATTAAAATTAACTGTACACGCATCGTCGAATATATTACCTCGAGTATATCATCCACTGTCTCTTCTGCCTCGCATTTGTCTAAACTTAACTTAGCAACTTTAAAGTAGCTGTAATTTAAAGTGTACCCAGGTTTACTAGCATTCCATAATCCACGAGGAACTTCCACGAGTGCATATCCAAGAAGCAGTACCAACAGAAACAAACCCCATGTATTCGATGCGGACGAAGCTATGGCTTTCAATTTTTGACTATAAAACATAGGGAGTATCGATGAGATCGATGCAGCCAAGGTTGCGTATCAATTGAAAATATTTACCCGTCAAGATCTAGACCAGGCTTTAATGCTATGTATATTAGGAGAATGCCACAAATGAACAAATAACTTCCGTAATATATAGCATTGTCGATCAAAGCAGATTTCAGTTTTCCTTGAACAGTAAAGTCTCCTGCCTTTATGTACGATTGCATAAGCGGTAGTATTAACCACGTCAAACATTGCGATGTCCAATATACAACTCTCCATAAATTTGAAAATACGTTCTCTGGAATGTTGGGCCAAAGCTCTTTGCAAGGATGAAACGGTATCGAAGTTGTGAAATCACTAGTTGCTTTAGTGGTATTGTGAGTGTTATGTTCGACGCACGTTCTAAAAACAGTCTGCCAACATATACGTTAACATTAGTTTCTGAAGAAAATATTAAAAACATCAAGTATAAAGTTCTTTAAATAGAATTTCACTTACAGACGAAACATCTAAAGGTAATATGAATATTATAAGCAGCGAAAAGTACCACGCTATGAGCACAGAGATCGTAACAAAGATGTGATGTCGAAAAATATTCCCATATTTGTACAACAAAGTTGCGGCAAGACAAAACGCTACCACAATTTCTATCATGAATGCTCCGAGAATCATTTTGTGTTTGTTTTTTGTTTAATTTTGGTTGACGATAAACTTTTTACATGTCTTGTCTAAATTTTCAGATACTATTCATCGTTCTCCGCTTTGTTCTCTCCTTCTGCTGTTTCTCGAATTTTTAACTCGGCATCTCTTTGCATTCTTTCCAACTTTTCTAACGTGATTGATTTTAACGGCATCAACTTTGGTTTGCAGAGTATATAATCTAGATTTTCTTCTTGGTACAGTAAGCCCTGCCGTGGAAGTACAATATCAATTTTTTCCGTAGAAGTATCTACTATTTCGGACATTTTTGCTGGAACCGTAGGAAATCTGTAAACCAATGAAAAAA